>JAYEVK010000171.1:0-162261 GCA_036346275.1 Otatea glauca
GAATCACTATTCCGTTTGTAAGGGTTGTAGTTTGGGTATAAATCAGGGTGGGCTGAGTTTTATAAGCGAATAGGCGAGTAATAAGCGAAAATTATCTCAAAAGTTTTGTGGCGTTCTGTTAACAATTGGTATCAAAACTTGGATTTAAGATCATAAGCCGCTGCCCGGGAGGAGACTCTAGGGCAGCACCGAGAAGCGGCACGACGATGTGGTGAGCAGAAGTCCTCCCAAGCGTCGCTAGAAGCGGCACCAGAAGATCCGACACTAGAAAATAAGTGCGGCACTACAGGAAGCAAGCAGAGGCAGTACTAGCGCATGCACGGGAGGACACCGTGGAAGCAACAAAAGTAGCTGGCCTTTGCATGAAAAACAAGAAGCTTCAGATCGTGGGCAGTATGCATGCTAGCAAACAGGTAGAAGCTCCAGCATGCAGTACACATGCAAAGAAAAGAATCAGAGAGAAGAAAGAGCACTTTGGCAGCGGTGCAGCAGCCATCGAGAAAACAGAAGCAAGTAAAGAAAGTCAGTCGCACGACGCCAAGCCAGGCTATAGAAGGAGGAGCACGCAACACGCAGCAAGTGCCAAGTCAGAAGCTACGAAGATCGAGGCAAGAAAGATAGTTCTCTGTGCAGCACAGGAAGGAAGCGTGACGTGCAGTAGTCGGATTCCTCGGCGGAGCAAAGCAAAGACGAGGCGGTGACCGACCTCGGTGGTGGCTCGAGGAAGGTCGCGCCAGTGAAATTCGTGAGGGTGATGTAAGTAAAGCAAAGGCTTTCAAAACAACAATAGTTCAACACTCGGCGTATTTTGTTTAGTGTCGTGTCTTTTCCGCGATCAGTAGCCTGCGGCGTCGGGGAGCCAGAGGCACAGTGGGTGCGACCGCACAGCGTTAGGAGGCACCGGTGGGTGTGGGTGTAGGCGACTCGGGAGAGGCGGCGTTGTTTCATGTCTGTAGGTGAGACAGTAGCGAAGGAGTTCGCGCACATAAAACAAGCTGAACAAGTTCTTGAAGGAGAGAAGATCGGTATGATCAAAGGTATTACAAGATTACGGAAATGTTAGTAATCTTGTAATAGGAAAGTTTTAGTTTGGAAAGTTTGTATTAAGAAAGTTTAAGATGAGAGAGTTGAATTAGGACAAGTAAGTAGAATCCTATTCCGTTTGTAAGGGTTGTAGTTTTGGATATAAATACTAAGGTAGGATTGAGTTTTGTAAGCGAACAGGCGAAAAGTAATAAAGAAAATTATCTCAAAAGTTTTGTAGGGTTATGTTCCAACACATTAAAATCATTCCTAGCCCCAGTTTTGGAGCACATTGGAGATGGCCTCATCATTTGCGTTTGGAATCCATGTTCCTGGAGGTTGAAACAGGAGATACGATAAGTCGACAAAACAATGGCTCGTCAGTGATGGCTACATGCTTCGTTGGAGGGACAATCGATGGCCACTCTTCTGCTTGGCAGCGAGGAACATAAGCAGGGTTATTGCCTAATGCCCTTACCTTTACTAGCGGGAGAGAGCCAACCATCACAAATTGATTGCTACTTAACCTGGCAACCTTGGACCAAGTTTGTGACGTGCACAAAAATTCGTCATGAAATACAATCTGTCACGCACATTACATGACAATGCATGTGACAACAATTTTGCGTAAAAACTATGCATGACAAAAATTTTTTTGACTATTTTGTGACCTTTTCTTTTATCATGGGATTTCAGATTTGCTGTAGTGTATCCACGTACAGGCAGGCAACAGATGGTCGATCCAGGCGGCAAATCACCACTGCTGTCTTCAGCATGGCCGTACCATGGCATGCAACGGTTTAGTAAAGCCGCAACAGCAAGTTTAGTACATTCTAGAGTTACGGTCCATTAGGAATACAGGAATTCTGACATGAATTTTGCATGAATTTTGCATGAATTTCAAATAAAACAGTTCAATTCCTGTAGAATGTTCATACTGCAAATAAAAAAAAATTGTGATAGTATAGAATTTCCCAGATCAGGTAGTACAGACTACGAAACATGCAATTCCTTGGCCTCCAGTGCATTTTCTCTGGAACATACGATCTAAATGTGCTTCTACAGGGCAATTCTAGAAATTCCTGCCTTTTCCGTTACACAAAGACAGGAAGAATCAATTGCAAATCACGCAAAACATTATACAGCACTCTCTCAATCTAATTGAAGATGGAATACAAGTCTCATTCAGTTGTGTAACGTTGCAGCTCTTCGAATTAGCAGTCGCGACTCGCTTCCCCCAAAGAAAACACATGCAAAATAACACAGAACTTCCTGAAAAGACCTTCACTATTCCGGCCAAGATTTGTGGAGCAAGCTACACATTAAGGCTTGAATGGTGCAAATACTACCACTGAATTGTGTCCTCCAAATCCAAAGGAATTTGAGATACCTGTATAGCAATAGCAAACAAATATGAGGAAGAGGAAGGAGGAAGATGGGGAGTAATACTATAAAGCATACATTGCTACTCACCAACATTCACTTCGTGTTGCTTTTTACGTTAGGTACTGTGTCAAATTCAACCGCTGGCTCTGGGTTCTGCAGTTATCAGTGTAGCTCTTAGTTATTTAGCCATAATGTGCCTCTCACGTTTCTACTGTCTTGCAAGATAAATTAGCTGTAACAATGTAAACAAATACTTACAAACTGATTTATGCTTGGATGCACCCATCCAGTGGTTATAGCTTTAACAGTAGCAATGGCTTCCAAACCACCTGCTGCACCAAGGCAATGTCCTATCATGGACTGCAAATGGAAGTTTGCATTAGGAAGGGCAATGAATCAATTTCCTCAAAGTAACAAAGGGCATTAAAGCACCTTGGTTGCATTTATTTTATCCCGGATGTGTCCTTAAATACTTGCTTGATGGCATTCACCTCTGCCAGATCACCAGCAAGAGTAGATGTTGCATGAGCATTTATGTAGTTGACCTGCAGATAGTCGTTTGTGATTTTTACAGTCATTTGAAACTTCTTCAAAGCATTTCCCAATCAAAACCAGAAATTTATAACAAAGTGCCAGAATCATTAAACATCAAAGGGAAGACCAATCAGAGCTCATTGTGAAAAGATTAATTCTAGAACATCAAAGAGATCATTTTCATGTAAAAGGTAAACTGTGGAAAGATGGCAGGAATTGCCTTTAACACCAACCCTGCCATGATGACTTAAATTGTTACTGAAAAAAGGTAGCAATCCTAATACAAAAATAATAAAATCAAGCGACTATGAATCATAATTTACGGATCAAACATAACTGCCATATTACAAAGATAGAAAAAATTAAAGAATAACAGAACAAATACAAACAAGTGTGTTTTTAAGGGTGAAATATTTGGGTTACCTCCTCTGGTGCCACACCAGCATCTTCAAGACTTTGCCTAATGCGATGAAACACCAAGACCATCAGATCTTGGGTCAGTCATATGGTAAGCATCACAGTTCACAGCACCTCCTAAATACTCTGCAATTATTGGTGCATCACGTTTCATTGCATGTTCTAGGCTCTCCATGACCTTTTTCAAATTGACAGAACTAAGGGATTAGAATAGCAGTGAATCATAATTCCACAATAAAATTAGAGCATATAAAATTTTATTATCATCATGTTCTATGGTAGGAGCATGATACACAATGTCTGACAAAATTAAAATGTGAAAACTTGAATATGTTTGAAACAATTACTCTATTGGAGTAGCTAGAGACTGACTGTGAGCCTACTGAAATTCACTGAGAGTTATTGAACAGATTGTTGAAAACAAATAAATTAGTGTCACTTTACAGGCTGCAGGATCGATCACTATAGAAAAAAATTCAGTAGAGTAATGATATCAACTAAAGTCCAACTTCACAATCTGGATCAGAATATTGTTCATAGAGCATACCAGTACTCCAGCTCCTTCACCCATGACAAAACCATCACGATCTTGGTCCCAAGGCCTTGATGCTGTTTTAGGGTCATCATTCCTCTGTGACAGTGCTCTGCATGCAACAAACCCACCAACACCAATTGGAATAATTGCGCTTCAGTGCCACCAGCAATCATCATATCAGCTTAGCCTCTGCGAATATGGTTTGCTGCAGCGTAGAAACAGTAGTTCAGTAGCACAGGCAGTTGAGATAGAGTAGTTTGGACCCATGAAACCAATGTCCATTGCAAGCAGGGCAGATCCATGTTTGTTATGGCATATGGGATGAAAAAGGAGTTATCTTTCTGTATCCCTTCTCAATAAGATTCTGAACACCATCAGAAAACACCGTGAGGCCACCCATTCCAGTGCCCACAAGAACACCAGCCGGGCCTTGTCAATCTGCCAGAGAGAACATTCACTAATTAGCACGAAATATCCTTTTTCTCCAAAGATAGCAGAGCAGTCAAATATTAGATAAGCTAATGAAGCTACTATCGGCCCTAAGCAAACCAAAGAAGATTGGTGTGCTAAAAGAGAATGTGACTAAGTCCAAAATGCTTATTTGATATAAAATGGTAATGATGCAAGGGATTCATCAAATGGAAAAAAATGCAAAGCTCATGCTTTATTCTAGAATAAATATATAGTGCCAACCAATCTTTTCGAGATTAAAAGGAAAAAGAATCCCTCAATATTGTGTTGATACTTGATAGCAATTTAAAATAGACACACCCCTATATCATTGGAGCCCAACTGAACTACACGTATCTAGAAGATTTGGGCTGTAGCAGACATGAACTGACACTTCTGGAACCTCAGAGCCACCCCACGCGAGTTAATCTCACAAGCCTACCCTCCAGTTCATGACAACTCTTCTACTCAAATCAAAGCAGCATCTTCATTATATATGTCATTGCCCACTTAGTTTTCAATTAGAGACAAACCAAAAGATGCACCAAGGAGCAAAGCAGAGGAAGTGTCATTATTCCTACAGACCAAATTGGCCTCAAATCAACTATGGTGCTACCAACACAAATCAATGCGTTGCTTTAGCCAATCCAAATGGAGCTGTACCACTACACCTGCCTTGCCAACTGTGCCATTGCTCAAATCCTGGCAGATGTAATTCAATGCTGAGATTAGATGACAGCTTCATCACAGCTTCTCGATTAGATGACATTCCCAGAAACTTTCTTTAAGAGAGTACCCATCTTGATTGCAAGATTGAATTCAACTACCATCTTATAACAAAAACAAAGTTATTGCCGTTCACTCCTGCAATCCCAATTAGATGCACTAAAACTACATTAACTCACAAACTAATAACTATCATTCACCAGCTTCCTTCCAAAAGTAAAAAAAACGGTTCATCTTCTGTTTTGCATTGAAGAACAGAACTAAAAGAATAGCACCCCCTTCCAGCTACAATCCACACTGCCACGTTTTACGTTCTTACTGCCCAGGGTCTACCTGCAAGATAATTACTCGCAAGACCACCCGCAATTGTTCCTCTTCTGCCAAGATCAGATTGCGCATCACCGGCACTATTCAACGTATTCATCTCACCATCAACCCATTCTTCATGGCGTCATCATTGTCCTCAGAGATCACATCTCCAGCCAACAAAAAGGGAAAAGGGGTGTCACATAATCAGTCAGCCCCTGTGCTCTGATCTATCAAGAATGTTAACCCCAAGACACTTTCTAGGACCGAAAGTCCCCAACTTTACTGGCTAATAAATTTTTTTAAAAAAAAACACTACATTAGTATCAGCGAGCGCCTGACCCAGCAAAGGCACGGCATTTGAATCCGAGCTGCGTTAGTGTTACCTTGTCCATGGCCTTGAGTCGTGGGCGAGGCACGCGGACTCGAGCGCCTTCTTGCCGCTGACGATGCAGTACCGGAGGCAATCGTCGAGGCGGCGGTCGTTCTTGCCGTCGATGTATCCTCGGAGGAGAAGCCCCGGATCTGGCCGGCGAAGCGGGTGGGGAACTTGGAGGCGTCGAAGCGGTCGATGAGCCCGATGCCGCTCTCCCCGGCGAGCAGCCGGTCGTAGTAGGCGTCCACGTCGTTCCCGAACACCGACACCAGCCCCATCCCCGTGATCACCACCCGCTTCTTCGGATCCGCCTCCCGCAGGGGCGGCGCCGCCGCCGCGGCGGAGGCGCGGACGGGGATGCGCCCGGCCGCCTCCGCGGCGCCGCCGGGGCCACGGCGGCGGCGGCGCTGGGGGGAGGAGGCTCTGCATCGCGGCGGCGGGAGGAGGAGAGGGTGGCGATGGAAACGAGGAGGGAGGGTGGCTCTCCGCTGCGGTATGGCTGCGCGGTGCGGGGAGGAGCGGAGGCGAGGGTGCGTCTATGTATGGAGGGTGGGGGCAGTGGGACCCACAGGGGGTTTGGGTTTCGGGGCTTTGGAGGCGACGACGGCAGGGGCGGTGGGTTTCTCAACCAACTGGGCGGACTTTGCAACGCCGTTCTTGTTTGCCCTTTGTCACCGGGCGGGGATGGCAACGAGGCCGCTCCCCGCAGGATAGGAAGGGCCAAACGGCGGCCCGATCCGTTAAACGGGCGGCACAGTCATCTAGGTTCGGTTAATAAATAGACTATGTCGTCTTGGGTCCAACCACCGGTCGTGTCGTCTGATCCGGTATCCTCATCGGTCGATAGGCGTAAGCGGGCGATCGGTCCGTTAGAGTAAAAAAATGATAGAAAATAGAAAAGGTATGAAAAATACAATTTTTTTTTGGAAAAAATCAGAAAAATGGAAAAATTTAGAATAATTAGAAAATCTTAAATGATGTAGAAAAACTTTTTAAAAATGTCGTGAATTATGAAAAAGCTAAAATATAAAATAAATTATAAAATGAGACAAATAATTAGAATTAAATAATGAGTTTTATTGATGTTTGACTGCCCCGTTAAAACCTTTGCAAAGAAAAACTCAACACGAGAAAACATTTGCAAAGAAAAAAGTACAGCCTATAGCTCAGTGATACAGAAAAAAAGTGAAGATTACAATTATTTTTCCTGATTATTTAGATAAAGATTTTCAAATGTCTCCGCCAGCTCAACATTTTCTGTAGTATGTTGAGCTCGTTGATTAAATTGTTCCCAATCTTTCACAGTGAGAAGTATTTCCATCATCTCAATTGTCATATTTGTTCTTCTCTCCTCGATTATTCTTCTGAATAGACTGAAAGCATACTCCAAAGAAACCGTGGAGACAAGAACTGTTAACACATCCCGTACTAATATAAAAAGCACCGGATATGTTATCTTGTGCACGTGCCACCACCGCAAAATATTGAGTCCTCCTCTTGCTTGCTCTTGGTAGTTGACAATGCCGATGTTGAGATAGGCAACTAGCTCCCACCACTTGTTGTGTCCGAGCAGCGTTGTTGTAGTCGAACTCCTTGAGGAAGAGCCACTTACACCCCATATATTTCTCCACGCAGCTTTTCTTCTTACCTATTGTAGGTGCTAGTGGAGGTCATAGATGCGAACCCGACAAACTTCGATCATACTTAGTATAAACTTGAGATAAGTTAGTACGGACATTTGAAAAATAACTAGAATAATCAGTACCCACCACATCACTTAGAAGTGAGAGAACATTAGAAAACTCTCGAATTTTAGCTCTAGGATCTAAAATAAATGCAAATGTATATAACATAGGAATTTCTTTTCAATATTTCAAAATTTTAGTTTTTATAGCATAAACATATGTACGCAAAAATATTATCATTTTCATAGTTCATTAAGTGAGTAGCAATTTCTAGAATATGATACACTATTAAATGAGAGGTTGAGTAATAAACTCCAGATAAAGCAACAGTGGAATCATAAAAAAGTTCCAAAAATGACACCAAAAATTCAAAAAACATACCAATGTTGCTATGTGAGTAGCGGTTGACCATCATGTCTACGATAGTGCGTGTTAATAAAAACAGAAAATGTGCTCTTATAGAGTATCAGAGACTTAAGCATCAAGTAAGTAGAGTTCCATCTAATAGGCATATCCAAACCAAACTTACGCGGACGCACCTCCATTGCAATACAATAAGTTTTATATATGCTACTCATTGATTAGAATTATTTAAGAAAAATATTGCGGTCTTGAAAAGGTTCAAGGTACTAGTCTAACCTCTTCAAAGTAGATTTAACTATAAGATTAATAATATGTCAAGTACAACGTTGATGTAACAAGAAAGATTCGACATCTGAATTAAAAAGCGAGTAAGAATTTTCATGGTAGAAGTATTTCTTGAAGCATTATCTAATGTTATTGCACTAAGGCCAAAATCTTTCACAACTTTTACAATACAATCAGCAATATTTTCACCGATGTGTGCTACATCAATTAATTTGAATCCTATAATTCTCTTCTCTAATTGCTAATCATTGTTTACATAATGAGCAACTATACTAAGGTAATCCTCTTTACCCCTACCACTCCATATGTTTGATGTTAAAGACACAAAAATCACGGTAGTAAATTGATCTTTTAGCTTACTACGATAATTATTATAGTATTTAATCAAATATCTACTTGTTGTCTATATAGAACTACAGAAAACCTAAGATTATGAGCAGTCTTAATATAGTTTTCAAATGCAGGTGACTCACCAATGTTTAAAGGAAGATCTTGAGAAGCGATTAAACGATAAAGAGATTCACAAGCTACCTCGGGATTGTAGTCCCAATTACATACCGTCTGCGTCGGCGTTGTCTTTGCATTTGCGTCGTATCAAAGCCACCCCCGCTTTTCTTTTGCAGCTCTCAGCATATCTCTTCAATTGCCCCGTTCTACCTTTAGATTTAGTAGTTAATTTGTGCTTATAATATTTACAAATAGCATACATGCTCGAACAATCTAATATCTCGAAAATCGCTCGAAATCTTTCTAGACTCACGATGTCTGCGTCTTCATCTTTTGCCCGGTGCTTGTCGTAGTGATAGCACTTGTAGAGCCCGATGATGGTGCAGTATTGCAGCTTCTTGAACTTCATAGGATGCAAGAAACTCCTCGGGTGAAATCCCAAAATTAGAAGTCGTGAAGGACGGAAATCACATCGTGCTCCATAAAGAAAATTGCAAGGAATATTTACGCTATTAATACTTAAATATGATTTAAAATACTAACAAAATGAAAAATTAAATCACAATTATTACCTTGATTTCTTGACAAAAGCCGAAAGCTAAATTTTGAATTTTTGATTTTTGGCAAAACTATTTTGAATTTTGCCAAATTACCACCAAAGTAAGAGAATTTTCACAAGAGAATAAAGAAGAGAATGCAAGTTTGTTGGTTTGAAAATGAGGCAGCAACCTATTTATAGGGGAAAAATTGGGATTTTTGGAATTTTTAAAGACTTCAATCGCTATTTTTCAAATAAGCGGGCCAAACATGCCGTGTTGGGCCTAATCGTCTTAAGCCATTCGTGGTTCGGGCCGTGTCATCTTCGAGGTGCGGCCCAAGCGCAGCGCGTGCTCCTGGCCCGTCTTGCCTGCCGTTCTGGTGGTGGGTGGTGCTGGTAAGGCCTACGATGGCGTGCCTCGGTGACCCATTTGCACGGCCTAAATAAGCTATTTTCATGATTAAGCGGAAAAAGCGGATGATTGATTGAGAAACGACCGATTAATCAAATTATGCGGTCAATTAATCGTTCGACTATGTTAATTGTGCTCGATTAAATTATTCATGATGGTTTAGTCACTTTTCATCGGCAGGGCGAGCCGAGCCCAAGCTTCGGACTGGCCTAGGCTGGCCCAAAGGATATTTGGCCGTGTGGTTTGTTTGGTTTACTGACCCATAGTCTAATATTACAAAAGGATATTTTGAGCAGTCTCAAGCCTGGATCCGCAAGTGACCGAGATCTAGCTCTACCCACGATCACTAATTAATCAGCCGACTAATCGGTTTTTCACAACACTGAAATGTACCGCAGAGGTTTCCATCTGCTAAAGTTCACACTTTTCTTTTCAGAAAGGTTTTCCGGTTACTCGCTACGCTAGTCTGCACTTTAGGCTGTGAAGTGTCAAAGCACCCCAATGGAATAGCACGGTACATTTGTTGACATGACTCCTTAGCAGTTCGCCGCAGGTTCTATCTCCCTTGCGGAAGCTTTAGGCTACTTAGCCTCTCATCTTTTATTATTATTATTATTATTATTATTATTAATGAACCGTCATTTTCTAGATAAAATTACAAATATAATCATCTTTCTAACCATAAAAATATCGATTAGCGACATGTGTCACATCTTGTACTTTCCTATCTTGGTAGGTCACTAACATCATAGCACCTCTCGCTAGTGCAGCACATTCAAGCTGCGAAGGGCCCACCGTGGCGATCAAGCACTGTAGTACACGAGTTCAGCGGGAAGGTGGGGCCTACCACTGCCGCTTCGTCGGAAGGCGCCACGATGGATGAGCGACTACGTTTTGTCAGCGACCTGCCGCTGTATAGGAGTGTGTTAGGTAATATGTGTCATCTGTTAATATTTTCATGATCGAGAAGAGGATTAGATTTGTAATTTCATTTAAACAAGGTCAGCAGATCAAAAAGGAAATATGGGGAGAGGCTAAATACGCCGAGACTTCGTCACTTGCGCCACCAACAATTACACTACTCACGTCGTTTCAGTTAACTATTTACAAGATCTCAGCAGGCAGAGGAAAGAAAAAGAGTTCTTTCCGGTATACTAAATTCAATACAGACCACTAATTTATTTTAATCCAATGGATTATATTATTGAGTATCTATTTATACTTACTCTAGTAGTAGAGTAGTAGAAGTAACTCTTAGTCAATCAATAGCTAGATCAGATTTTTATTATCCACTATATACTATTAATATAATACACCGCAAAATTTCGAAAAAAAAACACACGCCGCATGTTCTGCTGTCTATTCAGAACGGCGAAGCTCTGTAAAAACAAGGTGTAAGCGGGCCAACGACCATATCCGTTAAATTCTTTTGTCTACTGTAGTAAGCTGGAATTGATCAGTCGAAATAGTAGTGATACGGCCCACAAAACCACCAAGATTTTGCGCCTTTTAAATGATGCTATGGACCAGTGGTGGATCCAACAAGTAGCAACTAAATAAATAGATTAGCACATTCGGATCTCCAACACGTGTTGGCCAGCAATCCGTATCAGGTCAGAGAGACAGAGATGCATCGCTGTTCACCTCTGCAAGCCTGTCCACTGCTCCACTCTTCCTATCGAAGATATGGAAACAGATTCAATACAGTCAATACAGATCTCTCGAAAATATTACTTTAGAACATTGTGCCGATTTTTTTACTCTTAACAACTCTAGAAAAGGGCAACATATAAGTGTCCCACATATACGCAAGGATTCAAATTTCGTTTTCGGATAAAATATCGTTTGGGATCGGAATCTGAAATTTCGCCGAAATATAGGTATTTCGGACAAATCTCGTCCAAAATTCAAAACCAAAATTCAAATCTGGTTTGTTTGCTATCGAGAAAAAGCGAAATTCAGCGAAAATTCCCAAAATTTTAGCCGTTTTGCACTGACTAAAAAGTAGGTCAAACGATGATGAAAAATTCTAAAATTTTTCTGGAGAGTCCTGACACATCATTGATGTTCCTATGAAAAAATTAAGATCATTATAAAGTCGGAGAAATTTTTAAAAATTCAAACATTGTTACTGTCCTGATAAAACACTGGTCGGCAAGTTTGAACCAAATGAAAATTAGAATAAACGAGGTTAGAAAATTTTTACATTTTTTTGGATGATCCTGACATGTCCATAATATTCTCATAAAATTTACAGATGATTATCAAATATTGTGAATTTTTAAAAATTCAGAAAGTGCTACTGTCCTATTAAAAGCCTTACCGGCAAACTTAAACAAAATAAAAAATACTTCAAACCACGTTATAAAATTTTTTAAAAAAATTTTGAATGGTCCTGATGTATCATTAATTTTTCAATAAATTTTTAGATGATTATAAAGCTTCAAGGCTGTTCAAAATTATGCAGTGCTACGTCCGATAAAAGCACGATGATCGATACATAGATTTGTTTTAGCAGTAAAAAAAGGTTTAGAATTTTTGAAAATTTTACAGAAGGGTGATAAGGAAATTATTAAGATCTCATAAAAATTCTGAAGCATGATCACACTCCATTGAATTTATAAAATTCTTACAAAGCATTGTACCATTTATATTCTTTCTCTTTTTGATTTTTGAAATATAACAAATGAAGTTCAATGCTTACATAGATTTGATTGAGCAAACAAAAGTTTAATTTTTTAAAACTTTATATAATGGTACTGAGAAAATTATTAAGCTCTTATAAAAATTTTGAATCATGATCACACTCGAGAAAAATTATAAAATTACGATAAGGTTCTTGTCCCAATTATGTTCATTACGCTTTTGATATTTTAAAGATAACAGATGAAGTTAAATTATTTTCAAAAATTTTATTTATGATCCTACGCTACTAGATATACTACCATAAATTTATAAGATCATTATCAATCTTGTAAAAAATTATAAAATTACGACAATGTTTACTTAAAATTTTAAAATATCTCAAAATTCAGTTTTTCAACAAATTTTCATAGAAGATGACTATCGTAAGGGTTATTGGACCCAATCCGGTAGTATCCGGCCATAAAACATCAAAATCCGGTTTCAAATTCCAAAATTTCGGGCTATTTGGGTGAACTTTTGCAAGAAAAAAACGAAATTACTGTAGTAATTTAATTATTTTTTTCAGAATTTTTAATTTGCCCGGTAATTTGGATTTTGTGGTGGCCCGAAATATGAGATTTTGGCAAAATTTTGCCGGTTTTCGACAAAATTTTGATCCTTGGATATACGTCACAATGCTAAATTTTATAGTACTACTGGACCTCTTTCACAAGCAGCAGGTCCATTGCTAAATTTTTGGCACTTGGAATATTGACTATTGAGTCTAAAAAGAAAGGCAGATTCGGGTTGGTGGAGATTTGAGAAGCAATTCTAATATTGAGCTGCACAGATCTCTTGTTGAAAAGATGCATTTGATTTGAGTACGCATGGACCTGTGTATAGGAGAAAGGAGTCCCAAAAGATATAATGGGTTAGGCTTGTCAAAATTGAGTAGGCTATTTGAAGAGCTTTCAAACGGTTGGGCTTGTTCTGTGGATGATCATCTGAAAGTCTCAAGTCTACGTTCCGAAACGGTGAAATTTCTGCCCGGCCCGACAGTTCAATTTCTGTAGGAATCGGAAAAATCTAATGTTTCAAACGGGGATCAAGAATTCTACGACTACGAGCATTATGTTTTCTATCGTTTTGGTTTCAACTTTGAGATACTATGTATATTTGAACTGATTTCTGTGCAATTCTTATAAAATGCATGTGAAATTTCTGCCTTCTAGTTAGGGCCTAATTGCCATCAAAAGTAAGTGTACTTACATGCCCAAACAACTACTACCGCACGACAAAATCGGTTCATCTCCGTAATTAAGCTAGTAGTACTAGTTTGTTCGATGAAAGGACAGCCACTCATTTGGGCAAGATCTCGATTCAGAGTTTCAGACACACGCACTGAAATCATTACTTTCCTCAAAACTTTTTTTTATTCATTTCTAGCTCTCTTCCAAATATAATTATAATAATAGCTTCATTCCCGATCGCAAAAACGCTATCAGGCGACACGTGTCATCTGTCACGCTTCCTACTACCGAAGCTTCCATGTCGCTTGCCAGCATTTCTGTAATCGGGATTATAGCTATTTTTATAATTATGCTCAGAATAAGTCTGGATTTGTAAAAAAAATTACCTACAAGAGTAGAAAATTGAGGATTTCACATCATGCAGCGTTGTCCCTTTTGTGAATTGTTCACTTATTTGGTCTCTCCCTTCTTCTTTTTTCAAAAATAACTTTCTTTAGATTTTTTTAATAAAAATAGCCTCTTCCACGTTACAGTGCCACAGAATGCATCTTCCGTACAAAGTACTGCAGCATAGCATCTAGGCTTCATATGTTACTGTAGCACAGAAGGGTTAGGTGTCTCCCTTATTTTTTTGCGGTAGAGAAGGAAACTATTTTTATAACTTTTTATAATATAACTATTTTTAAAGAAAAAAACAGAGGGTAAAAACACGGAGAGACAGGGCAAATAAGTAAACAGTTCGCCTTTTGTTGGTCCTCCCCTACTCTTCTGCTGCATCCCTATCGGGATAGAGTATGCCGCCACTGGCAGGTCATACGCACGTACTGTACGAAGGAAAGGTTAGGCAAGGACGGAAATATTATCGTCGTGTGATGATTACGACTTGTTTGATCAGTCGCTCGATCGAGAGGAGAGGAGACAGCCTCTACCCCACTACCCCAGTAACCCCACGCATGAATTTAAGAGCTCACAGCCCACACGCCACAGTACGTAGATATGAAAAATTGAATCCCTAGCTAGCTAGCATTTAGATGGAGAACCTGTCAACCTGATTGATGTTCATCTCAAGGTTCAAAATCTCGCCGAAATTTTGCGAAATCTCGGTTTTGAACTTGGACAAAGATTTGAAATGCCAGCCAAATTAAAAATTCAAAAAAAATAAATTGCTACAGTAATCTCGAAAAATCTCGGTGAGATCTTGTCATTTTTGATCGAAATTTGATGTTTGACCACCGGATTTGACCGGAAATTGGTCAATAACCCTTAAGAAAGTCATCTTCTATGAAAATTTGTTGAAAAACCGAATTTTTGAGATATTTTTAAAAATTTTAGAAACACTGTTAGATTTTTATAAAATTATATGTGATTTATATTGATTTGAAAAATTTATGTTATCATCCTACGAAGTGTAAGATCATAAATAAAAATTTTAAAAATAATTAAACTTCAATTGTTATATTTAAAAAATCAAAAGCAGAATAAACATAATTGGGACGAAGAAATTGTCGAATTTTATAAATTTTCGTTTGTGATCATGATCCAAAATTTTTATGAAAGCTTAATAATTGACTCAGTACTATTATATAAAAATTTAAAAAAATTCAAATTTTTTTGTTTGCTCAATCAAATGTATGTATATATTGAACATCATTTGTTATATTTCAAAAATCAAAAACAGAGAACATAAATGGTACATTGTACTTGTAAGAATTTCATAAATTCACTAGAGTGTGATCATGATTCAAAATTTTTATGAGATCTTAAGAATTTCCTTATAACCCTTATTCAAAATTTTCAAAAAATTTGAACATTTTTTTTGCTTAAGTAAATCTATGTATTGATCATTAGGCTTTTACGAGGACGTAGCACTCTCAGGATTTTTGAAACTTCTTGATGCTTGATCATCAGATGAAAATTTTATATAAACATTGATAATAAATCAGGACCATCCACAAAATTTTCTAACATGGTTTGTACCATTTTTCTTTTGGTTGAAGTTTGTCGGTAAAGCTTTTATCGAGATATTAGCTTTATCTGAATTTTTAAAATTCATTAAGTTTGATCATCACTTGGAAATTTTATGTGAATGTTAGTGATGCATAATAACCATACACAAAAAATTTCAAAAATTTCTAATGTGGTTTGTTTCATTTTTATTCGGTTCAAACTTGGAATACGTTTTATCGGAGCGGTAGTAATGTTTCAATTTTTAAAAATTCCTCCGATCTTATAATCATCTGAAATTTTTATGAGAATATCACTGATATGTCAGTAACCTACAAAAAAAATCAAAATTTTTCGACGTCGTTTGATCTATTTTTCGTCCGGTGTAATTTTGCCAAGATCTCGGCAAAACCGGCCGAAATTTCGGTTTTCTCGGTAGAAAAAAATCTAAATTTAGATTTTTATTTTTGTATTTTGTCCGAAATTTCTAATTCTCACTAAGATTTCGTTCTTCGGGTCATGGATAAGATTTGGAGCGAAATGATATTACTCGAAAGACGTGAAATCTCAGGACTAGCTCGAGGTAGCCAGGGGCGTAGGCCCATACCCAACAGTGCCACGCTAATAAGTTGGAGGAAAGAGAAGAGAGATCGTCGTTTTTGGACGGTGATCAGCGCTGCGTGTGAACAAAGGCCAACGCGGTGACGTATCTTGTTGTTGGAGTGGGGTTGCCGTTTCCAGACAGAATCACAGAAAACGCGTCGTCACACCGAGAGGTAGGCCTCCCTCTGCCCCACCTCGGCCAGACGTTGAGAAGCATTGGCTAAAACCCGGCCACCGTGGTGAGCGATGAGACTTGCACGTCGAGGAAGGGGAGACGGCGGAGATACGGCAAAGACGGTGGATCATACTTGCACGACGCAATGGCTAGATCGTTTCGACTAGATCTTATCGAATCGGACTCCGTGGGTGAAGAGTGGATGGAGAGGAGTTGACGGCGGCGGAGATGGGAAACGGCGACGAGAGAGAGGTATAGGACACGTGCGAGCTTGGTTGGCTGGAGATGGGCTAAGGAGAGCTAGTTTAATATTGTATTGAGTATGACATGTGAGTTCAAAGATGAAAAAATATTAAATAAGAGATAAATTATTGGAGTAATCGTCTCTAACACTATTGATTGTCGATTGATTGTTTATATAGCCACATACAGAGACAACCTAACAGACGAATAGGTGTACATGCCCTGATAAACAGTCTTGAGCTTCCATGTCATGCAGCTCCATGATCCATCCATATGCACTGATATACAATGATACGCACATACATTTCCCTCAAATCAATTAGGAATGCCGTTGTTGTGACGATGTGACACTTCAGTTAAGATTCAGCGATGCACGTGGTTAGCTAAGGTGTTAGCACAAACAGGACATATATGCCGGTGACTAAGTGGTTCAGATGTCACTCGCATGCATTGATGCGTGTCACTGTGTGCACAGCTCCTGGTGAAGTCCTACTCTGCGGCTGATGCATGAACCTGGATCTAGAGGGCCTGAACACAGCCAGACTCGCAGGCTTTGGGCCCTAGCCAAGATAGAGAGAGAGAGAGAGTGGTCAGCTAAATGCCAATGACACAAAGGGCCCACGTTAAGGCTAGGGCCAGACGGATCCATCTAAGGCAAATGTACTTGCGTCTCATTGTGTCGATCCGACCGTTCGATCTGCCGATCCACGCTAGCTTCGAGAGAGTTGCGGACTTGTTGGGGACCCAACTGCAGGCGGCTGCAGCTGGAGGTGCATGGGACTAGACATGTAGACACAAGGACACCGCGTACATTACCCACATGGCTACCAACCTCTTGTGCAGTTGTGCGCCACAACTTGTCAACCAAAGTAGGTCTATCCGGTCAACAGGATAGGGATTGTATGCAGTTGAGTCCCCGTTCAACCGCAAGACGAAAAAGCGTCGAGCGAGTTTTTTTTACGTAGTGAAACACTATAGCATATACTATAGAAATTTACTGTAGCTCACGGTTTTGGACGATCCGAACCGTTAATTCGCTGGATCGGACAACTCTGTTGAATAGGGACTGCTTAATATGCAGTCTCCATTCAAACTGTATACAATCTCTGTCCTGCTCAGCAACGGTCGTGCTTTGTCTTGGAGTTAAATCCACTGCCTATAGCATAGGTCGTGCTTCGTACCTTGGGAGGCTTTGGACTATTTGATCCGCTTCCCCTTTTTTTCATCAATGGTTCTGTTCCGAAAAAAGAGAGTAAACTTATCCCTTTTTCAACACTGGAACCGGTGTATGATATGTATTATCTACCATACTCTTCTAACCATGACAGGTTGTTAGTATCGTAGCACCTCTGACGAATACTTATAACAGGGGTACCCCAACGGCCCAAAGCGACGAGCCGTGCAATTTCAAGCACACTCAAGCCCAACAGCCGCTCCGACCCACTATCGGCCAAAGCACTGCAAGGCCACACAAGACACCCTTCCCGACCGACCGAGGAAGTGTCTCCACTCAAGCGGGGCTTAGGCCCCCCGCCGAGGCGGGACCCCGGCTCCGACCAGCAGAGCTCCCGACCCTCGCGTGGTCGGGATCCCTGACCGATCACGCCAAGACAACCCCGCCAAGGGCCGCGTGTCGAAGCCTCTACCGACCAACGACCACGCACTTACGAACGGGTCAATCAGTGACTATACAAGGCGGTGGCTCCTTCCTAGAAGGTTTAATGGTCGGCCAAGTCATGCTCGATCCATCAGTAGGTCACATACAATACGAAGACACGCCCTCTCCCGAGGCAACACCCACGTCAGACGCAGCAACGTCAACACTCGTAAGGTTCGCAGAGGGCCGGTACGCCGTTTCCCGGGGAAATACCTAACCGCCCTGACCAACTAAGCTACCGACCCAGCATGGGCAAGACGGGCGATGACTAGTCAGCAGAGCGAAGGACCGAAGCTCCTAGTGTAGGTCATCTCGTCCTCTCCCAATTCTCGATGTAACACCCCCTTCCTTTCGTATAAAAGGGCGAGAACCCTCAGAAAGGAGGATCGCGATGGAAGCCATCTCGCTAAGCCATTAACACCCTCGCTTGTAAACTTTGTGCAGTCATCTGTACTAAAGGGAATACAACGATACCACCTGGCGGAGTAGGACCTTCGGCCCAAACGGTATACATCTTGGACTTCGAGTTTAACCATTGAGGAGTGGAAGCGCTGCCCTTAGACTTACAAATTTACTTGTCGGTGCTCAAAACGCCAAGCGGTTGGCGCCAGTAGGGTCTTCGCGTCTTCATCACCATCTCGGATTCCGCTTGCTCCTCGATGGCATCTTCCACCGCGACGGCATGATCGCTGGCCGGGAGCAGATCCGCCGGCTCCTCAACTTTGCCATCACCTCGGCGGGAGGGCTTACGCTCATCCGCGCCGCCATCGGAGGCCCGGCGCCCACAAAGCTCAGGCGCCATCTCCGGCGATTTCGCTAAGCTTCGGCAGGCGCTCTGCGAGTCCCAAAGCGGAGCCTAGGGAGCGCCCGCCACGTCTGGCGAAAGCTCCCGTGGGCCCAGGCAGGTGACCATGTCACCTCCTGCAGGCTCACGACTTGTGGCGATGGTGGCTACATGCGGCCTCTATCCTAACCTTTGGAAGACTCTTCCACCACGACTCCAGCTCGACGCGGAGTACCACATGGCGCGCACTCGCGAGTGCAACATGGCGGGCACGGTCGATTTAATCATAACCCCCGCGGTTACGGGGGCCCCCATCCGGCGCACTGAGGCGCAGGAGGAGGAACACCAGCGCGAGCGTGCTGAATACGCTCAAGCTCGCCACGCCGAACTCCAGCGACAGCGCGAAGAGCTGGATAAGTGAAGGGCTGAGCTCAACCAGCTCTAGGCTAACCTGGAGTAGGATGAGCCCGAGACCCGGCAGGTGCCCGGCGACACGCACGGACGCGCGCGACAGGTACACCGCAAGCTGGCGGAAGAATCCGACGGCCCTCAGTTCTTCCCCATGCAAGCGAGCGTGGCGCGGTGCGATCTTGCCGAGGCCTTACAGCCGGCCGACCCGGAGGCCAAGGCCACGTACCAGAACCTCCGGGGGCTGGTGGAGCGTGCGGCCGTGCAACACATGCAGGCCTCCGGCTCCTACCGCTCCGGCGCCACCTCTGGCCACCGGGCCCGCACCGTCGCTCGAAGCCATTGGGTCCGACGGCGGCGCCACACCACGAACCACCCGGGCCTCGCGCACCCGCTGCGCCGGCGCCTCGGCGCCACGACGTTCGCGCCACCTCGGCGCGGAGAAAGCGGCGGAGGAGGCCGTCCACTCACGTATTGTGGGCGGCGGGCGCCACCGCCGCAGCTCAAGCCCGATGGTTCGGACCACGGGCTTTACGCGAGGATCCGTCGGCGGATTTCCCGCCCATTCGGCGCCACCAACATCGCCAAGTACATCGGGGCCACGAACCGGTGTCGGCTTGAAGACTACCGGCTCAGCATGCGGGCGGGGAAGCGACGGATGATCTCTTCATCATCCAAGACCTCCCCATCTACCTTGCGGACTCGGCCGAGCTTGGCTCAGTACTTGCCCGCCAAAACTATCGAAGGCCGGGCGACTTGAAGACCCTCTTCGTCGGCAACTTCGTGGCACTTACAAGCGCCACAGCAACTCCTGGGACTGAAGGGCGCATGGCGGCGGCCAGTGAAACCCTCGGGATTACATCCGGCGTTTTTTCGCCAATGCAACGAGCTCCCGACATCTCCGACGCCGATGTCGTGGGAGCATTCATCTATGGCACCTCCTGCAAGGCCCTGGTGCACAAGCTGGGCTGTCTCAAGCCCAGGACCACCAAGGAGCTCCTCGACATCGCCACCAACCACGCCTCCGGCGAGGAGGTGGGGCTATCTTCGAAGGAGGAAAGGCCCAAGAACGGCCGGCGTCCAAATCGGATCCTTCCGACCGCTCCGACAAGCGAAAGCGGTATGGGAAACAGATCCGCGAGTCTCAAGTGGTCGCCATCGCCGCGCCGCCAAGCGGCGGAGTGCGATCGGCCGTCGCGCTGACCACCGAGAAATTGATGGACGGCCGTGCGAACCACGGGTTCCCGTTAAACATAAGTACCGGATGCGAAGTCACGAGGCACTTCTTTCCTGCGCCCCACGGCGGCGGGGCAAAGGAAAGAAGCGACCACGGCCCCGGCCGTGGAGAAGAAGGCGAGCGGCGAGTTCCCGAACCCGACGGCCGCCTCATGATCTTTGGCGGACCGGCGTGCTACGCCGCAAGCGTCAGCTCAAACTCGCCACCGTGAGGTCCACACCGCCTCACTAGCCGTCCCCAATACCTCCGGTGGTCGAGTTCCGGTCACCTTGATCGGTGATCACCCGACCACATTCCCACACCGGAAGATACACGGTAGTCGACCCCATCGTAGGGAAGAAGCGCCTCACCAAGGTGCTCATGGATGGCGGCAGAAATTTCAACATCCTCTGCGTGGAGGCGCTCGGCGCCATGGGGATTCTCGCCGAGTCTCCGACCGAGCAAGGCCCCTTTCCACGGCGTCATCCCGGCGGCGAGCCCATCCGCTCGGGCGGTCGACTTGCCGTCACCTTTGGGGAACGTGGAATTTCATGCGAGACCCTCACTTTGAGGTTGTGGATTTCCGGCTCCTATCAAGCTATCTTGGGGCGGCCATGCTACGCCAAGTTCATGGCGATCCCATTCGCCTACCTCAAGCTGAAGATGCCCGGGCCACGAGGAGTCATCACCGTGGCATCATCTTTCCAGCTTGCCTACAACTGCGAGCGGAGCAGTTGCGAGCTTTCCTCGGCAGTCATCGCGTCTGCCGAGCTCAACAACCTCAGGAGGGAAGCCTCTGAGTCCGCCCCCGAGTCCAGCAAGTCGGGGGCGGGATCCTTCAAGTCCGCCGAGGACACGAAGAAGGTCGCAGTCGATCCCTGCGATTCGACCAAGACCGTGCGGGTCGGAACCACGCTCCCCGTCAAATAGGAAAGCGCGCTCGTCGGCTTCCTCCGCGCCAACAAAGACGTCTTCGCATGGAGGTCCTCCGACATGCTAGGAATCCCAAGGGAAGTCGTCGAGCACTCCTTGAGCATCCGACCAGGCTCAAAACCGGTCGCCCAACGCCTACGCTGCTTCGACGAGGAGAGGCGCAGGATCATAGGGGAGGAGATCGCCAAGCTTTTGGTCATAGGGTTTATAAAGAGGTCCGCCACCCGAGTGGTGGCCAACCTCGCATTTGTAAAAAGAAAAATGGGCAATGGAGAATGTGTGCTGACTATACGAGTCTCAACAAGGCGTGCCCTAAAGACCCGTTCCCCTTGCCCCGCATCGACCAAGTCATCGACTCCACCGCGGAGTGTGAGTCTCTTTCTTTTCTGGATGCCTACTCAGGTTACCACCAGATAGCGCTGAAGGAGTCCGACTAGCTCGCGACTTCCTTCATCACGCCGTTCGGCTCGTTTTGCTACGTTACAATGCCGTTCGGCCTAAAGAACGCGGGCGCTACATACCAGCGATGTATGCAAACGTGCTTCAACAACCAGATCGGACGCAACGTTGAGGCCTACGTTGACGACATCGTCGAGAAAACCAGGAATGTGCACGACCTCATTGCCGACCTGGAAGAAACCTTCACGAATCTTCGACGGTTCCGTATAAAGCTCAACCCCGAGAAATGCGTCTTCGGGGTCCCCAAAGGGAAGCTGCTCAGCTTCATCGTCTCCGAGCGAGGTATCGAGGCCAATCAGGAGAAGATCTCGGCGATCGCAAGGATGGGCCCGATTCCTAATCTCAAAGGGGTTCAGAGGCTAACAGGGTGCCTTGCCGCCTTGAGCCGTTTCGTGTCTCGTCTTGGCGAGCGCGGAATGCCGCTCTACAGGCTGCTTAAGAAATCCGACCGCTTCAGCTGGACCCAGGAAGCTCAGGAAGCCCTCACCCGCCTGAAGGCCTTCCTATCTTCACCTCCGATCCTGGTCGCCCCGGCACCAGGCGAACCGCCGCTACTCTACATCGCCGCCACTGTTCAAGTCGTCAGTGCGGCCCTTGTGGCGGAACGAGCGGAGGAAGGCCATGAACTCAAGGTACAACGGCCAATCTATTTCATCAGCGAGGTTCTTTCCGAGTCAAGGCTCGATACCGCAGTGCGTGAAGTCGCTTCACGCGGTGTTCATCGCCAAGAGAAAGCTCGCCCATTACGCCGACCAAAGACGCCATCACCGTGGTGACCACGTCCCGCTTCGGCGAGATCGTCCACAATCGCGACGCCTCGGGAGGATAGCCAAGTGGCGCCGAGCTCGCGGCCGCGGCATAACATACGTCCCTCGGACAACGATCAAGTCGCAGGCCCTCGCCGACCGTCGCCGAGTGGACCAAGCCCAGCGCCACCGTAATTGAAGACCCCAGTCTTGGACAATGTACTTTGATGGGTCCTACACCAAGAACGGCGCGAGCGCGGAGTAAATCATCATTTCCCACTCGAACAAACTTCAATACGCCATCGAGTTGCTCTTCGACGCGACCAACAACATCGCCGAGTCACGAGGCTCGTCAACGGTCTCACGGATCGCTGCCGACCTCGGGCTCGCCGACTCTGCGTCATGGGGACTCCAAGCTTATCGTCGACCGGTCATGAAGGCTTCGAGCCCGAGGCGCCCGTATGGCTGCGTCTTTGTCGCCGGGAAGTGCGCAAGCTCGAGGAGCGGTTCAAGGGTTTGAGCTCCACCACGTTCTGAGACGCCACAACAAGGAGGCCGATTACCTAGCCAATCTTGCCTCCAGCAGAGGGTCGATCCACCGGGATCTTCGTCTGCGACCTCCGCAACCTTCCATCCGGTGGACTCGGTGGTAAGCGGTCTCCGATTCACCTAGCACGGTCACGGCCGACCGCGATCGGCCGGCGACTTGGCCGGGTCGAACGCAGCGTGCGCTGCCAGCCGAGTCCGATGGAGGAAGCTCTTCATCAACCGCTTGACGGACGGGGCGCTCCCTCGACCGACCGAGGGCGCGCCTCGCTCGGCGGGCAAAATCTTTCGTCTGGTCGGCCCGGACCTTTACAAGAGGAGTCCTCTGGGTCCTCCGGAGGTGCGTTCTGGCCGACCAAGGAAGCACCGCCGCCGATATCCATGGCGCGGTCTGCGGCCGCCATCCGCACCCGATCCTCGTTGGAAAGGCCTTTCGACAAGGTTTTTATTGGCCGACCGCCGTGTCCGACGCCGAAAGCAGATCGTGCGCACCTGCGAAGGGTGCCAATTCTTTGCCCTGAGACACATCGCGGCTCGAGCCTTGCGACGATCCCCATCACTTGGCCGTTTGCAGTTTGGGGACTCGATCTGGTCGGGCCCTTCAAGAAAGCGCCCGGGGGCTTTACTCATCTCCTAGTCGCGGTGGATAAATTCACCAAGTGGATAGAGGCCAAGCCGGTCATGAGCGTCACGTCGGCACAAGCAGCCATCTTCTTCCGCGACATCGTTTTTCGGTTCGAAGTTCCAAACTCCATCATCACCGACAACGGAACGCAGTTCACGGGGAAGGAGTTCCTCGAGTTCTGCGATGACTTCAACATTCGTGTCGATTGGGCAGCCGTGGCCCATCTGCGGACTAACGGACAGGTCGAACGTGCGAACGGCATGATCCTTCAAGGACTCAAGCCACGGATCTTCAGTCGGCTCAAGCACTTCGCAGGTCGATGGGTGGCCGAGCTACCCTCCGATCCTCTCAGAGCTGCGGACCACGCCCACCCGAGCGGCCGGGTTTACACCGTTCTTCATGGTGTTCGCTACCAAGCCTTCTTGCCAACAGACCTGGAGTATGGCGCCCCAAGACTACAAGCCTTCGATGAGGCTCGGGGGCTCGCCTCGCAACAAGACGCCATCGACCAGCTCGACGAGGCGCATGACGTGGCCATCCTGCGATCGGACAGATATCAACAAGCTCTGCGGCGCTACCACAGCCGTCAGGTTAGAGGGCGATCCTTCAGCGCTGGCGACCTGGTCCTGCGCCGGGTCCAAACCAGCAAAGACAAGCACAAGCTATCGCCGCCCTGGGAAGGCCCCTTCACCGTCGTAGAGGTTCTCCGACCTAGCACCTTTCGACTCAAGGACGCCGACGGTCGCATCCTTCCGAACGCTTGGAACATAGAAAAGTTAAGGCGATTCTATCCCTAAACTCTTTTCTTTTTTCCTGGCATGGTCTTTACCTTTACCCTTCCGAGCACCTGGTCGCCCTGCGATGCTCGGGGCTGCGCCTGGCACCCCGTTCAGCCGCTTCGGTCGACGCTTGTCTTGGTCGGTGACCCGACCGACCACAAGGTCCATCCCGAAGCGGTAATCCTCTCGACCCAAGCGTTATACGACCTCGCCCGGCTATGGTTGCTAAGTAGCGCCGCGAAGAAGGAAGTGCCCGAGTGGAGTGACCTTTAGTCGATCGGGAACGCTCCTCCTCGCGCCAACTCGGCTAGCTCACGCGCTCGTCTGGGCGGTGACCCGACCGATCATGAGGTCCTCCCGGCGATAATCCTCTCGACCGAGTGCTATGGCCTACGCCCCAGCGGCTATGGTTCTGGCACTTCGCGGAAGAAGGAAATGCCCAAGTGGAGCGATCTTTTGTCGGTCGGGAACACTCCTATCCCTCACAAGTGCGCATAATCGCTTTGAGTAACCAAGATTCCTATCCTCTTAGTCCTCTCAAGCAACCCGACCCACGCATAAGTGACCCTTGCGGTCCTTAAGGCTATGGCGGTCAAACATTCACCGAAACACAAAAGGGGCAAGAGGCGTACTGGAACCTGTTAACCTTAAAGATTGTTAAAAACCATAATAGTATTTACAATTAAGAAGGAGGGTAAATCTAACTACTTTGTTCTTCATCGAGGCGACTGCGGCGAGGCGTGGTGGCAATCTCGGCGTGCGGCTCGACCAAGAGCTCGAACTGTCGATCTCTCCATCGGTCCGGTTCAGCCGACGCATTGCTCACCACCGCGAGGTCAATTCCATCATAGTGCGAGATGGTGTTGACGGTAGCCAGGAAGCTCCAAGCGCGCGCGGCCGATCACCCTCTCTCTCGGCGCTCGGCCTCGGGCTAGCGCGGCGCGAGCCTTCGGCCCCTGGCCGCCTCCAAGGACCCGGCGCACGTCTGGCCGGCCTTACGAAGGGCCTCGGTTACGTGGCGGCTCGGCCCGACCCTCTTCGGCAACCTTGGCCGCGCGAGCCGCGTCCCGCGCGCCGTGACCGCCGTCCACGGGCCTCTGGCGCCCTTCCGCTCCTCAACCGCGAGGCCCAAGTTCTTCTGCGCTTATGTAGATGGCAAGCGGCGCCAGATGATCACGACTTATGGCGCCCACGAATCAAATAAGAAGTTGAGACCCTTACCGCCGCGGAGTTCGCGAGTTGCCGACCTCTTGCTTGACCGCCTCGTAGGAGGTCCTCAAGGAGGTCAGTCCTTCCGAGCGGCCTCCGCGCCGGGGCGGACTCGGTCGGCGTCCTTCCGAGCTGGTCTCGCTCGGTCCGCAGAGCGGGTTACTGCGCTGCGCTTGCCCCATTGCGGTGGTGGCGGCGTCCCTAGCAGTGGTGGCCTCTGCCAGGGAGGACACGAGCTCCGCCACCTTCGTCCTCAGGGACTGGGCCCCTAAGCGCTCATCGAAGAGAGCCTTAGCGGCCCCTCAAACTCTGGCGGACCTTCGCGCCTCAGCCGCCTCACGCTCGGCGCCTCTTGAGCTAAGCGCAACTCAAAGCGCGGCCGTCGCACTCTTCCACAGCACCGCCTGGGTGTCCGAGCGCCATGAAGCTCGGCCGCCCTCGAGCAAGCCCGAGATCTTTGCAAGGTGCGGACTATCCGTTAGTCTCACGGTGCATACGTCGAATTTTACAAGTTGGGTTCTTTCGTCAACTTACCAAGGCGATCGGCGGACTCCCCGACCATCGCGCCCAACGCTGGTGGAAGATTCTAGACAAAGAGTCGGACCCTTCGGACCGGCTCCATCTCTACTTGGCGTCGTAGCGCCTTCAAGAGCGACCCACTCGCTCTCTTCATTCGCCATCGACCCAGGCTCGGGGCCTCTCGGCAATGGGCCTGGTCGTCTGCTCGGGCGGGGCGCTACCCGTCCAGAGCACCATCGGCAACGATGGTGGAACTGGTCCCCCGGGGGTCCCCTCGGCGACCTCCGCCTGCGGGACCTCGGTCGGCACCTCCCGGCGGCGGTGGGCACCTCGGCACCAGGCCGTCTCGGTCGGCATGACCGCTGGCAGCGCCGCCGTCTCTTCCTCCGCGAGGATGACCACGTCAGACGGCGGTGTCCCCAATCGAGGCGTCGGGAGCTCCTCGCCAGCCTCGGCCTCGCGGGCTGGCGCGCCCTCGGCCGCCAGCACCACGATCGGCGCCAACCCGATCGGCGCCTCTGGAACCTCTGCTGCGTGTCCCTTGCGGAACCGCCACAGGACGCGCCACGGTCACACCCGTATAGGCGCTGCGCCGCATAAAACGCAAAAAAGCGGTCCAAGCGGCTTTTTCGCAAAAATGTTTGAATAAAAGAAAAAAGTACTTCTTGAGCCGCGGGTGCACGGCAGCGCGCCTCTTGGCCGGTCCCCCTCAGAGGCGGATCTGCCGCCGCTTCCTCAAGCTGCCTCCGCTGAAGCGCGACGATGGCGCGACCGCGGTCACCCTCCACCCGAGGCCCCTCGGCGCGAGCTGTTGTGTCGCCTCCCAGAGTCCACGACGGACCGCCGCCGGTCGGCGGTCGAAGGAACCCACAGACGTGCGCCCGGGTGCTTACGCTGCTGTCGGTGGAGGTTGCACCACGGCGATGGCCTTCGATCGTCCTCGCCTCGCGCGGCCCTCGCGCGCTCCTTCTTCTTCTTCTTCCTCCTCTCCTCCTTCCGCTTCTTGCGGGAGGAGTCGGCTCATGACCTTCGCTCGGCTGCCGCCCTCGCCTCCTTATCTCCCGGGCGGCGCCGGGAGGACATGCCAAGAGCCCCTAGAAGATAAAAAGCCTTTGGTCGACCAGCGTTAAACGCAAAGAAAAGAGGGCGGGAAGAAGTCCGCCGACCTACCAGATTTGGAGGGTGGGCCACCGAGAATGGCTCGGGTGGCGCTGCCGCCTCGTAGCGCTTCCTCCCATGACGGCGGCCACCGGGCCGACCTCCATCGCGGCGGCTCGGGCTCGCCATCCTCATCCGGTCGGACGCCCGCGATGCAAAGCAGGGGCGGGTGCGTGCGCAAGAGGTTGCACGCGCATCCTCATGAAGGCGCGCACGACCACGCCCCCGGTGAGTCCTTGCCTCCTTAGGCCCCGACCGCTCCACGATCGAGGCCACCTTGTTCTTCTCGCTTCTCGGCGCCCAGTTCCACTCCTCCCGCCACCGGGAAGTTTGCGGTGAAGGGCGGCGTGTCTCCAACGTTCGAGCATAGAACCACTCGAGCGCCACCCTTGTTGGACGACGGCGGCTTGACCTCGAGGTACTCCGTGCTCGGCGGGACCGGTGGAGGCGAGCCACCAATGGGCGCCATTGCGTCCGTCGGCTTGTCCTTCGAGCCTCGCTTGGAAGAAATGCCTCACAGCGCCAGTCTTGGCTCGATTCCCAAGAAAGCCTCGCAGACCGTGATAAATATGGCGATGTGGAGGACCCCGTTGGGGTTAAGATGGTGCGCCTCCGCCTTGTAGTGGAAGAGCAGCCCCTGGACGAACGGGTGCAGCGGCAAGCCGAAGCCGCACTCAAAGAAAGAGGCAAGCACTACGACCTCGTCGTCCCCCGGCGAGGGGGCAGCCGCTCCCGTCGGCACCCTCCAACCGGAGAGATCTTGCGCAAGGAGGAAGCCCTTCTTCACCAAGCCAAGCGCGACCGGCTCAGGCGAGCACTCCGCCACGACATCCTTGTGAAAGAGGTGACGAAAGGCGAGGAGAAGAGAAGGTGAGTTTTCTTTCCTTGGCTCTTTGTTGTTCCTTTTTACGTCTTAGGGACGGGGAGGCGAGAAAGCAAGCAAGCGTAACTACTCAAAGCGCCCGACAGCGATATATAGAAGACGGCGGCGCCGACCGAACAGCGCCCTCGGCGGCGTCGTGTCCACTCACGCCACTGGTAACTCCGGTTTCAATTCCACTCCGCATTTAATCCTGACAAAACGGCAGAGCCATAAAGCCGCCGCCCCCGGGCAGTGCGTCCTAACCTCTCGGTCTCCACCTTGAGGCCAGGACGGTTGCTCTGGGGCACGCGCGAGAGGCCCACTGGGCCGCTGTGGCCCCGAAACGGCAAAAGCTCTGTGGCTTGCGCCAGGGGCCCAACAAAAAGCTGCGGGTTCAAAAGGCCTACCCCACCAGATGGGCATAAGGCCGCCCCAGCGAAACTTGAGCGACGGGCAAGTATGAGGTGAGCCCCACGGTGGGCCCTCGGTTAGGTCGGTGACGACCCAATCACCTCTACTACGCGTCCGAGACCATACTTCACACTCTCCGGGAGCTCATCGATGGCGACGGCCCGGTCATGCCACAGGTGGCGGACGACCGTGGCCCATACGGGATTGAGTAGAGAAAGGTTTCTTATGGGTCGCCCCACAGCAGGGCCAGGACACCCTACTCTGGGACCGTCCGCTCGGAAGGGTCCCCCTTGGGCGGGACCTCCCAGGACCCACTCGGACTACCTGTTATAAGCTCCACGAGCACGACGTTCAAACCAACGCGGGTAAACGCGCGTCGCTCACCCCCTCCAGGTCCCACACCTGCGGATGGGGTATACGTGTGAGATAGACGGCGGCCACTCCTCTCGCAGCTCCCCTCGCCAGACGAGGACTCGGGATGGATGCCCTACGTCCAGCTATGACGTAAAATGAGCCTACATCCAGCTACGACGTAAAACGAGCCTACGTCCAGCTACGACGTAAAACGAGCCTACGTCCAGCTACGACGTTAAACGAGCACTCGGACACCCGAGCCTCGCGCAGAGGCATCGCGGTCGTCCTTGCCGACCAAGGCACGGCACTCGGACACCCGAACCTCACGCAGAGGCATCGCGGTCGTCCCTGCCGACCAAGGCACGGTCTAGCTACGACGTTAAACGAGCACTCGGACACCCGAACCTCGCGCAGAGGCATCGCGGTCGTCCCTGCCGACCAAGGCACGGTCTAGCTACGACGTTAAACAAGCACTCGGACACCCGAACCTCGCGCAGAGGCATCGCGATCATCCCTGCCGACCAAGGCACGGTCTAGCTACGACGTTAAACAAGCACCGGACACCGAACCTCGCGCAGAGGCATCGCGGTCGTCCGCGGTCGACCAAGGCACGGCACTCGGACACCGAACCTCACGCGAGAGGCATCGCGGTCGTCCCTGCCGACCAAGGCACGGCACTCGGACACCCGAACCTCGCGCAGAGGCATCGCGGTCGTCCCTGCCGACCAAGGCACGGTCTAGCTACGACGTTAAACAAGCACTCGGACACCCGAACCTCGCGCAGAGGCATCGCGGTCGTCCCTGCCGACCAAGGCACGGCATTCGGACACCCGTACCTCGCGCAGAGGCATCGCGGTCGTCCCTGCCGACCAAGGCACGGCACTTAGACACCCGAACCTCACGCAGAGGCATCGCGATCATCCCTGCCGACCCAGGCACGGCACTCGGACACCCGAACCTCGCGCAGAGGCATCGCGGTCGTCCCTGCCGACCAAGGCACGGTCTAGCTACGACGTTAAACAAGCACTCGGACACCCGAACCTCGCGCAGAGGCATCGCGGTCGTCCCTGCCGACCAAGGCACGGTCTAGCTACGACGTTAAACGAGCACTCGGACACCCGAACCTCGCGCAGAGGCATCAAGGTCGTCCCTGCCGACCAAGGCACGGTCTAGCTACGACGATTAAACGAGCAACTCGGACAACTCAAACGAAGCAAACTCATTACGAAGATATTCATAAAGAAAAAAGAGATTTCATTATAGGCCAACAGGCTCAAACTTTACACAACTTTACAATATAGTACCCAAACAGACACAAGAATAGCTACGCTACGCTACGGCAGGATTTTGTCCGCGCCAAGACCTCTTAAAACATCCGTGCGGCATCGGTCGCACCGACGCGTATCTTGGTAGGCCCCTACGATCGGACGGACAGCCGCGCGCGTCTGCGAGCCGTCTGGCCGACGCGCATGCCGTTCAGCGACATCGGCGCGGCGCACCAGCTCTGATCGGCGCCCTCGCGCCATCGCCTCGAAGGGCCCCTTGCTACCTCGAGCCTCGGGGCGATCTCGAGCGGCGCATCGGCGGCAAAGCGACATCGCGGGCTCTGACTTCTTCCTCCGGAGTTCGCCAAGCGCTGGTCGTACTCAGCCCAAAGCTCAGCCAAAGGGTCTTCTTCTTCTGCCATGACATCATCACCAAAGCCGAAGACTAGAGGGTGCCCCGAAGCCATTTTAAAGAGCAAAAGAAAGGATTCTCGTTTAAGGGTTTATCACTCAAGCAAGCCGTAGCGTCCTTATATACCCGGACGGAGGGAGATTGAACGTCTCCAAAATAAATGCAAGCGTCGAAAGCAAGCGCCCTTCACGAGAACTCGGCGATCCGGAAGGCGAAGCGGGCGGCGCGCCAAGCTGTCTTGCGGCGTGCCGACGAGGTGATTCAAAGCCCCGCGGTTGAATGCCCTGCAAAATTCGTGGCGGCCGTCGGATGCGTTGGGGTACACTGCGAAATCATTTGACCTAATCGGTCGGACCGACCGCTTGGGCGATCACTATTCTCATCCAAGCTCAACCCCAACCGAATGCCAAAATCGCTCGGGGTTGGGGTTCTTGACGAATACTTATAAGAGGGTACCTAACGGCCCAAAGCGGCGAGCGGCGGCCTCAAGCACAGCTCAAGCCCAACAGGCGCTCCCACCCCACTCACCGATCAAGCACTGCAAGGTCACACAAGACACCCTTCCGACCGGCCGAGGGAAGTGTCTCCGCTCAAGCGGGACTTAGGACCCCGCCGCGAGGCGGACCCCGGCTCCGACCAAGCAAAGCTCCCGACCCTCGCAGCGGGTCGGGATCCCCTGACTCCGATCACGCCAAGACAACCCCTGCCAAGGGCCGCGTGTCGAAGCCTCTACCGACCAACGACCACGTACCCCACGAGCGGGTCAATCGAAGTGACTATACAAGGCGGTGGCTCCTTCCTAGAAGGTTTAATGGTCGCCAAGTCATGCTCCAGATCCCATCACCGGTCACATCAAGATGCGAAGACACGCCTCTCCCGAGGCAACACCCACGCCAGACGCATGGCGTCAACACTCGTAAGGTTCGCGGAGGCGGTACGCCGCTTCGGGAAATACCTAACCGCCCGACCAACTAAGCTACCGACCCAGCATGGGCAAGACGGGCGATGACGAGTCAGCAGAGCGAAGGACCGAAGCTCCTAGTGTAGGTCATCTCGTCCTCTCCCAATTCTCGATGTAACCTGCCCCTTCCTTTCGTATAAAAGGAGGCAGGAACCCCCGTAGGAAAGGAGGATCACGATGGAAGCCATCTCGCTAAGCCATTAACACCCTCGCTTGTAAACTTTGTGCAGTCATCTGTACTAAAGGGAATACAACGATACCACACGAACTGGAGTAGGGACCTTCGGCCCGAACCAGTATACATCTTGGACTTCTGAGTTTAACCATTCAAGGAGTGGAACGCGCGGCCCCTTAGACTTACAAATTTATTTGCCGGTGCTCGAAACGCCGACAACCTCCTGTCAGCATGCAGCACGTATGTAGGATCCACTATGGCAGACGAGTTACTGCGGTATCCGAACTCAACAGGAGGGTAGGACCCGTCACTTGCCACGCTCATCGGGGAGTTGTTGTGGTAGACAAAGCTACTGGGGTAGAGAAGCGTGGTAGGTGATATGTATCGTTTATTAATACTTTTACGATTGAGAAGAGGATTATACCGATAATGTCTTTTGACAAAAGATTAAATATGACAAATATATATATATATATATGCAGGAACCCAAATACACCGAGTCTTCCGTACCTCGGTCCTTGGTTAACGTAGGCAAGTACAATAGCAAAGTCAACTACTGGCTAATAGTAAGCTAAAAGCCAGCTTGTACAATAACTGTTTCTAAATGTTGTCTCTAGATGTTGTGCAATAACTATCTTTTCTCTCTTGTACGTAAATGATCTACCGATACTCCCGTGCAAAGCTGGCTACTAAATAAGAGCCAGTTCTCTTCTTTTTTCTCTTTTCTCACTCCTCCACATAAATCAAAACTAATGTGTATAGACTAAAAACCAGCTGACATGACCTTATTATACATGCCCTTAGATATTCCAATGGGTTATCCGAAGCAGAGCGCACGTACATTCTCGCTGTTATGCACGTAGTAGTCGCGTAGCCTCTTCCAAAAACTTGTAGAAACCAACCCTCGTCAGCAAGTACAAAAGGAAAATGGTACGCATATAAAGTGTTTGCACATCAGCACATGGCTGCACTTACAGTCGTGCTGCTACTTGGCTACTGGTTGCATGTATATAAGGAGATAGAAACAGATCCCGGCCGGATCCGGATGCGCGCGAGAGCTTTTGCAGCACCGGCGTCAGTACAAAGCAAGTTTCAAATGTCGTTTTGGGATCACATCGAGATCTCGACGCGGTTGAAATCCGATTCTAGACGAAATTTTAAAAAGAAAATTTAAAATCCGATAAATTTGAAACCGGAAAAACTGAAATTTTGGTCATTTTCAATCCCTGTAAAATGGTCTCCTGAGGCTAGAAATTTTTTGAAAAAATCATGCAATCATTTATCTGCATTTTCTATCTGTTTGAATGCAAAATACTAAGTATTTGTATATAAAATTTCCAAGTTAGGGTTTAGAGTTTAGGCGAAAATACAATTTAAGCCCGAAATACATCATGTAAGGTCGAAATCCAAGCTAGAGTTTTGGGTTTAGGCCTATATCTAAGTTAGGGTTTAGAGTTTATACCGAAATCCGAGTTAGGATTTATTGTTTAGGCAGAAATCCAATTTAGAGTTTAGAGTTATGGTTACATAATTTGTATATGTATTTTTTTTGCAAAATTTTTACATGTATTTCTCATAAAAGGTATTACAATTTTTCATAAAAAAAATTGATGCGAAATCCAGTCCAAAAACAATGCAAACGGGTCCAAATTGCCAAAATTTTGGCCAAAATCATTGAGATTTTGTCGAAATTTACCAAAATAACTATATCAAACCCTAATTTTAAAAAAAATCATTTTGCCGGAATTTTGAATTTCAGCCCTGGCCGAAATATGAGATTTCACCAAGATTTTCTAAAAGTTTGCTGAAATTTTGAACCTTAGTACAAGGTGCTAGAAGTATGTACCAGTTGGCGACTCGATTTTGAACAAATTAACCATGCATACAAGCGAAGCAAACTTTTCTCTGACCTCAACCTTTTTTTAAAGTTTGATCCATGTTCAAACGAAATTGTAAATGCGCCTCTTTCTCGACCATAGCAGGTATCTACCGTACTTCCGTACCGTAGTAGACACATACCATGCTTTCATACCGCGGTAGGCATCTACCGTGGTGTGTCATATACCTACCACGCTTCCACACCGCAGCAGGTGGATCTACTATATTTTTATACCACGACAGGTGACACGTGTCGTCTTTAGATCATTTCACGGTCGAAAAGAGGACTAAAACCAAAGGTGCAAAAAAACAAAAAAAACCAAGACCCAAAAACTCCGTACAAGCAACAGGCACACGCAGTGCTACTGCTGAATGCTGAGTTCCACTAACTCGGTTTATATGGTAGGTGAAAATAACGTTTCTTAAGTTAAACCGCTGCTTAGGCCGTGGTCCGAACGCGTAGGCGTGCATGCATGCACGCTACATGCGCACCACATGGCGTTTTTGGCGAGCCGGGAGCCTTCTGACTCCTGCACATGCCTTGCCGGGTCCTCGCTCTACTGCTACAAGACAAGACCATATGCATACTTTACCTTGCTAAACCAGCTTGCATGTACACATGATGTCTAATCGAGTTGACGAGATGCACTCATACAGTCATACTCCGTGCTTTGCCATGATACTCCCCACAATTAAGCAGCGATTTGTACCGTAAATCTGTAATGGAACATGATCCTAAAGTGCTTCACACCACTACACATTATAACATCACATACGGTTCGGAATCGTCATCATATACGGTTTTTCAAACCGTCTGTAACCATGTGTCAGTGATGTAAGTACACATCACAGACGGTTCAAAAACCATATGTAAAAATATACATTACAGACAGTTTTAATTTAGAATCGTCTGTTTTAGTTTAGAAGAACTATCTAATTAACTTCCAGTGATGCAATACTTGTTTCCATTGCTAACGTTCACATAAAAAGAAGAATTATATGCAATTGAACATATATGGGCACGCCCAATTTCAGTTCAAAAAGTTGTTCCTATTCAGCTATATAATTCTTCGCACAAGTCTGTAATTATGGTTCTAAAAGAGCTTGACCAGAAAATTCTGTGTGCATTACACAAATACCAGACAAATTTCATGTAATTCTTAATGTATATCTAGCATCATTATTTTTTTAGTATCATCCAGCATCACTAATGTAAGCAAACAGTTAATAATAACAACAGCATACAACATGCTATTCATTCAGCGTAGAAAATTATACTCATCTAGCCTCACTCTAAATAACTTCATCAATAAAATTACTTGTTCCAGTTGTATCCTTGTAAAACCCAAGATTACAACGCAACTAGTGACAACACGTTGCAAAGAATCTTGGCACTTAGCACTTACATTTCTGCAATTGAATAGATAATAATGGGAACACAGGTGTAGATAGGACAAGGTTGTGAACACTCATTTACATGAAATTAGGCCACAGGTCCTTGAAGAAACTTGTATGTACGAAATCAGGATGCACATATCCAAGTTAGAGCACATATAGTACTTATCAGTCACAATAAGTGTTGTGAGGTCTCACAAACTTCAAAAGGAGGAAGGCTCGGAGGAAATAACACCGACCTTAATAGGAGCTGTGCATATAAGAGGGGTTCGACCCATTGGCTCTCTGATGGACAAATAGAATCACCGGTAAAACCAACAAAAAAGAATATAAATAAGCTTTCAATTCATATTCTTCTTTTCTTTTTCTCTCAATGGAACTTTCAATTCATCAACAAGAATCATGAAGTGTTATACTAAGATAAATAGTACTCTCTCTGTTCATTTTTATAAGGCTTATTTTTTTAATGATCTTGTTCACAGATATAAGGCTTGCATGTAGATTTAATGGGGTTTTTCTTTCTATACCTCTATTTATTCTCTCTCAACTATATGTATTTATTCATTACCACTCACACAAAGTATATCTTTTATCTTCCAAGATAATTAATTGGGGGTATCTAAGTCATTTTCTCTCATACTTTTATCAATTTCAACGCAATCTTAATCCTTATGCCAAGTCAAAATACGCCTTATAAAAATGAATGGAGGGAGTATGAAGTAGTTTTTTTTTTGTTTTTGTTTTTTTTTTTTGCAAAGGAGCTGTGCAAAAATTCCAGAAAAAGTAATGTCCTACAAATAGTTAACATGAATAGAAGGAGCATTCAAAATTTAGGGAGAAGATGATCGGAAGTTCATCGTTACCTTACTTTTCAGATCAAATAGCTGATCAATTAATACTTGATTCTGTAGAAACATACTCCCTTGTCATAAGCGAGCCAAACAACAGATAGAAATATAAATACATATTTAAGCTAAAGCTATAAAACAATGCCTTAAAAGCTCATATAGATCCTAATAAATATGGCGCAATTGCAGGTACTAATTAATAGGCACAAATCAGCCCATCAAATACCACCGTTCAAGTGCTCTAAGCTAGTGCAGTTTTCATACAAGAGAATTCAAAATTAATACTTCCAGAACCTGCACAGGAGAAAAACATTTGAAGCTGGTGAACCTTAGCTTACGTAACATGAGATGGTCAAGTTTTCTACCTTTCTTGATCGGATTTGTTTGAGGGGTGTCTCTATTTGGATATCAAGCTGCTCAAGCTCCTTCATGCTAAGTGGACCTAGTTCCTCACCAAGAATATTTCTACCAGATGTGAACGACTGCTGGTAAGTTATAGGCTGATAAAAGCTATGCAATATATTTGCAACAAAAATAGTTGTTCATTTTCCTGTTCTGCAACGGAATGTATTCAAATTCAGAAATAACAGAACTATTCACTGGTATTCATCATTGGCATGCTGTACAAGTGACCACTGGCACTATTTATTCCTTTCATGAAAGAACTGGAAACAAGCTCTTCAAGTCCCGTCAAATCTGCGTAGCTAACAAAATCGGACTAAATTCAGCCTACAGATAATTAAGTTCCTTAGTTGTTTTAGCAATAACAAGAACCTGCTCGGCACAACCATCTCAGCTATATAGACTGAATTGTTGGAGATAATCTTTACATGCATTAGTTAAAGAAATAAGATTTTATTTTAGTTTTGAAAGGTTCAAACTCTGCAAGTTTGTTTGAGTTTGTTAAGATTAGGAGTTCGGATTGTTATCCAAATTAGCATGTAATCTCTAGTATAAATATAGGGGTAGATATGAGTTTTGTAAATTAACAGAGTAAGAAGTGATAAAAAGAAAATTATCTCAAAGATTTTTTACGTTCTATTCCAACAATTAGTATCAGAGTTTAAAGATTTTTGGTTAACCCGTTACCTCTGGAGGAGAAGACTCCCGGGGCAGTACCCGAGGAAGCCAGAGACCTCCGCGCGGCAGTGGCTCAAAAGAAAAGAATAGCAGCTGGCGCAAGAACAAGAGGGGAGAAGGCGAGAAGTGCAGCAGGCGAAGGTGAGACGTGCGGCTGGCGGAAAAAGAAATAGATGTAGCAGCAGAACACACAGAAGCAGAAGCCTCCAGACGGCTGTACGGCATGCTCCAGGAGGCGGCTGTTGTGTAGATTAAAAGGTAGTAGTACCTTTTGCTAGTAGATTTATTCCCATGTTAACCACGCTACATCCGTAGCAACGTAACAATTAGAGTCGCAATAAAAAATAAAAAAAGGAGATGACGACGTACGAGAAATCTATTAATAAAGGACAGACATCTACTGCCTGTCGGCACCGAGGGTTCTACGGCCTGACGAGTCCACCCAACAAGCCGAGTCGAGTTCATTGTGAGTCGAGTTCGGGACGTTTAGGATATGTGTTCTCCGTCATAAGTTGAGCTGCTCGTGGGAGATGTGCCCGAGACATTGAGGAGATGCATTCGCCGTCCATAGTCATCCGCCAGAGTTATGTCCGTCGAAGATGAGTATGGAATATTAAGGGATGTGTTCTCCATCCTATATCGAGTAAAAGTTAGGCAAGTCGTAGTTGAGACCGATTGCCTCAATGAGTAAGAGTCGGTATATCAAGATTAGGGGGCAAAATATTGGAGATAATCTTTACATGCATTAGTTAAAGAGATAAGATTTTGTTTTAGTTTTGGAAGGTTCAAACTCTGCAAGTTTGTTTGAGTTTGTTAAGATTAGGAGTTCGGATTGTTATCCAAATTAGCATGCAATCTCTAGTATAAATATAGGGGTAGATCTGAGTTTCGTAAATTAACAGAGTGAGAAGTAATAAAGAGAAAATTGTCTCAAAGATTTTTGACGTTCTGTTCCAACACGAATCCCTTCCGCAAAGTTTCTCCCAAAAAATTGCAGCTGTCGAGCCATACCTGCCGTGGAGGGAGCAGCACTTGGAGGCGACGCGATGGTAGATCTCTGAAGTGAGGTGGAAGGTGAGATCGATGCAGCTGTCGTGGAGGTTGCGAAGGAGGTTGCCAACGACGTGGAGCTCCATGAACTGGTATGCGAAGACCACCGCTGCCATGGTGGGGTCGGGGCTACGCTGCTACACGCTAAGGCTTGGGAGCGACACGGTGGCGACCACTGTTGTAGTCCTAGTCGCCGTCGCGCGCTCCTTGAGCTCGCCTCGTACGCTGCTGCTGCCCTCCTCCAGGATGCGGGCAAGGGTCCTCGCGGGCGAGGGATCAAGTAGCCGTTGCTCCCTCCGCCGCTCCAACAGCCGGACCGAACGCGATAGGGGAGACCAGGAGAGACGACGCCCTCGGTGGCGGTGGAGCTGGGGTTAGCACACGCGCGCGGGGGCAGAGGCGACGGTGGGCGAGACGAAGCCGGCGCAGTGCGGGTGGAGGTCATGAGACAAGCGGGCGCAAGCGGCTAGGGTTAGGGGAATTGCGGGCTGGGGAAATGAACTGAGCTTTGATGCTTATAGCCACATCATAACAGATGGTCCAGTTAAAAACCGTTTGTGATGATCAAGAGGTCATCATAGATGGTTTTTAGCTAAAATCGTCTGTATTGAGGGGTACATCACAGACGATTTTAATCAAAAACCGTCTGTGATATTTTCTCCCTTATCACAGACGGTTTTTAGCTAAAATCATCTGCGATGAGGAGTATATCACAGACAGTTTTAGCCAAAAAATCATCTGTGATATACCCGAGGCACACCATTGACTGTTTTTGAAAAAAAAACGTCAGTAATGAAAGATCTAATATAAGTCCTTTTGTAGTAATATATATCAGCGCCTATAGTCACATAGGTTGACACATGCAAAAGTGTTTGCGCAATCCGGTACGTCGTTGATTAATTATAGTTACTGCAAACAAAATACTCGGACGTGCACAGTGACAACAAGCGATACCCGGAATCGTTGCATGTGTGGGTGCAGTGTAATTTTGCGTTGTGGCTGAAGAGTCTAGGCTTTGGACAAGGCTTTTTGGTTGTTGTACACTTGTACGTAGATTCCACTACAGGTTCAGTTGTGTGGTTAGTTGTAAATGTGATCGTTTGTCGGGGCGAAATCCTTGAACAACGGAGATATAAATTAAACGGGGAAGCGGTATAGTATTACTACTCCCTCGGCTTTTAACACATATGGTTCCAGTTTTCAAATTTTGTTTCTAAATACATATAATTCTACTACTTCAATGTGATTTTTACCCATTTTTTTCTTGTATAACCATCCTTTTATCAATTTTCATTGCTATTTACTACTATAGACTAGAGTAACACACATCATCTAAAGAACAATAAGTGATCTAACGAAAGAGTAATACAATCTTTTAAAGTTATGCATTAGTTGTGGATGTGCAACTCAGTAACGGAGGGGTAATAGTGAGAAGCATATGCATTATTAACACCACGTACGTACGTACCCACAACGCACGGTTTGCTGGCCGCAAGAGCCGGGGTTAGGAGTTGGGAGGCACCTAAGATCCCGGAATTGGTCTTCCATTAGTCGATGATTAGTTAGGGTAACATGTGTTTTCCAGCTAGGCTACCTTGAGTTAGACATGCGAGAAACTCCGAGGAAGGAGCTCCCTTTTGAACTTTCATTAAACTTGTGTATGTGTACGGTCAATTTATGGGGTCAATGATTTACTACCCGAGAAATATACTCTCGCCAGTCGCCACCTGTCTTCGAGGAGCAACAAGCATCAAATCCGGTTACAAAACATCAAGTCGGCGAGAAACATGACTTCAGTTAAGAACAATGGCTAGTTGGTAAAACACCAATAGACATCAGGTCCTAATTGAGGATGAGCTGTTAGATTATTATGGGATGGCCCATAATTAATTTAATAGAAATTCCAAAAGGCCCATTAGAATACTAGGAGTCATGAAATTGGTTTAGTACCATATGGGTAATTGAGAGAAGATTTGACCAACTTAAATAGTTGAGTTGTGTGTCTCTCAATTAGCAAGGTGGAAAAGGGTAAAGGTCGTGCATTTGTGCTGCAGCATGCGCTGCGAAAGCCGAGGCGTGGCGCAGCGAGTCGAGTCGAGACGAGTCGAACGTCATGGCGAACGAGAATGTTACTGCTGCTTTGTGCAGCAACGGTGGCACCGGCTCAAGGGTATATCGTCTTATACCGTGTTTTTATCGATTTGATTTCTTGTTCATTAGCCTTTGCATATGAGATAGATAATCTGTTATCTAGAACCTTTGGCTGTGAACTAGAAATGTGCAATTGTTTAAACATGATCTACATAATTTTGTGGATTAAAATATTGAGAAAATTCCTAATTTATCCAACAATCCAAAAACCTTATCTTAGGAATTTTACAACTACTGGTTTCGCTGCCGCGCTTAAGCCAACTGTATTTGACGCAAATTATAAGCGTTAGCGCCAAGATGATTTTGTGGTTGATCGCCATGAACGTGTATCACGTTGCGCAAGGCAAGCCACACCGAGTGGGCTCTCTCCGAGCAGGAGAGTGCCTTCACGCAATGGATAACCTGTTTAGAGGCGCCGTGATTAGCGTTTTGGGAGAAAATCTTGTTGATGTATATATGATTTTGCCAAGTGGTAAAGAAATGTGGGATGCACTTGAGGCAAAATTCGGAGTATCTGACGCAGGCAGTGAACTCTATGTCATGGAGCAGTTTCATGACTACAAGATGGTCGATGACCACTCTGTAGTAGAACAGGCTCATGAGGTTCAAGCCTTTGCGAAAGAACTTGAGAATTTTACATGTGCATTACCCGACAAGTTTGTGGCGGGATGCATCATCGCGAAGCTGCCACCTTCTTGGAGGGATTTTGCCACTACTCTAAAACACAAGAGACAAGAGTTCAGCGTTGCTGGTCTCATTGGGTCTCTAAATGTTGAGGAGAAAGCGAGGGCAAAAGATATACGTGGGAAAGAAAGTTCTAGTGCCAATGTGGTACAAAAGAAAATCTTTCAATTCAACAAGAAGAATAAAAATAAGTCTGAAAAGCCTGAGAACAAGAACAAGGCCGCTCAAACTACTAGCTTCAAGAAGAAGAAGAATAAAGGAAAGGGAAACTGCTTTGTCTGTAATGGTACTGATCATTGGGCAAAGGATTGCCCTGATCGTAAAGACAATAAGCAGAAAAAGTCTGCCAACGTTGTTATTGGCAATACTGAGGAGGGAACATCCGGGTATGTTTCAATACCTACCGTTCTATCAGTATGTCGTTCACCTGATTGGTGGATTGACACGGGGGCCAATATACATGTTTGTGCCTTGTGATCCTTATTCTCTTTTTACCAGTCGCGGGGCTACCTCCGTGTTGATGGGGAATGGGTCGCGAGCATTTATGCGTGGAGTCGGCACGATTGACTTGAAGTTTACTTCAGGAAAAATCGTATGATCGAGGAACGTGCATCACGTGCCGCGATAAATAAAAACCTTGTCGCCGGTCTCTATTGTGTAGAGATGGTTTTAAGCTAGTTTTGAATCCAATAAATGTGTTGTTTCTAAAATTGGAACTTTTATTGAAAAGGCTATGAGAGCGGAGGCTTGTTCCGCTTGTCTTTAACGGACATGAATAAAATTGTGAATCATGTTTGTAATCATGAGACTGATGTTTGGCATTCACGACTTTGTCATATTAATCTTGGTTGCATGATGCGGTTAGCCAGTATGAATTTAATCCCAAAATTCACCCAAGTCAAAGGTTCTAAGTGTCAAGTATGTGTGCAATCTAAGCAACCTCGCAAGCCTCACAAGGCAGGAGAGGCGAGAAACTTGGCACCGTTAGAACTAGTTCATACCGATTTATGCGAGATGAACGGGGAGTTGACAAAGGGTGGTAAGAGGTATTTCATGACTTTGATTGATGATTCTACTAGATATTGCTATGTGTATTTATTAAAGTTAAAAGATGAGGCTTTTCACTATTTTAAGATCTATAAAGCTGAAGCTGAGAACCAACTTGAGAGAAAAATTAAACGGGTTAGGTCAGATCGTGGTGGAGAATTCTTTTCTAATGAGTTTAATTTATTCTGCGAGGAACATGGAATAATCCATGAAAGGACGCCTCCCTATTCGCCCCAATCAAACGGGGTTGCCGAAAGAAAGAACCGTACTCTAACTGAGATGGTTAACGCCATGTTAGAAACAGCGGGACTTTCCAAGGAATGGTGGGTGAGGCTATATTGATCTGCATGTCATGTCCTAAATAGGGTTCCTACAAAGAATAAAGAAATTACACCATTCGAGGAATGGGAGAGGAAAAGATTAAATTTCTCCTATTTACGTGACTTGGGCTGTTTGGCTAAAGTGAATGTGCCTATCCCAAAGAAGCGTAAACTTGGACCAAAAACCGTTGATTGTGTCTTTATTGGTTATGCTTTTCACAGCGTTGGATATAGATTCTTAATAGTGAAATCTGGAGTACCTGATATGTATGAAGGTACAATTTTTGAGTCCAATGATGCCACATTCTTTGAGGACTTATTTCCTATGAAAGAGACACTTAGCTCATCTGGCCAAGAATCTATCTTCTCCTAAACCTTCCACTCCTATACAAATTGAGCCCATTTTGAGGAAAATCCAATAGATGAGGGCAATGAAGTAACTCGTAAGAGTAAGAGACTAAGGACTACAAGGTCTTTTGGTGATGACTTCATTGTATATCTAGTGGATGATACTCCAAGAACCATTGAGGAGGCTTATTCATCTCGTGACGACGACTATTGGAAGGAAGCGGTCCAGAGTGAGATGAATTCCATCTTGAGCAATGAAACTTGGGAAGTTGTTGAACGTCCATATGGGTGTAAACTCCGTAGGATGTAAGTGGGTGTTCAAGAAAAAGCCGAGGCCGATGGTACGATTGAAAAGTACAAGGCAAGGCTTGTGGCCAAGGGTTATACCGAGAAAGAAGGCGAGGACTTCTTTGATACTTACTCACTGTTGCCGGTGACCACTATTAGAGTACTACTGTCTTTGGTCTGCCTCCTACGGTCCGATCATTCATCGATGGATGTAAAGACGGCTTTCCTTAATGGAGAGTTGGAAGAGAAAATCTATATGGATCACTGATGGATTTGTAGTAAAGGGTCATGAAGGAAAAGTGTGTAGGTTGTTGAAGTCTTTGTATGGCCTTAAGCAAGCACCTAGCAAAGGGTACGAGAAGTTCGACAGAACTTTAACATCTGCCGGCTTTGTTGTGAATGAAGTCGACAAATGTGTGTATTACCGCTATGGTGGGGTGAAGGAGTGATTATGTGTCTGTATGTTGATGACATACTGATCTTTGGGACAAACCTTAATGTGATTAAAGAAGTCAAGGACTTCTTGTCCGAAAACTTTGAAATGAAAGATTTGGGAGTAGCGGATGTCATCTTAAACATTAAATTGTTAAGAGAAGGTGACGGTGGGATTACTCTTGAGCAGTCCCATTATGTGGAAAAGGTGTTGAGTCGCTTTGGCTATAGCGATTGCAAACCTGCTCCAACGCCGTATGATCCAAGTGTGCTATTACGAAAGAACCAACGAATAGCAAAGGATCAATTGAGATATTCCCAAATTATTGGTTCATTGATGTATTTAGCTAGTGCAACAAGGCCTGATATCTCGTTTGCCGTGAGCAAACTAAGCCGGTTTGTTTCAAACCCGGGAGATAATCATTGGCATGCTCTTGAGAGAGTAATGCGCTATCTAAAAGGGACATCAAGTTATGGAATTCACTACACTGGGTACCCTAGGGTACTTGAGGGTTATAGTGATTCAAACTGGATATCCGATCTCGATGAAATAAAAGCCACAAGTGGATATGTGTTCACATTGGGTGGTGGAGCATTTCTGGAAGTCTTGCAAGCGAGACCATCTTAACGAGGTCTACAATGGAAGCGAACTCACAAAGATTAGATACGATCTGTGGAAGCCGATCGTGCGTGAACTTGTGAAGGACTTACCGGTGGTTGAGAAACCGGTGCCTGCTATTCTTTTGAACTGTGACAATCAGACGGTGATTGTTAAGGTAAACAGTTCTAAGGATAACATGAAGTCATCAAGGCACGTTAAGAGGCGGTTGAAGTCTGTCAGGAAAATGAGAAACTCCGGAGTTATAGCGTTGGACTATGTCCAGACGGCTAAAAACTTGGCAGATCCTTTTACAAAGGGACTATCACGGAATGTGATAGATGAAGCATCGAGGGAGATGGGCTTGAGACCCACATAAAGTCATGTCTTAGTGGTAACTCATCCTATTTGATCGGAGATCCCGTGAACTAGGATGTTGAGACAAGCTAGTGATTGGCTGAGAGGAGAGTACTTCTGTACTTAGTCCACTCCGTTTGAGATGCAATAACTCTCCTATTCTGTATGGCAGGTTGGTTATACCTTAATGTATTCCGAGTGGCTTTGATAAGCAGAGATGTTGTCCTACAGAACATCTTATGAGGAATACACCTATATGAGTTCGACTGCTAGTCACAGTCTATGAGATTGGGTGATCTCTAGAGGCTCATGAAAGGCTAAGGAGTATGACTTATAAGCTCCAAACCGAGGGGATGCATTTAGCAGCCTAGTATCAGTAAAGGACTTTTGGTGAAACTTGTTCGCACAAAACTGTCAATTCAAGGCATAGTCCATTGTTCAGTTGTGGATGAGTGTAACCTTTGTTCTAGATGGAAGTTCAACTTAACAGTCTCCATCGAAAAACTGGTATATCAAACTACATTGGAACTGAGAGTATTTCAAATGTGCCTTTGAAATTTGGTGGGGATTGTTAGATTATTATGGGATGGCCCATAATTAATTTAATAGAAATTCCAAAAGGCCCATTAGAATACTAGGAGTCATGAAATTGGTTTAGTACCATATGGGTAATTGAGAGAAGATTTGACCAACTTAAATAGTTGAGTTGTGTGTCTCTCAATTAGCAAGGTGGAAAAGGGTAAAGGTCGCGTGCACACTGCGTGCTGCTGCTGAGCCGAGCCGAGCCGAGGCGTGGCGTGTCGCGAAGTCGAGTCGAGTCGAGTCGAGTCGAGGCGAGACGAGACGAGACGACGCTGCGCTTGCGCAGCGCGCAGCCGATCCGGACGTGATGTCTTTGGGCGGAGCGATCTGTTTTTGCCGTTTAATGTGTCCGGTTTATGACTAAGAATCGCCGCCGATTACTAGTAATCGACGTGGTTGATGGTCGGTCATAACACCGTCGCCATTAGTAAAACGGACGTCTTGATGGCGTCGATTACTAGTAACGGTCGCTTTGATGGCCTCCTAAATGTCGCCGACGCTTACCCTCTCGCGAGCCTATATATAAGGAGGGCAGTGGTCGTGTGTTTATGGACGAACCAATCGCTCTCTCTCAAGACTCCGGTGTTCCATTTTCGTCGTCGCATTTCTTGTCTCCCCTCTGTTTTCTTGCGCGCACAAGTAGCAGAGAGGAGCAGGCCTCGGAACCTCGCCCTTCTTGAGATCTTGCTCGAGATAGAAGGCCGATAAGGTTTTTGGGGAGCGACCTCGCGACTGCTCAAAAAGTGCTCCTGGAAGCGCGTCTTCACTGCATCAAACGCTTCACTGCGACAACCTGTGATCGTCTACATCGACCGTCATGGCGCGAGAATGAATACCTCGCGCTTTGCGCTAACGGTGGCACCGGCTCAAGGGTATATCGTCTTATACCGTGTTTTTATCGATTTGATTTCTTGTTCATTAGCCTTTGCATATGAGATAGATAATCTGTTATCTAGAACCTTTGGCTGTGAACTAGAAATGTGCAATTGTTTAAACATGATCTACATAATTTTGTGGATTAAAATATTGAGAAAATTCCTAATTTATCCAACATGAGCGACAGCACTAAAACTGTTAACAAGTGGGCAACAGGTTTGCAACAATTGCTATGCACCGTCCGAATTTTGCGTCCTTCAACTCTGAAAACGGTAACCACTAGCCAAGAGGCAACATTACCAAACAGGAGGTAGTATAGGAGTATTAGTACCAGCAAGAACTAAAAAAAAGCCAGCACACGTACAAATATTACGAGTAACAAGAAGCATCGGTACTCGGCAGTCTCGGCTTTGCACGCGTATCCTTGTTTATTATCAGTATTTACTGTACTTAATATATATTTATAGCGAATATAGAGTGAAGATAGATATTTATTAGAGGTACAGATAGAACATCACAATAATTTTAAATTAAAATATGAAATATGACATATTTGTCATCTCTGCACACTTTTTTTTAATTAATTTTGGCATTCTTTTGAATGACATTTCAAATCTAGTCTATTTAGAAGCATTAGCAAGTAACACTTGTCATCTACCACGCTCTCCTATCGCGGTAGGTCGTCGGTACTGTAACGGCTCCATCCACTACGTCAACTCCCCGACAAGCACAATAGGTGGTGAGCCTCACTTTCTACCGAGCTCGAGTACCGTGGTAGGTACGTACCGAGCTAAGTTAACATGATAGGTATCTACCAAGCCTAGGCACCATGGTGCCTTGTCTTGCTGAGCTCGACACCTGTAGTAGCTCGTCTCACGTAGTGTGTGCGGTGTCGATGATCTGCCGTGGTAGCAGAGTATGGTAGGTGATACATATCGTGTGTTGGTGTTTTTTATGGTTAAAAAAATTTAGATTTATAATTCTATTCGGAAAAAGAAGACTAAAAGTAAAAAAAAAAAGTGTAGAGAGCCGAAATAGAAGGCTTTGAGCCGTGGCCGCGCTTCTGTCCCACCCCGCGCGCTCGCCTGGCGGAGGCTAACTAGCCGCCGTGCGCCTCCGTGCCCCGCGACCGTCTGCTTCGGTGCGCAGGGGATTGACAGGCGGGGGACTGCGTGCGTGCGTAGAGGCGTCGTTGACTTGGGCGGCGCAGGGCGAGGAGCGGGACGGGCACGGCGCTGCGCGGGGACGGGTTCCGAGGCCGGACTGGACGGCCACGCCGTACGGGGAGGAAAGCGCCGTCCTTTTCCCGGCCGGATCCCGCGGGCGCAGATCCAAAGCAGATCCCTTTCTTCCTACTGCACCATTGGCAGCTGCGGAAGTCGACAGTTCACCTGTCACGGAAGGATCAACATTCAACCACCTAGCTTCCGCTTGATTAAGCAGCTTATCCTACAAGTTTAAGTTGCTAAACGTTATGATTTCAGTTGGTCAAAGCACGCAACCTTGGAAAAACGGGCCAAACAATCTCCGACGGCCGTGTTGCATGCATGTAGCATGTGCCACGGCGGGTACCATGTGGCCTTGTCCGCTTTCTTGACACCCCCAACATCTTGGCCCCTCCACGCCGAGTGTTATCTCCGGGTCAGGCTAGGTAGTTTCTAACACAGTTAAGACAAGCACGCTCGAGACACCTGTTGGATCTATAACCACCTCTGCTTCGTGTGCCACTAGGCTCGCTCAGCTCTTCCCTTCGCACTTTCGTCGTGCAATCGTGTGCAACGAACTTGTCGCACGCACGGCACACCCATCAGTCACACGTACGGCACCCCGATACACACGGACACGCATCGCTCTCGCACCAGCGCAAGCCACAGCGGCCAAACGAACAAACCAACGAAACACCCGTCGCCATCTGCGGTTCGCGGCAGCAGCGCCGAAATACCAAAATCCCACTTTCTCCAACAAAAAAAAAGAAAAAAAAAACCATCAGTCATTGTAAACTCACAACAGTAGCTTATAATCCATTCTTACACATTTATCGAGTCAATTCTATAAAATACTATATTACCACTCTTTATTATTATATCTTTAGATGTTTTTTTATTCTAGTTCATAATAGTAAACGACATTGAAAATATGTAAAGGGAAATGATATAGAATGCAAAAAGAGAGAGTAAGAAGTCACATCGAAAATGTAGAATGACATATGTTTAAGAATAAAATTTGAAAGCTACAATGACGCGTATTTGAGAACTAAGGGAATAGCTTACAATAAGAGAAAATTTACAGTGCAATATACCGGTAGTAGAAATAAGATCTAGCAATTAATTTGTTAAGAGTATTTCTACTACTCTACTATTGGAGAGTATAAATAAATACTATGTAATCTAATTTATTGGATCAAAAAAGAATAAACGATTCGTATCGAATTTAGCTTACTATAAAAGAGCTCAACAATAAAGAGTTCACATGCTTATACAACTAAGGGTCTATTTAGGGGAACTATAGCTTTTCTCAAATGCTGACTTTTGATTTTATGAGTTGAAAAGTAACTATAATTTTTATAAGAGGCTATTTAACAAATAGTTAATATCTCTTAGCAATAAGCTATAAAAGTAGATATTATCTAGCTTTTAACTTTTGATAGTTATATATGATTTATAGCTTATGCTAAAAAAACGTATAAAAACTGAACTATTTAATCGGACTTACTACCGTTTTTTTAAAAAAACTAGAGCCGACTTTAATCCTCACAAACAAACAGACCTAAGAAACTACTGAACTAAGCTAAAGGACGTCGGTGTACCAATACATGTGCACGTCCTTGCCACAGGCCACACCCATCACACGCCGCCAGCGTCGCGGCAGCGCCACGCGTAGACCCGAGCCGCCTCCGCCGCCGCCTCCGCCTCCGCCTCCGCAGCCGCGAGTAAGGTCCCGCGCCGCGCGAGCTGAACACACGAGCGGCACGGCCGTTTTACTTTAAGCCCCGCCCTGCCGCTGCCGTTACCTCACGGCGCTCGCCCAGTGCGTCCGTGCCTCCGCGCGAGCAAAACCCACCAGCCGCGCGGCCATTTTTTTACTCCGCGTGCTCCACCGCCAGCCGCTGCGGCACAGGCACAGGCACAGGCACAGGCAGCTCCACCCCACCCCACCACCCAGCCCCGAGCACCGCGGCCCCCGTCCCCCATTTTATAAACTCCCCGGTCTCCCTCCTCCTCTTCCCTCCGACCCTCCCCTCCACTTGCTTCCTCCCCGACCGTGCCAATTCATCCCAGGCGCCCGCGCCCCCACCTCCGCGCTTTTGCCGGTGGCCGCAGTGCCTCGCCGCTCGCCGGGACGACGTGCTCCCGCGGTCGTCGATGCTCGGGGGAGGGGGAAGCATCCGGGGGCGCGTGTGATGAGAGGAGGCGCTGCGGATGAGCAGTCGCGTCGGCACGGCCGCGGCGCGGTGGGCAGCGAGGTTTCATCCGGCTTTGCTACGCCTCGCTCGCTTTACGGGGGCGCTCGAGTCGCCTCGCTCCTTCGTTGATCCCGAATTTTATACTCACCGCCGCCTCGTCCCGCTTACTATAGTCGGAAAGGAGAGCGCTTTCCTAGCTATCTAGTTGATAAAAGGTGGAGGAGGGAGAAGTGCGGGTGGGATTTTCGCGTATCCGGAGGCGAGATTTCTGTCGGATCTCACCGGCGGGATGAAGGACCAGGGATCCGGCGGCGTCTCGCCCGGCCCAGCGGAAGGTGGGAATCTTCTTGCCCATGCTTGCTTACTCGTAGTATAACTGCTCATGGATTCAGTAACCACAACGTCTAGAGAAAAAAGGATTCATGTCCATCTCCATTGCTGTAACTTACATTCGGAGTTAGTTCTAGCGTTTGATTGCAGCTAATTGCAGTGAAATCGTGTTCATGGCTTACCTATGAATCTTTACAACGTAAGTGTAGACTGTGTAGTGTGTGATGGATGCACTGTAATAACTGGGCGTGTGTTTGCAAAGCAGGGGAAAAGAAAGCCATCAACTCGGAGCTATGGCATGCTTGTGCCGGGCCTCTGGTATCGCTGCCGCCGGTGGGCAGCCTTGTTGTGTACTTCCCACAGGGCCATAGCGAACAGGTGCATGATTTATCAGTTTACTGTAGGAAATGTGCCAAATCATGAATAATTTCTGAAAAAAGTTCTTCTTGTGGTACTTCTTTGGCAGGTTGCCGCTTCAATGCACAAGGAGCTGGACATCATCCCTAGTTACCCATCTCTTCCTTCTAAGCTGATTTGCAAGCTTCTGAGTCTCACCTTACATGTATGTGGATGTTAGTTTTTTCCTTTCTATACTGTGGTTGTATCCATCTTCTTTTCCCGTTTTACTAATTGCGCACACACAATATTTTGTTTTTTTGTGCAGGCAGATTCTGAAACTGATGAAGTTTATGCTCAGATGACGCTTCAACCTGTTAACAAAGTATGTAAGCGGATTTCTTGATTCTGGTGTTATTTATCTTCTTTGAAAATGAAATATCTTTTCTTGATGCATGTAGTATGATCGAGACGCAATGCTGGCTTCTGAACTGGGTCTGAAGCAAAACAAGCAACCCGCGGAATTCTTTTACAAGACGCTGACAGCGAGCGACACGAGTACCCATGGTGGATTCTCAGTGCCACGTCGTGCGGCGGAAAAGATATTTCCACCACTAGTATGCAGAGTTTCTTCATGACCTCAGAATAATTTAGATGGAACTATGAATTTATCATATTCAATAAAACACCTGCCTTACCAGGGTAACATGTTCGATAGGACTTTACGATGCAACCACCAGCCCAAGAGCTCATTGCCAAGGATCTCCATGACATTTCATGGAAATTTCGACACATTTATCGAGGTATGCCAAATTGCAAGCCGCTCAGAGAATATCTATACATGCACTTGGTATTGTATAGGAATATAAGTTGATTTGCGGGCGTGGTTCTCTGCCATAATGTTTTTATGGATCCATTATTTATGTTAAGACCTTTGCAGCTACTATTAGTGTTCCTGCTTTTTCTGGGAACTCTTAAGGAAGTCTGTGTACTAGACATGGTGGCTGATCAATCAACAACACTGTGTACTTATCTCCCTACTGTACCTGCACTTGCACATGCAGGTCAACCGAAAAGGCACCTTTTGACAACTGGTTGGAGTGTCTTTGTCAGTACAAAAAGGCTGATAGCTGGTGATTCAGTTCTCTTTATAAGGTAGCATCATCAAATTGAAAAATTAAAGGGCATGGATTTATCTAAATAATTACGAGGAACATGGATCCTATACTTTTTGTTTACAGGGATGAGAAATCTCAGCTTCTCTTAGGCATACGGCATGCTACCAGACCCCAACCAGCTCTGTCTTCATCAGTTTTATCGAGTGACAGCATGCACATTGGGATTCTAGCTGCAGCAGCCCACGCTGCTGCAAACAGCAGCCCGTTTACTATTTTCTACAATCCAAGGTATTGTAGTTGTTACTTGATATCCCATATGCACTCTCTGCCGCCATTCAGGACAATGAATTCATGTATTCTTTGGATAGGGCGAGCCCATCAGAATTTGTCATTCCTTTAGCAAAATATAACAAGGCTCTGTATACACAAGTGTCTCTTGGAATGCGGTTCAGAATGCTGTTTGAGACAGAGGATTCAGGAGTCCGAAGGTATATGGGCACAATCACAGGTATTGGTGACTTGGATCCAGTGCGGTGGAAGAATTCTCATTGGCGAAACCTTCAGGTGTGCCTCTCGTCTTGTTTTTTTTTAAGTTCTGCAGTGTTGTCATATCCATACAACAGCTGTGTGCCTGTGTTTAGTAAGAAACTACCTGCATCAATTAGTTAACTTGCATTTATACAGGTCGACCTTGTTACTGAACAAAATATATAGATGAGATCGGTCATATTTGTAAGATTGTATAACACATTAGACAGCAATTTCTCCTGACTTCATCTCCCTTTTCCAAATTAGGTTGGCTGGGATGAATCAACTGCGTCTGAGAGGCGCACTCGTGTTTCAATATGGGAGATTGAACCAGTTGCCACACCTTTTTATATTTGTCCACCGCCATTTTTCAGGCCAAAGCTTTCTAAGCAGCCAGGAATGCCAGGTACAGATACTTCTGTTTATTTAATGGTATATATATATATGGTAGTATTGTTTAGGAAATAATGCAATATGCAGGTAATCTCAACCTTTGGGCATTTAGGCCTTTAATGCTATTGTCATAAGCTGGTTGACTGCATCTTTTTAGTGGCAAGTTTTAATTCAAAGGGCAAGGTTTCATTGCAATTCTAAGTTTCATAAACATGCAATGGTATTTTACTAAATATAGCTGCTTCTTGCTTGTGTATAAACTTGACATATTAACAATCAGCAAGAAGTGTGGATCCATGTCTAAAAGTTCTGGAAGTTAATTCTTTCGAGCATCTTTTATTTGCATTTTCTTGTGCATTTTTCTGAAGATTTGTTTGGTCCTTGTACAACTTAATAAAACTTGCAGATGACGAAAATGAGGTTGAGAGTTCTTTCAAAAGAGCCATGCCATGGCTTGCTGACGACTTTGCCCTAAAAGATGTCCAAAGTGCATTATTTCCAGGCCTGAGCCTAGTCCAGTGGATGGCTATGCAGCAGAATCCTCAGATGCTAACAGCTGCTTCCCGAGCTGTGCAGTCACCGTACTTGACCTCCAACGCATTGGCTATGCAGGATGGGATGGACAGTAGCAATGAAGACCCAACAAAAAGATTGAATATACAGGCCCAAAATATTACTTTGCCTAACTTACAGGTTGGTTCAAAAGTGGATCACCCTGTAATGTTTCAACATCAACAGCAGCCTCACCAACTATCACAACAAAGAAGAGCTCCGGTCATTGCAAAGAAAGTTCGTGGTTCTACAAAGAACAAAGAAGCCCATTTGCTTCAAAGAGAACGCCATTCACTTGCAAAGCAGAAGAAGAACATCTCCAACGACGCGAGCCACAACACACAAAGCAGATGAAGGCTGCTACAAGTCTGCAGTCAATGGAGCAGCACAAGCTAAAAGAAGAACAGCCTTCAGGTGGACTGGTTGTCTCGCAAGCACAACTGTTAAACCAGGTTTTCCAACCATCTTCATCTCAGCCACAACAGTTGGGTTTACCCAAGTCACCTACCCAGTGTCTAGGTTTGCCAGGATTACCAACTGCGGGTTCTTTCCAGCAGCCAGCACTAACTCAGACACCACAGGTCCAGCAAGCAGCAGAATATCAGCATGCCCTCCTGCAGAGTCAGCAAGAGCAATTACAACAACTATCACAACCAGAATTGCAGCTGCAGCTGCTTCAAAAGATTCAACAACAAAATATGCTATCTCAGCTGAACCCACAACATCAGTCCCAATTAATTCAACAATTATCTCAGAAAAGCCAGGAAATTCTCCAGCAACAAATTTTGCAACATCAGTTGAGCAGTGCTGATGCTATAGGTCAGCTCAAGCAATCACAGCAAACACCTTTAAACCACATCACAGGATCTCTGACACCCCAGCAACTTGTAAGGTCTCACTCAGCACTTGCCGAGAGTGAGGATCCATCGAGCTCAACTGCTCCATCTGCCAACCGTGTTTCTCCAATAAATTCATTGAGTAGAACGCACCAAGGGAGCAGAAACTTAACTGACATGACAGCAACACCACATATTGACAACTTACTTCAGGAAATTCAAAGCAAGTCAGATAATCGAATCAAGAATGATATGCAGGGTAGCAAAGAAACAGTCCATGTACCCAATCGACATCCAGTTTCAGAGGGTAGCAAAGAAACAGTCCATGTACCCAATCGACATCCAGTTTCAGACCAACTTGATGCATCATCTGCTACCTCCTTTTGTTTAGATGAGAGCCCACGAGAAGGCTTTTCCTTTCCTCCAGTTTGTTTGGATAGCAATGTTCAAGTTGATCCAAGAGATAACTTTCTTATTGCGGAAAATGTGGATGCATTGATGCCGGATGCCCTATTGTCAAGAGGGATGGCTTCAGGAAAGGGTATTTGCAATCTGCCTTCTGGACAAAGGGATCACAGGGAGGTTGAGAATGAGCTATCTTCTGCTGCATTCAGCTCCCAGTCATTTGGTGTGCCTGACATGTCTTTCAAGCCTGGATGTTCTAGTGACGTTGCTGTTACTGATGGTGGAATGCCAAGCCAAGGTTTGTGGAACAATCAAACACAGCGGATGAGAACTTTCACCAAGGTTGGTATCGTTTACTTTAATAATTTATGTATTACAGATACCTACATGTGCACACTATCAAGATTGTGAAGTGCATGCTTTTCAGAAGTATATCTGGTGCACACATGAAAACTGATCTTGTTTGATGCATACATGTCTATAACAGTCTAAGGGCCTGTTTGTTTCTGCTTTTGATTCTGGATTCTAGCCCTAAAAGCAGAATCAGAAACAAGCAGCCCAGCCCGATTCTAGAATTCAATTCTCACAATCCAGCCCACCCATATACAATAGAATTCACAATCCACTTCATATATGCTTTTGGATTTCAGCCTTTGGAGAATCAGCTTCTCTACAACTACAATCCAGAATTAGCTTTTACAGAATCCAAAGCTAAAACAAACAGGCCCTAACTCGAGGAAGTTCTGCTTGATTTGAGGTCCGAGGACTATGGTTAGAAATACCTGAGGATTTCATTGTTAATAATAATTAATTTGGATATCGCCCTGCAAATTCATGTAACAAGCTGTATTTATCAACCCATTTGCAAAAACTATAGAAATTAGTGGAATATTTCTTTTAGCATCGGGTATAGAAAGCTCTTTGAATAGGGCCAAGGAATTTTTAGATGCGCACTGCCCTATTTTTTCGATTCACAAAAATAGTCACCGTTGTGAGTAAGAGAAGTGGGCCCTGGTTCACAAGTCAGTGAGACATCGAGTGGTATTTCTGAGGCACAACTGATAAGGTGGCATGTAGCTAAAAGATCCACTGATCAATTGTGACATCGTTTGGTACAGACTGATAATGTAAAATCTGAAGTGTTCCATGCAAGTTGGCTTTGTGATATCTTCGCCATCCTCATCATGTCCTGGAGCATCACTATTTCTTATTCCAAATTTTGGATGTGCCAAACTGAGAGCTTAGTGATTGTAGTATCCAATGATCATCATTTACTCTCAAGCTATGCTGATTTCATTTACAAGTAGTATTAATTTTTGTTATGTGTCAAACCATCTTGATTTGAAGGTTCAAAAGCGTGGATCTGTGGGGAGATCAATTGATATCACACGATATCGAAATTACGATGAACTTCGGCATGATCTTGCATGCATGTTTGGTATTCAAGGGCAGCTTGAAGATCCCTATAGAATGGATTGGAAGCTAGTCTATGTTGATCAAGAGAATGACATCCTCCTTGTTGGGGATGACCCCTGGGAGTAAGTTGTTCCCCTCCCATATCATGGATCCAGTATTAATTGCAACTCTTTCTTAACCTGGTCCCCTTGATGATTTGGGAACTTTTATCTGTAGGGAGTTTGTGAGCTGTGTGAAGAGCATCAAAATATTATCAGCTGCTGAAGTACAACAAATGAGTTTGGATGGTGACCTTGGAGGCATCCCTTCGCAAACACAAGCCTGTAGTGCTTCTGATGATGCAAATGCATGGAGAGGGTCCTGACGTAAATACTTAATGTGCTTCTTACCGTTGTTTGATACTTGAGAGATTTAACGATCCAATACACACCTAGTGTTATTTTGAGGTTAGACCTAGAACCAACTTATTGACAAAATTGATCAAAAGCTTCTGGCGGAAGATGTTCAGCGAACCGCCTCATTGGGAGCTCTTGACGTTTTGTTCCCACTAAAATCGGGTGACTTATCGATAAAGATTAATTTTTTTGGCACACAAAACTGTTTTGAATTTCATAAGGTCCCTGTGTTTATCTGTGACTTACACTCATTGTAATCTTACAATTTGTTAACTGTCAGACTGTACATACGTGCTATGTTTGTATCTCCCAATGTAACAGTTCACTGGTGTTTCCAGTACTGAAGTAAAAAAGTTGTATTGGCAACAGAAAATTCTTTTGAATTTCTGAATAAATAGTACATTTATGTACTGTTCTAAAAAACGGCTGTTAAGGCCCCCTTGTAAACTACTGTTGAAAAGGTAAAGATCCCTGCCTATTATGTTTACGGACATTTCAAGATTTGTTCGCTTTATCGGCCTGTTTATTCGATTTAACGGTCATTAACGTTTAATAGATCTGTTTTATCGTGGGCTGGCCCAACTAATAGAAAAAAGCTTACTCTATTCCATGTGTTGGAGATAACTCAAATATCTCTAACTAACATATCTTTTGGTTCTATCCAAATAGATTGTTAGTCCAAATCGTCTATAACTAGGACTCTTTGGCTATATAAGCCAACCCCTTGTACTTGTAATCTTGAAGTATTATAGTGGAATGTTTCCAGTGGTTTTTTCCTGTAAGTGTTTTTCCACGTTAAATCTTGTCTTCAGTTTTTTTTTGCCGTGTTGATAACCCTAACAAGTGGTATCAGAGCCCTAACACCATGTAACCACAATCCCCATAAAAGCACAATCTCATCTCTCTAGGGTTTAGTTGATATGGCCATAGGAGCAGAAGAAGTTTTACAACCAAGGAGAAGTAACAGACGCACTCTAAATATGGGAACGGGATCTTCTTCGACAGTGGAAGCCCTAGATGAGACTTAGTTCGACTCCGAAGGAAGTGAAGAGGAAGACATGATGCTTGATGATGATGCTTCAGATAGTGTTGGTAGTGGTTAGAACTAAAAGAAGTTAGCAAGTTGACATCTAAGTTTTATTGTTTTGGTGCTTAGTACTAAGCTAGCTAGCTACATACTAGGTGTCAATGCTTAGTCTAAATTAGAACTAATTGCTCTTAGTTTTTGCGGAGTGGTTCAGTGACAACTAATGCTTAGTCTAAATTAGAACTAATTGCTCTTAGTTTTTACGGAGTGGTTTAGTGACAACTAACAAGACAGTGAGTCGTTAACCTTCCCAGGTACACCGTTGCCTCCTTTCGTTATGTGTCACACACATAGTACTAGCATAATAGCACTAGGGTAAAGTTTTAGTCATTCTTTTGGGCAAAGTTTAGTCATACTTTTGGTAAAGTTACAAAATTGACATATAACATAGAACATTATACATGAGATAAATGCTAGTTTTACTTTTTATTGCCACTTGAGCTGTTCATTTATTCAATTATAATTTTTTAATTACATTCACATCATGTCATTTTTTTCTTCATATTACCGGTGTCGACAATTCTTGATAGCTTGGTAATTCTATTCTCTATGCACGAAAGAGAATGAATTAGATGCTTGTTGTGTTAGTGCAAAAACATATATATATATTTATCTGAATTTTAAATAGTAAAACCGTTTACCGTAAAAACACTAAAAGGTAGGTGACCAATCGTTAACCATTTACTGTTATTTAGAACATTGCATTTGTTTTTTGTTCCTCCCAGTGTAGATGAGCCTGCAATAACTCAATACTTGAGAATGTATGCTTTGCATGTTGGTTCATATTTTCTTTCGATATTCATGTATGTAGAATGTAGAATTATGTCGTGTATTCCAGGCAGGGTTAAGAATACCGTTCCGACCTAGGTTTTTGACGAGCCAGCGGTACTGGAATTCACGAAAAACCGAATATTTTTTAAAGTCAAACGAATTTGAAATCTGGTCAAACAGCAGAGCAAAATTCGAACGCAAAGTTCGAAAACCGCTCGAAAAGCAGCGAATTTTGAGCGGTTTTCTCGAAAATCGGCGACAGGTTAAAAAATTAGGAAAAAAATATAAAACAATTTTCTTTTAGGGAACTTTTCTCCAAATTTTGTTTTTTTTTAAAAAAAGATTCACACGAGAGGTCATAAAAGCTACTAATAATAATTTTAGAGAACTTTTGGATATTTTTTTTTCTAATTTCCTGAATTTTTGAATTTGAATTTGAGCGGTAAACCGAACGGTATGCTTTTCCGAACCGAGGCGGTACGAGCGAAATTCACTAAATCCAAGAAGTTTTCGACGAAATTTGAAACCCTGATTCCAGGTTACGCTTTCCGTATCAGGCCATAAGAACAGATCTGCTACTTTGTTATAGTTGTTGCTATTTTATTTTCTGAGACCCAGGTCTGCTACTTTAAACCTAAACGCACAAATCATCAAGGTCCCGTCTAGAACGCATGAATTTCACAGAAAACATCCTAATTTCCGCAGGATTTGCTCAGGCCAAGCAAAACTAACCTTCGCTACTAAGGACATGTTTGTTTCAGCTTTAGATTCTCTAAAAGCTGATTCGGATTATGGTTTTAGAGAATCTGATTCTCCAAAAGCTGGAATCCAAAAGCACATATGAAGTGGATTGTGAATTCTAGTGTATATGGGTGGATTGGATTGTGAGAATCGGATTCTAGAATCAGTCTGTTTGTTTCTGATTCTGCTTTTGAGACTAGAATTCAGAATCAAAAGCTAAAACAAATAGACCTTAACTCCCATTATCTTGATAATCAGACCATCATATGCACTCAAAATCCATTTGTGGTGGACAAAGCAAGACGCTGGATCATCAGTGTCTCCAACCTCTTTCTGCAGCCCAGCTCCTGCAACATTCCAGAACAGTCTAGCCCAACTCCAGACTGAGGTAACCTACTCCTCCGGAACACTATACCCAACCTAATTCCATCCAAAATCCCGGCGCCGGGGCCAAATCCGGTGAATTTCTCCCCCCCAAATCGGAGCAGGATAAGCCTGCGGCCGCGGGGCAGCGGAAGCGCGGCGTCTGGGGATAAAGTGGTGGTGCTCTGCTTCAGCACTTTGGCTGCTGCTCTGCTTTCGTAGGGTTTATCGCTTTCCTCCGCTCCTCTCCTCTCCTCTCCTCGCGTGCGGCGGTCGCATTCCGAAGCGGAGGCGGGCGAGCCACTTCGAAGGTAGCCACTCGTAACTGCTGGTCGATTCCCGCCTGCTGGGTGTTGGATTTGGCCGATTCATCGACAAATTTTGGGGTTAGTTTGGTAGCCGCAGTCTGGTTGGTTGTTTCTCCGATTTGATGTCCTTTTTTGGCTTGTTTTGTGGCTTGGTGTGTAGATTTGGTACTCTTGCAGGGCTTAATTTGATCGAGATTGCATGATTGCGCGAATCGACTGGAGACGAGTCTTGTCTTGCCCATGGTTGGAGAGTGGTTGACTTCTGCTTTTTTTTTTGCCCGTGCGCTCAATCTGGACAAATTTGCCACCTTTTATTTCGAAATTTCTGCGAGTTCTTGTCTTTCTGTTCAGATTGGGATAGGGCAATGGATTCCGATCGATTATTCAGTTGTTTTTTTGACCAATTTTGAGCAAGCTGTCGCTTTGCCTTTATCAATTCGCAGCTACTCGTTCAGGAGCAATCGAGAATGTCGTCGGTACAGCTCTCTGGCGCCGGAGTCGCCGCGGTGCCCTTCACCAAGAAAGGCTTGGCGTCCTTCGATGGGCTCCGGGTCTCGCCGCCGCCAGCCCTCAGAGTCCGCTCGTCCAGGCGCTCGTTCCGTAGCCTCGTTGTCAAGGCTGCCACGGTCGTCACCCCAAAGGTATAAAACCACGCCAATACAATGCAGTGTGCACCCAATTTTCGGTAGATTAGGACATGCTTGTTGGCGCTCTACAATAATGAGTCACACTTTGTCGTCATAACTGCAGTATACCTCACTGAAGCCTCTGGGAGACAGAGTGCTTGTGAAGCTTGGTGCTGCCGAGGAGAAGACGGTTGGTGGTATTTTGCTTCCATCGACTGCGCAGTCTAAGCCTCAGGGAGGTGAGGTTGTTGCTGTTGGAGAGGGAAGAACCATTGGGGATAAGAAGGTGGAGGTCAGCATACAGGTAAATTCTTCTCGCGGTGGGGGTGCAAATATTTGTTTGTCTAATACATTTTTTACTCTGTTGAGTTGCTAGTATAAGTGGATCTGATGGGATAGGGGCCATATGCTTGTAGCCAACTAAATGTAGAAGCAAGAGCTGATCCTCCGGACTTCCTGCTAGGGGTGTATGTAATCATGCGCTTTTATGGTGTACTGTGGCCTGTGGAGGGGATTATTTTCCATTGGCAAATGTGGAGGTCGAAGTTTGTACTGTTATGCCACACAACTCATGTGAAACCCATAGAGATCCCACGTTTGTTTTCTGAGTAGGTCTTCCACAGGGAACCAAAATTGGTATATTTCGGGCTGTTGCATGTTGGTTTCTGCTTTTGTTGAGTTAAATACATGAATCTGTGCAAAGGAGGCTATAATCACACTAGGTATACTGAAAGATAAAAGATAAGTGATACTTCTATGGTTCTTTGGTCTGCAAGCATATTTATTCGTTCTACATATGGCGTTGCCCAATATGTGCTACCGTTTGCTTGATTGTAAATTTGTATTAGAGTAAATTGCACTTTGCACTAGGTAACTTGTCACTTGTTTCACTTTGCACCAGGTTAAGCAAATACTTTCACTTTGCATCAGGGTAACCGAAATAAAGTTTCACTTTGCACTAGCCATTTTACTTGGGCTTGAACCCAGCTTTGTCCTGAGGTGGAACTTGGCCACACTGAATCCAATCAATCAATCAGTGATGTCCAGCATGGTGAACATGCTTTGTATGCATGAAACATTAAGATGCAAATAAGGTCTCTTAAGTACTGAGAAATAGTAGATAATAAGTGTGCCAAGTTACAGCAGTTTTCTAAATAAAAGAGGTAGATATCATCCTGAGAATCTATGCTTCCAACTAACAGCACTGCCCGACCTGTCAGGGCCAAGTTGTGATGTGGTCTAGGGTTTGGTTTTTCAGAAAAGAGATGAGCACTGCCCGACCTGTCAGGGCCAACTTGGCCCTGACAAGATAGAATACTGCTGATCTCCCTTGTCACTCCAGGGCTGATTCCCTGCGAGCAAGAAGCTCTGATCGCAGTTGCTGAATTTGGGAAACTTTCTTTATTGCCTTCTTTCAATAATAGCCGGCTATCCTTTATAGATCAGGAGCCTTCCTAACAAAGGACTCTAGGGATAAAGAGATAGAGATATCTCAACTAAAGACATACTTTGAATTTTAGATATAACTGAAATAGGGGATAAAAAATCTAACCAACCAACTAGAAATCTAACGACTCTCCTCTTCTGCTGTTGCCGCACTGCTAGCCGAAGGCTTGTTGATGCTGGACTTACGGCGATGACGCTCATAGACCTTTCCGACGATCATAGACCTTTACAAGAAAAGCGTCCACAACATTTCCAACGTCCTAGCGAAACAACTCGTCCTCGAGTTGGAACTGAGGATACCTCTCCTTGAACACATTCAAACGCTCCCAATTGGCGTGCGCAGTTGAAAAACCTTCCATTGCTCAAGCAGTTCCCACACACCTCTATTGGGACTGGCACGGACAACCTTGCTAGGAGTAGGAACCACACGACCATGGACAAAATCGGGTAGTTGGATTTTAGAAGTTGGGGGAATACCTTCAAATTTCTTTCGGAGAGCCACATGGAAAACATTGTGAATACAGCTTTAGCAGGGAGTTGAAGTCGATAGGACACTGACCCAATACAGTCCAAAATTTGAAAGGGACCATAAAAACGTGGTGCCAACTTGGACGGAGTACCTTCCTTGATAACTGAAGCGGAACCATGATGCAACCGCAACCAAACCCAGTCACCCACATCAAAATTGACATCTCGATGAGACTTATCATGATATTGCTTCATGTGATCTTGCGCTTGACGAAGACGCTCCTGGATTTCAGCCAAAAATTCATCACGATCTATGAGTTGTCGGTCAACAGCAGTGACGCGAGCATATGTGTAATGACCCCCATTTTCGCATACATACAAAAATGAGACTCTGTGTGCATTTAGTACTAGTCCCATAGCGACGCGTACACCGTTGCATTGGTAAGTAGAAACCCCTACAAGCAGACCAAAACGGAATGCTGTGCTGTCACCCCCCTCTATAGTGCAAAGTTAAACTAGATAATTTGTTTAAGGTTGTCCCATACCAACAGTTGTGGTTGTACGGATTTTCGTTGGATCATACAACACTATATTTAGTCCTTAATCCGACACGGGCGATATTTCTCCCTACACTGCATGCAATTCCATCTGCACAACCGGCTATTGCCAATAATTACCTGAATCTAAACCATAGTTTGATTTGGGTTTTTTAAGAAATTAGCATTGATCACATTAACCATCATCATGTCTCAATAATTTCAATGACCAATTTATCTAATTTGTTCATCCCAAATCTAAAGCATGGCTAAGCATGATTATTAGATCGTATATACCAATGTTGACATTATGTATTGTCTAACCTTATTCTAGGGTTATCAAGGTTCACATGTCAATACTTATCAAGGAAATTTCATGAGAACAGGTATATCTACTAGTATCACAATATAACGAATTTACAGAAAATAAGCGCATGCATGAAACAATTTGATAAACAAAATGAAAATTAAATACTCGGATCAAAATGATCAAAGGGGGTGCTTGCCTTGCTTAATTGTTGTTTACGACGAAGTCGCGGTCGAAGCTAGCGTTGTCGATGATGGAATTAATGACGTCGGGTTCTACACGTCGTGAACGGAAATATAGCAAATTATGCCCTTTAATAAGGGCAAAAAGAAGACAGACAAAAAATCAAATAAAACTTGCTATAAGGAACAGATGCATATTCTTTTATAGATTATTTAACTTGCTATAAGGAACAGATGCATATTCTTTTATAGATTATTTATTCTTGTTTTACGAATTCAAGAGGCTAAAATTATTTGGATTAATGAAAGTAAACATTAGTTAAAGGTTTCGTAAACTCAATTATTCATATAATGTGTTTTTGGCGACCTTAACACTTAAGGTTATTGCACTAGCAGGATTCAGATGAAAAGCTAGTTGAAATAAGAATATTTTTCTAGATTATGGTAGTCCAAATCCTAAATAGCATTTCTAGGCTGATCTTCACAAAATTTGCATTTAGACGAGATGTTTTACAAACTACCGAAAAGCCTTAAGTGTTTCTGAAGTCATAATAGATTATGTATGAACATAACTTAATCTTTAATTGATTTTACATAAGAATTAGTTTTGTGCAAGTTAGATCTGTCGATTTAGGCTACTGGCCTCATTTTCATGGTCTTTGAGAAGGTTCTAGTGACATAAATATCATAATTATTGATTTCCCATTAAGCTCGTTTATTCATATTATGGATTTCAGAGGTCATAATACTCAAGGTTATTTTGTTATCAAGATTTATATGCAAAGCATGATAAAATGGGATTCTTTTTTCAGAATAGGGTAGTATTCACTTTGGAGAGCATTTCTAAGTTGATTTTATATTTTTAGTATTTAGATGAGATATTTTATGTGCTACTGAGATAGCATAAATTGTCATGAAGTTGACGTTATAACGAGTCAGATTTCATTTTAAGTTTGCGACTACACTAAACATGATCATTCACTCATTTGTCATTACAAGGGTATGATCCTAGAAGCGTTTCAAAACTAGTTTTGCATTATTTTGATTTTAACCGCGATAGATTATATATATATTTTTTGATTTGATTTGCATTTCTTTTTATTAAAAAGAATGTAAATTAAATCTTATTCTAAATGTTTTTACATAAAAGGGTTTCTTACTGATTCTAGGAGCTTATACAAAATATTTTATTACTTTATGAGTTGTTATATACTTATTTTTACTAATGGCCATATTAGGTTTTACTGATGTTTGTAAAGCAAATAATTAAACTTAGTTAAAAAATTAAATGTTTTTTCATATTTGAGTTTCTTATGGTTTAACACATTTAGAAACTTAGTTCACCTCATTTGGATTTTTCTAGCAAAAGATATAAGGAGATGAATAAAATAAAGCAAAAAGGAAAATATATATACAGTGCTTGGGTTTGAACTTAATATCTATTGATTCAGGCGATAGTGCTCTACCACTGGACAACGTGCCTACTTGTGACAAAGTGGCTATTTAAATTAGTTGAAGTGACTAGTAGGAGGCAACCAAAATGAAAGAAAACCAATGCGGCTGCTGGGCTAGGGTTCGAACTTTGAACCTGCCGTCTGTTGTACAAGGGGCTAACGAAATGAGCTATTAGTTCTTTGTGACAAAGTGGCATGCTAAAATACTTGTGCTTTTCCTGCTCTTACACTATAGAGCCGAAGCAACTCGACCGACAATGGAGAAAGATGAGATCGAGAGCACTGCAGATCAGCAACCAAGGATTCAGAGCACCTCATCAAATGACTCGAATGGCAGCTAGCGTAGGCAAGGATGAGGAAGCAATGTCAGGAGCCGAAGGCAAGGATCACAACGGGAGGAAGTTAGTCTGAGCTCACCTTTGCATGCGCAGAGAAATGGCAGTGGCGAGGCGGCGAACGACGGCCGGATTTGGCAGGCCAGCGGCACAATGAGTTGAAGTGGGCTACCACGAACTTGGGGGTAGGCTCAGCGGAGCTCGAGGTTCACTAGGACGAGCTGCCATCGAGCATGGCCTACATTGCCAATGGCGCTCTGCCAGCGGAAGAGCTCAAATGTTGGAAAATCGGGTTGGGTGAGCATCAGAGGTACCAGAGAGTTCCATTTTACCGGTTGATGTGGCCGAAAGCTCACCATAACATCTTGCCAACGGTGGCCGGGCGTGGAGAAGGTGTCCCAAGCGGGGAGGTTTTCTGGCGATGAGAGCCGAAGATGTGGTGCGGCTAGGTTCAGGTATGCTTGGAGATGGTGAAGAAGAGCTTAAGGAGGAACACTGGCTTTTATAGTCGATCAAGGCTGTGGAGAAGCCACCTCCCCTAGTATGAGCTCGCCTAGATCATGCGGCACTTACACATGAGAAGGAATGGCCGGCTCCTGGGAAACACGGGCAGGGTTGACGCGTGGCACTGTAATGACGACACAAGGACCTTAGGTGGTGTGAGCACAGTGGATGACGGTTACCACAGGCAGAGAGCTTCGCTCGGGGGCTTCAGCGCTCTGAGGAGGAAGAAGACAGGGCGTTTTACTACCAGATGGGTCCGCACATCAATTTGGCCCCACGCGCCAGTGAAAGGAACGGTGGACTCCAAGCTTTTCTGCGATTAGAGCTGAGATAAGTTCAATGAATTGGTTAGCTATCATGTTGGTAATTTAATGAGAATTTTAATGCGTGTCCTTTGGATAAAGAAGATTATCCTTTCAAATTTTCAAGCTGTGATAATGTTTGTAGAATTTATAAAAATTCTGACAATTCATTGTGCTCAGATTTGTGCATTCTATTTTTAATTTATTTAGGAGTTTATATTTTATTAAAGATTTTTGAATTTTTTTGCATTATGTCTATTTTAGTCTTTTTTTAAATTTTTTAGCTCCATATCTTTTATATTTCATTTATAAAAATTCAGACATTGGTATTTCAGATTTTCAGCATTTTTGTTTTTGAATTTTTAAATTAATCAAATGCATTTATTATTTCTCGATATTTCTACTGTTAATAGATCTATCCAATCAGATGATAATATAAAAAATTTCTGGTCAAAATGATAATGAAATATTTTCATTTAATTCTGACATCTTCACTGTTTATAGTTAAGTTTCATTAATTTGGTTTTTATTGCACATTTAATTACTTTAATATGGCTTTTAAATTAAAATTTAGGATTATGGAGATTTCTAAATTTTTTTAGAAATTTTTCTCATTTTATTATTTTATATTTCTTTTTTATCACTTATTCAGTACTTAAATGATTAATAAAAGTAATTTCCCTTTATAGCAATAATAAAAAAACCAAGAAAAATCCAGAAAAATTCAGAAAAACTAGGAAATTACAAATGAAACTTAATTAAATCTTTTAATTGATTTCCTATTTTTCTTAAATTTTCGGGGTGTTACAAATCTACCCCTTTAAAGAAATCTCGTTCTCGAGATTTGCAAGGACTTAATTAAATCGAGGACGAGATTTTTGTAAGGGGGTATTTGTAACATCCTGAAAATTTGAGAAAATAAAAAATAAAAAAATATTTAATTAAGTTTTATTTTGCAATTTCCTGGTTTTTCTGAATTTTTCTTGAATTTTTTTCGTTTTCTTTGATTTTTTGCTTTAAAGGAGAATTCCTTTTGTTAATTATTTAAGTTCAAATAAGTGATAAGAAAAGAAATGTAAAATAATAAAATTAGAAAAATCTCTGTAAAATATTTAGAGATCTTAATAATCTTAAATTTTAATTTAAAAGTCATATGAAAGTAATTTAATGTGCAATGAAAGTCAAATTAATGAAACTTGACTATAAACATTGAAGATGTTAGAACTAAATAAAAATATTCTATCATTATTTCGATTAGAAATTTTTTATATTTTCTTCTGATTTAATAGATCTATCAATAGTAAAAATATTATGAAATAATAAATGCATTCGATTAATTTAAAAATTCAAAAATAAAAAAGTTGAAAATATGAAAATACTAATGTCAGAATTTTGGAGTTGAAAATTTTAAAGGAGACTAAAATGGCCATAAGGAACCTTTGCAAAAAGTTTGAAAAATCTTTATTAAAATATAAACTCTTAGATAAATTAAAAACAAAATATACAAATATGAGTACAATGCATTGTCAGAATTTTTATAAATTCTACAAGCATGATCTCAACTTGAAAATTTGAAAAAATAATCTATCTTATCCAAAGGACACGCATTAAAATTCTTATTAAATTACCGACATGATAGCTAACCAATTCAATAAACTTATCTCAGCTCTGATCGCAGAAAAGCTGGGAGTCTACCGTTTCTTTCACTGGCGCGTGGTGCCAAATTGATGTGCGGACCTATCTGGCAGTGGAACGCCCTCACCCAACTCGATTTTCCAACATTTTAGTTCTTGTCCTCTGGCAGAGCACCATTGGCACTCTCAGCCATTCTCGATGGTAGCTCGTCCTGGTGAACCTCGAGCTCAGTTGATCCTACCCCCAAGTTCGCGGTAGCCCACTTCAACTCATCGCGTTGCCGGTCTGCCGAATCCGGCGGCGTTCTTAAAGCTTAGGTGAGCTCGGACTAACTTCCTCCCACTGTGATCCTTGCCTTCAGCTCCTGACCTTGCTTCCTCATCCTTGCCTACGCTAGCTGCCATTCCAGTCGTTTGGTGAGCTGCTCCGGATACTTGGTTGTAGATCTGCAGTGCTCTTGAGCTCATCTTTCTCCATTGCCGGTTGAGTTGCTTCCGCTCTATAATGTAAGAGTAGGAAAATCACAAGTATTTTTGCATGCCACTTTGTCATAAAGAATCAGTGCTCGTTTAGTTAGCCCCTTGTTCAATAGACGGCAGGTTCAAGGATCGAACCCAGCCCAGCAGTCGAATGAGTTTTTTTTTCTATTTTGGTTTCCTTCTACTAGTCACTTCAACTAATTTAACTAGCCACTTTGTCACAAGCAGGCACGTTGCCCAGTGGTAGAGCACTATCGTATGAATCAATAGATTTTAAGTTCAAACCCCAGCTCTGCATATTATTTTTTTGTTTCATTTTATTCATCTACTTATATCTTTTGCTACGAAAATCAAAATGAGGTGAAATAAGTTTCTAAATCTATGTTAAATCATAAGAAACTCAAATATGCAAAAACATTTAATTTTTGAACTAAGTTTAATTATTTGCTTGACAAATATCAGTAAAACCTAATATGGCCATTAGTAAAAATAAGTATATAACAACTCATAAAATAATAAAATATTTTGTATAAACTCCTGAAATCAGTAAGAAGCCCATTTATGTAAAAATATTTAGAATAAGACTTAGTTTACATTCTTTTTGATAAAAGAAATGCAAATCACAACAATATATATATATATATATATATATTATATAATCTATCGCGGTTAAAATCAAAATAATGCAAAACCAGTTTTAAAACGATTCTAGGATGATATCCTTCTAATGCCAGAAAAATGAGTGAATGATCATATTTAGTATAGTCGCAAACTTAAAACGAAATCGGACTCGTTATAACGTCAACTTCGTGACCATTTATGCTATTTCAGTAGCACATAAAATCTCTTCTTAACACTAAAATGTAGTCATTGCTATTCCTTCCCTTGTCCTAAGTTTCTACTCTTACCTCTGCAGAGTGTAAATCTAATCGATTAGCCGTGCCCTCGGTTATGGGAAACTTGGTGAACTAACACATGTTAGATGTTTTGCTATTTTCAAAATGCTCAGTATTATTTGATTTGCCACGTGTGGGCAAAAATTGTGTTATGGCAGGATTTGGATGATTCGTTGCTTGCGAAGGATTATGAGTATTACTTATGCTTTACTTATTTTTTATCAGACAAACTTGCTCTTACAAATTCCGTTTGAGAAATTACAACTTGATTTACAAATTCAATTTCGCTTTATGCAAATTAACTGTAGTAGCCTCCTTTGATATAGTCTGCATTATTGCATTTACAAATACCACCTTAAGTCTGGCGGAGTACGAAAGTACTCAACCTTGCTTATTATGTTGTTTTAGGTGGAAAAGATAGTAGGTTGCGGGAATTTCAAATCAAGCAATCTTTCTTGGGATTTATGCCTTGTCAGTTGCCTAAGGGTTGGATGAGCACATTACTAGACTTTGCTTTTTCTGTCGATATATATATATATACTCTGAGATGTAAAATACAATGTAAAAAATAGCTTTCCGCTTTAATAATATTGTGTATGGTTGTGATTCCAATTGTTGTAAATGTGTGTACTAGCTATTGATCATGGAACTAGTACAGAATGCACATAGATTCTCATTTTTGCATTTATGCGAAATTGGGGGTCGTTACAAGATGGTTGGTGGCGCCCGACCATACACAACCTGGAATGGAGTGGACTTTAACGCAGTCTTATACGAGGAATTGTAACAAAACTCCGCCCACGGAAGCCATTGGAGCCACTGTTTTGGACGATCACAGGAGAGGCAACGAAGATACATTACAATAATGCGATTATGGTTGTGATTTTCAATTATTGTAAATGTGCGTACTAGTTAATGATCATGGAACTAGTACAGTATGCACATAGATTCTCATTTTTGCATTTATGCGAAAATGAGGGTTGTTACAAGATGGTTGGTTGCGCCCGACCATACACAACCTGGAACGGAGTGGACTTTAACGTAGTCTTCTACGAGGACTTGTAACAAAACTCCGCCCACAGAAGCCATGGGAGCCACTGTTTTGGACGATCACAGGAGAGGCAACGAAGATACATTACAATAATGCGATTAACTACCTCAGTTTGACCGTCACTTGAGGATGAAAGGCGGTACTGAGATGTAGCTGAACTCCAGAAAGGCGGAAAAATCTGCCCAAAAATTGTTTGTGAAGACTGGATCACGGTCACTGACAATAGATGATGGAATCCCATGCAAACGGCCGATGTCGGCGAAGAAAAAGCCCGTGCCACCGAACTATCTGTGTAAGGATGTCCCAAGGCAATGAAGTGTGCATACTTGGAGAATCGATCAACGACTGTCAAGAGATAACTGATTTGCCACCTATTTTTGGTAGACCCTCCACAAAATCCATACTGATATCTTGCCAAACTATACTGGGAATGGCCAAAGGCTGTAGCAAGCCCGCAGGATGAAGGTGCTCTGCCTTATTGCGTTGACAAATTGCACAACCGCGAACAAATTCCCGCACAATCTTGGATGAATGTGGGTGATAAAAAGCAGAGCGCAGTCGATGGAGTCGAGTACCTTCGTGTCCACTGCCATGCGTTTCCATTAACAATTGCGTCCATAAGGATGAATCTGGTGGCACATATACCTTGCCCTCATGGAGTAGAAGTCCATCCACAATGGTCCAACCGGCTGCAGCAGTACCCGCAAGTATTTGATTACTGATTTCACGTGCTTTAGCCGACAACTTGAGCTCGTTGCGGATCAGTCAAAGATGGCAAAGGATGGAGAAGAAATAGAGGCTAACATTGGTGTGGCCTTCTCCCGGCGTGAAAGAGCATCTACAGCCCCATTTTGACGGCTCGGCCGAAATTCCACCGTGAAGTCATAACCAAATAACTTGCTTACCCACGTATGCTGAGGGATCGTGGAGAGCTGCTGATCTAGGAGAAACTTTAGAGTATAATGATCAGTACGGATGGTGAACGAGCGCCCCCATAGATACTACCTCCAATGACGAACAGCTTTAACCAAGCCAATCAACTCACCTTCGTACGCGGCCAACTTAAGGTGATGAGGTGCCACTGCCCTGCTGAAGAATGCAATTGGACCTGCTCCTTGATGTAATACCGCTCCAAATCCGGTCCCCAAAGCATCACAATCCACCAGGAAGCGACTGTTGAAGTCAGGGAGTTGTAAGATAGGGCCGGAAATCAGTGCTGATTTGAGCTTAGAAAAAGCATGATCGGCCTCCGGCGTCCAAGAGAAGAAGGCCTCCTTGAGTAACTTGGTAAGAGGAGTGGCTATCGCACCATATGATTGGATGAGAACTAAGACTGAGAAAACCCCTCGATGCCCGTATTGTTGTGGGTTGTGGGTGTTGGCCAATGTACGACCGCATCAATTTTACTTGGATCCATGGCCACTCCTTGACCTGAAATTATATGGTATAGATATGCTACTGATTCCTTGCCGAAGAGGCATTTGGAGTGGTTCACCTCGAGGATTTTATCCGAACATGCTGGAGATGTTGAGACCAAGATGAACTATAGACCAAAATGTTATCGAAGAAGACCAGCACAAAGCGACACAAGTAAGCCTTGAGGACATTATTCATAAGAGCCTGGAAGGTGGCGAGAGCATTGGTCAAGCCGAAAGGCATAACCAAAAAAAATTCAAAATGGCTACGATGGGTATGAAATGCCGCTTTCTCAATATTAGCCGGGTGCATACGCACTTGATGGTATCCACTGTGAAGATCTAACTTGGTGAAGTAACAACCTCCCTTAACTTCATCTAGGAGCTCGTTAACCATCGGTATAGGAAACTTATCCTTTACTGTTTGAGCATTTAGTGCTCGGTAATCCACACAAAAACGCCAAGAATTATCCTGCTTCCGGACTAATATCACTGGTGACGAGAAAGGCGATGTACTTTGGCGAATGAGTCTTTGTTGCAGCATCTCACACTGGCGTTCAATCTCATCTTTTACCAATTGTGGGTAACGATATGGACAAACTGCTACTGGAGCCGCACCGGGAAGCAGATGAATGCGGTGATCACAGCTGCGTTGAGGTGGTAAGGGGCCTGGTACTTCAAAGATGTCAATGAATTCCATTAATAGAGACTCGATCAGGTCCTCGCCATACGCCATCGAATACTTGCGGCCGCTCCCGTCACGATACGGCCGCCTTTGCTCTGTCCCCGTGCCGTGCCATGTCACTTGATGGTCCTTCAACCAGAAAGACATGGTCAGTTGCTGAAAGTCCCATAATATAGGACCCAATGTGCGGAGCCATTGTATACCCAACACTATATCAAATCCAGCCATGGGAATCACAAAGCAATCAAGTATGAGTTCTTCTTTGCCAATAACAATACATACTGCCTTGCATATGCTGCCGTTGGAAACTCGGTCACCATTTGCTACAGCCACACTAATACCGCTGCCGGTAGTTTGCAACAAGTCAAGGTGGCTGGCTCTCTTCCCCCACGAAATTATGAGTGGAATCAGTGTCTACAAGAGCCCTCAAGGTTTCCCCATTGATCTGAACATGCAGCTGCATTGTCTTGCCTGTGACTGTAAGAGCATGTAAAGATATCTCAATGTCATCCTTAGGCTGCTCTTCCGTGTCGTCCCCATCTGTAAGCTCCAGAAGGTATATACCCTTCATGGAACATTTACCCACGTGCTATGTGGAGAATTTCTCAGGACAGTTAAAATATAAACCCTTGAGTCTACGATTTGCCATCTCTGCTGGGTGAGCAATTTACGCCCACGCAGTGCTAGAGTCTTAGGGTTTATGGTTGCCGGTCCTGCCATGCTTGCCCCCGGGTGCTGTTTTGCACACTCTGTTGTCCTACAGTTGTGTTGATAGGTTGACTGTTGATCACTGCACCACGACTTAGAAGCGGCCTTGCTGGTTGCTGCAGGTCTGGATGAAGATTTGACGTCATCTTCCTCATCTACTTCCAGTCTCCTCTCATAAGCTCGGGTGAGACTCATTGCCACCTGCCACTCGACCCTTCAAAACTAATCTGCAACTTGGTAACTGCCTTCTCCAAAGTTTCCACTTTCTCAAGTGTGGATGACATGCGTTCCATCATCTGGAACATCTTTGCAAGCTGTTCCTTCTCCGCAGGTTCCATGGAAGAAGTGGTGGATTGGCTCTGATACTAAATTGATGTGGTCTAGGGTTTGGTTTTTCAGAAAAGAGACGAGTCAGGGGTAAGATAGAATACTGCTGATCTCCCTCATCACTCCAGGGCTGATTCCCTGCGAGCAAGGGGTTCTGATCGTAGTTGCTGAATTTGGAAAACTTTCTTTATTGCCTTCTTTCAATAATAGCCGGCTATCCTTTATAGATCAGGGGCCTTCCTAACGAAGGACTCTAGGGATAAAGAGATAGAGATATATCTCAACTAAAGAAATACTTTGAATTTTAGATATAACTGAAATAGGGGATAGAATATCTAACTAACCAACTAGAAATCTAACTGACTCTGTCTTCTGCTGTTGCCGCATTGCTGGTCGAATGCTTGTTGATGCTGGACTTACGGTGACGACGCTCATAGACCTTTCCAACAAAAGCGTCCACAACAGTCGGGTTCGAGCCCAATTAACCTGGCTAGTGCAAAGTGAAACTTTATTTTGGTTACCCTGATGCAAGTTAAAGTATTAGCTTAACCTGGTGCCAAGTGAAACAAGTGACAAATTACTCGGTGCAAAGTGCAATTTACTCATTGTATTATATTATCATTCATATAAAATAAGATGCAATTCCTTCCTGGTGCTAGGCAAAGAAATGTGTGAATTCTGGGTATGGACAACTGGGATTCAAGAAACCGGTAAAAACCTGGGAAAAAATGCCAGACCTTTTTTTTTAATTACAACCTCCATAGAAGCATGCATGTTAAGAGTTTAGTTCTCATCTTTCATTCATTATATTTTGAAAATTTCTAAATCAAGTTGCATGGCAAAACCGAAACCATGTTCTGTTTTTAGGGCTGCCTCCAGTTTTCAAAACTGTGTATACAGCATCCAGAATCCAACTTGTGTATTTTCGCTGGTAATTTGTCTTCTTAATGCTCTTAGTTCTCCTGCAGAGAAAAGGTTGAAATGTGCAAAGTACTACTATTTGTTTTGATTGATGGGCATTTTTTTTCCATCACATAAGTATTGTCATATGCACCTTGCAAGTTTATCCTTGTTCCTGAATAACAACGTTTGTTTGGGCCTTATCATCTAATCTATTGTAAATGTCTGTAACATAAGGTTATATTGGTGGTAACCTATAATGATACTTGATATGGGTCCATGGTTATTTTCATTAGTTGTTCACTGGTTTTCAACGTAAGTTGAATTTCTGCAAAAAGACATTAGTATTTGGTTGCTCGCAGATTGATTTTCCAGTCTTACGTTCCAGTTTGTGTTTCAATTTGATTGGAACCTAGCTGAGGTTGGGATAACCTCAATCTAACTGAAGTAAGAAAATCTTGCGACCAGGAGTCAAGCTGTAGGGTAGGGCTTGAGTGTAGCAAGTATAGCTTGATGTGTTACCTGTCATCTGTAAAGTTGGATGCAATAATCCTGTCAATGTACTTGTTTTTATGCGTTCTGTTGCTTATTATTTGGCTCTATGCATTGTAGTGACAGTATTGATGATCATGTTAATGCAAGCTTGCTGTTTACTGTGGTTTCCTAGGAAATACTATATACTAATAATTATATTTGTAATGTAGACGGGAGCTCAAGTTGTACATTCAAAGTACGCTGGGACTGAGGTTGAATTCAATGACTCCAAACATCTTATTCTAAAAGAGGATGATATCATAGGTATTCTCGAGACTGATGATGCCAAAGACATGAAGCCTCTCAATGATCGGGTTCTCATCAAGGTATTTTTATATTATAATTATTAGTTATTGAAACAGTTTTCATCTTGGATGCTATGATTTATAAGTAGTGGATTCAGGGAAATATGAGTTGACCTTATGCTACCCGGATAGCCTGCGGTAACAATGCTTTCCTGGCCTGCATTTTTGACAGGTTGCTGAGGCTGAAGATAAAACTGCTGGTGGCCTTATCCTCACCGAAACAACCAAGGAAAAGCCATCCATCGGAACAGTCAGTTCTTACCATCAGTCCACTTATCAATTATATTGTTATCCTTGTTCTACAGCTGTGAACCTAAATTGTTAGGGGCCACTCCCGTGAAAGAATTATATTTGTGTAGCTAACGCGAATTGAACTTGCATAAGTTAACTTTGTTTTCTGTCTGAATGCAGGTTGTAGCCGTTGGCCCAGGCCTTCTTGACGAGGAAGGCAAGAGGCAGCCATTGTCAGTGTCAGCGGGCAGCACTGTGCTGTACTCAAAATATGCAGGCAGTGAGTTCAAGGGTGCTGATGGTACGAATTACATTGTGTTGAAAGTATCGGACGTGATGGCTGTCCTCTCATAAGATGGTTTATTTCGATTTTGAGAAGTTCACAAAGACATGGTAGCAAGTGGTAAGATTGCTTTGTGGTGATCGTCGCTTTGCCGAGATGTGCTGTCCCCGATAATCATAGATCCGTATGGTCACAATTTACAAACCACTTTTTCTGGGCTTTAAACATTGTAAGGTCATACTGAATTTGTTTACGAAGGACGTTTTGGGACCACACGCACCCACCTGGCCACCTTCCCTCCGTTCTTTGCCTCATTTTGTGCTGTTCTGGAGTGCCTACCTGATTGATACGGTAATGTGATCATGGATTGCAATATTCTCTTGCTGCAGACTTCGATGGTTTCTTCTGCGGTCGTGTGTGACTGAACCCTGTAGTTTCTGAAGGGGTACCCTACAATTGCGCGTATTCTAACCAAGGTTCAAAATTATGGTGAAATTTTGGCAGAGATTTTGGATTTTGGTCGAGGATATTCGAAATCCTGGCCAAATATTTTTTTTTAAAATTTCTACACAAATTTTAGTGAAAATTTGGCTGTTAATTTTTACTGGATTTGGGTCGATATCTCTTAAGAATGTTCTTCTATGAAAATATTTGAAAAAACTGAATTTTTGAGACGTTTTATAAAAATAACATAAATACTATTAGATTTTTTTTTAAAAAAAATAATTTTTTTTCAAAAGAGTCGAAATTCATTTGTTCTCTAAAAAACCAAAACAGAAGAAATATAAATAAATAAGATAGTAACCTTGTTATAACCTTATAAATTCGTTCTGAGTGTGATCATGATTTAAAATTCTTATATGAGTTTAAGCATTGTCTTAGAATTCTTCTCTAAATGTTTTAAAATTTCTAAACATTTTTTGGTTGCTAAATCAAATCTATGGAAGCAATACATCTACTCAACCAGGCTTTTATCAAGACAGTAGCACTGTTAGAATTCTTTAAAATTTATCATGCTCGATCAATATCTGAAAATTTTATGGTAATATTAGTGATGCGTCGGGACCATCCACAAAAATTTATTCATCCGGTTGAAATTTGTCGATAAGGCTTTTATCAGGACAGTACTGCTTTCAGAATTTTTGAAAATTTCTCAGACTTGATTATCGTCTGAAAATGTTATGGGAACATTAGTGATGCGTTAGGATCATCCACAATTTTTTTAAAAATATTCTAACGTGGTTTGAATTATTTTTCATCCGATTCAAATTTGTTGGTACGGCTTTTATCATGACAATAGCACTGGCCTAATTTATAAAAATTCGCTAGGCTTGATCATCATTTGAAAATTTTATGGGAATATTAGTGATGCGTCAGGACCATCTACAAAAAATTTCAAAATTTTCTAACGTGGTTTGAACTATTTTTCGTTAGGTTTAAATTTGCCGGAATTTCGGTCCAAAAATTCCGAATTTGAATTTCACCTTTTGAATTTCAACCGGATTTCGTCTGAAATTCCGAAATCTCACCGAAATTTTGGATTTCAGACCCCTCGAGATATGATACGAAAACGAAATTTGAAACCTTCGTTCCAACAGGCAAATTATCTTGGTGGTGTAGTTAGGGATGTGCTTCAAAGGACATTACTCAAAATCAAAATTCAGGAAAGGAAATTCATTAAGATCATTAATGGCTTGATTTGAAGCAATTCTGTGTATGTACTTAGTGTTTGCGTTGTAGCGTTTGATCTGGTCCTCCCTTTTTCGAATCGGACTGCTGAGTTTAGTCTCAAGGCAATGCACTTTATAGAATTTTTTAATAATTTCATTTTTAAAAATTACAGAAATAATATGCCGTGAAATAATTTTACAGAACTATTCTACTGACGTCATTTCAAACAGTGATAGAACTCTGTCGTTTTACAGAAACAGTAACTCTGTCGCCATTTCAAACGGAGACACTGTTCCTAACAACAGCAGTCTGTCCTCTATCACCATTTCAAATGGCGACAGAGGGACACTAAAAGCTAGACGAGCACATGCTGTGGCCAGAACGGCTGTGTTTTCTCACACCTAGTAGTGAGATAAAGCAAAGGAGAGAGGGAGAAGGAGAAAAAAAGGAGGGAAAGAGGACGGGAAGGAGGAAGAACGGGGAGGAGGAGGAAGAAGAAGTCGTCGGCAACGTCATAGGTATTTTTGATTGTCAATTATGTTTGGAAATATGAGTTAGCGATCAGATTAATTACATTTGTAAGTAATTAGCTGTATAAAATAGCAATAGTTGTGTAGTTATTTAGGTATTTTAAAATTTGTAGTAATATTTGTAACGTGTAGGATGGATCGGATTGGGCATGAAAAAAATTTAAAAACTGTTGTACGCTATTTATTGTCTCGAACAATTGCACGTGTATGTCGAATTATTGTTCTGAAGTATTGCATTTCTACGTCAAATTTATTGCATTCATCTGAACTCACTCTGCCAGACCGACGAGACAGCATGCTCCCCCCGCTTTCTTAGACCGAAGTGACAAGACACTGTCTATTGCTTTGTTAGCTTGATTTGACAACACGCTGCCTCCCGCTTCTCAGACGAAATTGATAACACATTGGCACCACCCTTACCATATTTCTTGGCTAAGTCTATCGATCTATATATAACCCATACGTTTTATCTGAACTTCTTGAAGCCATTACAATGACGAATAGAGCAGGCTCCTCCAAGGGCAGAAAGGGTAAAGGGGGCCATATAGGTTCTGGAGGCCACGACCCCAACCTCCAGGCTGTGGACATCCACACCCTCCTAATATACTTCTAAAAAATGCAGCAACTACTATAGGTAGATAGGAATAACAGCAAAGCACTCCGCAGGCAGAACATCGAGTTCCACAGGCAGAACGACGACCTACATCGTCAAAGAATTAGGGAGAGGAATAACAAAGAGATGGTCCACCTCAGCAGTGACTACCTCACCTACTACTGCTGCGGGAACACGAGCTGCAGCTATACTTGCCACTACCATGACAGCCAACCGGGTCCACATCGTCTAGACGACCAGCACTCCATGTGGGTGCCGTATGGTTACATATTTAACCTCTAGCGGCCTCCGTCCATAACATGGTATCCATGTACCATTGTTTCCAATGGCGACAGCCCCCAACTATCTTCCACACAGTTTATATTCGTTGTCCCTTTGTGTGGTCATTTGTATCGTAGAATTAGTAAGACCAACATCGGCATCGATTTGAACTGTATACACCATGTACTCCCTGCTTTCACTATGAAATGCTATACCATCCTTCGTTCCGTTCCTTCCAACATTAAACATCACATCACAGCATTATGCCCACAATGTATTTCATTATCCAATGACAAAACCGCTTGTAATTTTTCCTAACTTCCCTATGTCATTTTGGCGGAGTCTAGGACCAACAAAAATCACTACGTGCATATAAACAAACAAATCCCCCATCCTGTAAACATTTCCTTGCAAATTACAACTTTTAAAAAAAATTACCTCTCTATCGTCAATTCAATTGGCGATAGACTTTGTCGCCATTTCAAATGGTGATAAAGAGCTATCGTCAATGGAAGGGTATCTGTCGTTGTTTGAAATTGCGACATGTTTATGTTGGATTGGATGGAATCTGTCACCACGCATACATGCAAAATGGGTATGGAGCACTTCTCCTGAGTGTCCCACTTCGGTTGGTATGCATGGACTCGCTATAGGCATCGCTCTATGTCACACTTCACATCATACACACGTGGGCTGCACTTTGCTACCTTGAATGTCCTCATCAATGATATACTGTTCAAAACTTGACTGCTACATGCTTCTCCTCTTTACTATTGTACAACGCTCCTTGTCTGGCCTCATTCTACTCATATTTCCATACCACCCACTGACATCAGTAACTAGTAGTTTGTCAAACCAGTTCTTAGTATATCCTGTAACTTTGACGGTCGTGCTAGCAAAACCATCTGTGATAAACTATTTATGATGAGACATCTAATATAGGCATTTCTGTAGTAGTGATGCATTCCACTATGACAGAATGGCCTAATCACCTCCACCTTATTCGTCATTAGAACCTTCATTATCTGACAATGCCTTGTAGTCGCGGTCAGTTTCAATCTATTCATTTTCGTCTGCAATGCCTATAGGTTCTTGCACCTCTGTTATAAAAAGGTCTACAATCTCAGCTTCAACAGAGTGATTACCGCCTCCCCTTTCTTGGCTCATGAAATATGACTCACCGTGACTTGATTGCCCAAATTCATCCACATCATCATCATCGATGGTATCTTCCTCAGTCACATGAGCCAGAGGGGCTTTCTCAAATGCTTGGACCAATAACACTAGCAATCATCCTTAGTCTTTCGCCAATCTCATATATGAGCTCCATGAGCTTGGCCCCTTTAATTCCACTAAATCCCGATACTTGTGTTGCCATGGACGAGTATCAATATCATGCAACTTTTGATCATGCAACGTATGGTCCAATAAGAACAAATGGTACAACCATCTTATAACAGTGTCCCATAGACGCTACTTTGCACATGATAGACTGGCTGTCACATATAGAAAATCAAATAAATCAACCCCTTCTACACCTATCTTTGGAGCCCCTTCTCCGTATTGTATTTTAAAAGCTACTCGCTCAACCATATCTGTCGATAATTTTTACAAATAATATGATGTTAATTACAGCTACTTATTTGATTAAATAACACGAAATAGATCTTATAACAAAAAGAACTACACAAACTGCTGCCAGTACATATTAGAGTAATAAATAGAACTACAAAAAAAATACATTCTTCCTGTCTCGAATAGAACAAACTAGCAGATCTAATATTCTAAAATTAATCGATGCACTACAACTAACTACTACGAGAAAGTAATTGATCTGCAATAATACATCCTATGACAAACTACTCTAAATAACTACATATATAAATAAAAACTATTTACCCATCTAAGTACTACCCAATACAACTACGAATCTAATCGTTTTACTTGCTAACATACCATGGTTTCAAAATAAATTCTACAAAGAAATAGAAAACTCAGTTCTACAATGGAGAGATCCACTCCTCTCCTCTCTTCTCCTTCTCTTCCCCTTTCCTTTCCTCTCCTCCCCTCTCCTCTCTTCTCCTTCCCCTCTTTTCAAAATAAATTCTACAAAGAAATAGAAAACTCAGTTCTACAATGGAGAGATCCACTCCTCTCCTTTCTTCTCCTTCTATTCCCCTTTCCTTTCCTCTCCTCCCCTCTCCTCTCTTCCCCTCTTCTCCTTCCCCTCTCCTCGTCTCCTTACCTCTTCTCTTCTCCTCTTCTCCACCTCCTCTTATGTTTTGACCGAATGGATGTTAGTCCCATTTGGTTGGCCGTTCGCGAGATTTAAATGCCTGGAGATAGAGGGTGTGGGAGTCTCTGCCACCATTTCAAATGACGATTGAATCCCTCTGTTGCCAAGGCAAGTCGATGTAGCAGTCTATCATCCGTTCGTTTGACAACATGAGCTCGCCATTTGAAATAGCGACATAGGTATATTTTTTTGTGCATTTTTTGGCCATTTATTTCCATAATATTAATTAAAAATTTATATCTAAAAAATATTCCCCAGATGAGCAGGGGCAGTACGGTCATTTCACATGGGTGAAAAATGGAAAAAAGAGAAAGGGTAGAGGAAATGGCATATAGCAACAATTTCTAGCTTTTGAGTGGCAGTTAACTCATGGATTGCAACGGAAAAGCAGCAAAAACTGAAGTATCAATCTTTGTAGCTACAAATATCCAAAAATCTTAACTTCTGGTTATATACTGTAAACGGTCGGTACCCTTCAACTCGCCACTGTTCTAGGCCCACTCTGAGCGCTACCTAGATAGCTAGTAGCTACAACCCTCCTTGCATATTCCTCATGAAGCTTCTATGAATCACCCACCATCTCCGTCGATCCCTCCTGCCATGGCGTGCGTGCGGCCCTCACTGAAGTGATTTGGACAAGTTAATTATTTAAGTAAATTACTAGGGGTGAAAGTGGACGGGGTGTCCGCAAACCCGCTTAAATTGGCCCACAAAAAACTATTACGTGGACACCCACTTCTCAATTGATAGATTATGCGGCCCAAACTGCAGCCCGCAGAGCCCACTTCGCACCCGTGTATTGCCCGTAGTCATAGACTCACGAGAAGGGCTCCCTCTCGGTCCTCGTCTTGACGCCGCCTCTCCTAGCGTCCGCCTCTCCTCTCGACGTCGCCTCTCCTCTCGGCTCTCGACGCCGGCACGCGCGCCCTGCAACCGTGAGCTTCTCCTCTCCACGCGACCGCTGCCTCCCGCCTCTCCTCTCGATGCGCCAGTTTGGATAAACAGAAGGTGCCGCCTCTCCTTCCCTATTCGCTCACTGTCTTCCTCCTCTCCTGTGCTCTGGAATTGACGCTGCACTCGACGCAGGGAAGGGCGACAGTGCGACACCGACAGCGCCCCAACGTCAATGACTACTGGATCTGAGACGCCGCCGCTCCTTTTCTTCCCATGCCATTCTTCCCCCCGGACCCCCCACCTCACCTTGCGGTGAAGCCCCAATCGAAAATATGGATCCCAAATCCTTGTTCTTTACCTCAAATCGGATGGTAATCTAGTTGGATTCGTGCTTGTTATTGGTAGATCTAGCTGTCACATAATTTTTCTTGGGCAAAGAACAGTCGAGATTATGACTGAGTAATTGTGGAAGCTATTATTTTTCTCTTAGCAACTCATCAAAACGAGTTTTTGATCTGTTGTACTCATGATAGCATTGCGTTCATGGGAGATGATAGGTGTTAGACACATAAAATAGCATGTATTGCATGCCATCCCCTAATTCTAGCCTTCCATAACTTTCTCCTTGAAGGACCATGTGGAGGTCCATCCATGTTTGTGATGAGTATTTGACTTTATTTGAGCAAGGTGTGCTCAAGTTTGAGTTTGATTTGGATTGTTTTTCGAGCTAGAGCAATTTGAGTTACTGGTTGGAGACCAGTCGTCCGACCCCGAGTGGTCGGGTCGTCCGACCTGAGTGGTCGGGGCTTTGGCTGGTTGGAGACCAGCCGTCCGACCCCGAGTGGTTGGGTCGTCCGACTCCGAGTGGTTGAGACTCCGAGTGATTGAGTCGGAGACCAGTGACCAGACCTCGAGTGGTCGGGATGGAGACCAGTGGTCAGACCACGTGTGGTCGGGGTTTTGCTGGTCAGCGTAGTGTATATCTGTCTGTTGAGATGGATATGTGTTGTTGGACATTGCTATGTGATGTGGTTTCCTTGTCTATGATGGTTGCAGGACTTTGGAGCTAGGTCATGGTGAGGCGAAGGGGATCGTGACTAGGCCGAGAGCCGAGGTCTAGATGATCAAGGTGTCGCCAAAGATGGTGAGGCGTGGAGTATCTGCAAGCCGAGAAGACAAAGGAATGGATGAGATGCTAACTTGGAGCTGCTCTGATCAAGGAGGACCGTTGGATCGCGGTCAGGAAGATAGAGTAGCGGGTCAAGTTAGTGTGAGTTGAAAAGCGTGCAAAACCCGTTGGGTTGTTGGGTTTCGGGTGAGCCCATGCATAGTTGTGTGAGTGGGTAAAATCTCAGCCCTTGATGGAGTGCTCTAGGGTTTAGAGGCTCATCCAAGGGTGGTAGGTGGTCCAAGCCTGCTAAATAGACAGGGAGAGGGGTGTCTCCTTGTGAGCGCGAGCAGGTGAGGAAAGTGTACGTGAGTAGTTGAGAGTTGTTGAGAGTGACAATGTAAGGATCAAATCTTGGCTCTTGGATGTTGGCTTAGGATTGAAGCAGGACATCCAAAGGTGGGAATTGATCCCAGGTTACTATAAATAGAGGGGTAGGGGCAGCCTCCCCTCTCTGAAGGTTCTGAGGTTTTTGCTGCTCATTTGAGTTTTGCCCACTTTGTTGTGAGGCTTTGCAAACCTCCCTTCCAGAAATGAAATGTTCTTCATTTATATTCTTGATTCATTTCCCTTACGTATTTACATTACGCACTTAAATTCTGTTATCTAAATTCCGCATTTACTTACTTGCAATTTACTTTACGTAATTTGGATTTACCCCATCTCCTTCTACATGCTATTGAGTCTTTGTTGAAATTCATGATTGATGAACTCTTCTCTGGACTTGGTGCTTTCAATCATCTAGGCAATCCTTGCATTCTTGTTGCAAGTTAGTAAATCTGTGTGTTCTTAAAGTGCGTAAACGTGTGACTTGTAGTTCTTTAGTCTTGATTGGCTTCTGGTTCTTGTTGCCAAGGATGAAAGATTGCTGGATGAATCTTCTATAGATCATATCCCAATCATCTAGGCAATCTACAACCTCTTCTATTCGGCTTTGCAAGAAACCAATTTCGTGCCTAGTTTTGAGATAGTGTTTCTATTTGTTTGAAGGGTTGTTTCTTCGTGTTCTTACTTGCTATGATTTGTGGAGAGTCATCCAAGGATTTCTGACCATCAACTCCCACCAGCAAGTTAGGGGTGAAGTCTGTGTTCGTGACTCTGTTTTTGGTGTTGCATTTGTTAAAGCTGAAAAGGACGGAACCTTGGTATTAATTCCTTCGATTGTTGATTGAAATAGGTTCTGACATCCTTTGGGAGGTGCACACCAATTTTCATCGCTTTTGGATCACCGATCAAAAGTTACATCGATTTGCTTTTGAGGTCGTGCTGATTTCTTGCTCACCTAAACACTATTCACCGAGTATCGCTTCATACGACCGGTCTTTGGTCGGGGTCTATTCACCCGAACACTATTCATTCTCGAAGATTGTTCATCCGACCTCGAGGGTGGGGTACTATTCATCCGACCAGAGATACCCGACCGGCGGTTTCTTTACGGTCTTTTGGTGGTTTGAATTCTAGGGGGAGAGTTTATTCGAAAATTTTATTTGGCTCCTATTCACCCTCCTCTAGTCGCCTTTTTCGATCTTTCAATTGGTATCAGAGCCGGTTCTGCTCTTTCTAGATCTTGACCGGTCTCAAGAGCCATGGCGATAGACAAGTATTCCACAAAGCCTCCCATTTTTGTTAGAGTTGATTTTCCGTTTTGGAAATCGCGGATGGAGTCATACATCACTGCCTAGGGCTTCCTGATATGGCAGAAGGTGAAACTCCCGTATGAGGTTCCTGCTGATGAAAACGTCATGGCCGGAAATATGGCTGACGTTGAGGCGAACGCTAAAGCAAAGAACATCCTCATACAGGGTCTTAGCCGCAGTGAGTATGATAGGATTTCTCACCTTCGTTCTGCTCATGAGATTTGGGTGACCCTCGATGCTTACCATGAGGGCACTACCCAAATCAAGACGGTTCGACAGGACCAATTCAAGCGTGAGTTCAACAAGTTTGAACAGCACACTGGTGAGAGTCTTGACGAGTGCTTTGGTCGGTTTACGAAGATTTTGAGCGACCTCCGAGCAGTCGGTTGCATATACCCTGACTCGGATAATGCTCGATACTTCTTGACCGCACTTGATCTTCGTGTTTGGGAAATGAAAGTGACCACCATCAAGGACACCACCGACCTGTCGACCTTGACTCTTGACGGGCTTTATTCCCGCCTCAAGACTCATGAGATCGATGTCGTCTCGCGGAAGACGAAGTCTCGATCGATGGCTTTGGTCATCGATCCCATTGATCCTCTCTTTCGATTCTTCGTTGGTTTCTCTCTCTCGCCTTTGTGAGCTAGCGATGACCAAGCTGGAAAAATTTCGAGAAAATGAGCTTGCTCTTCTTGCTCGCAAATTTTCATATGCATACAAGAGAGTGAGAGAGAGGAAGAGAGGTGGGATGATCACTGTTTGAGTGTGGTGGCCCCAACCACATTCGAGCAAACCGTCCCAAGCCGAGAAAGGCAAAAATGAACAAGGCGGTTCGGGCAAGAACGACTACACCGACAAGAACCGCAATAAGAAGGCCCCACTCGTGAGCCGTGAAGAAGAAGTACCACAACTTTGCCAAGAACAAGAAGCTCTTTCATCGGGTCCTCGCCGCTAGATGATATCGAGCTCTCCGACTCGAAGATGTGGAGCGGCGAAGGCGAGGATGAACCGCAAGTGAAGAAGAGCGGCGACGACTTCTCGGCATGTGCTTCATGGCAGCGCCATTGAAACAAGCGACTCGAGTCAGACAAATGACTTGGACGAGGTACCCACCTACGACGAATTAAATGTCGCTACGTAAATTAGGCAAGTTTCATGCTAAGGCTAGGTCGAGGTGTTTCGAGTTAGAAAAGGAAGTAGGTACCTTGACTCGGGAGTTAGCTTCACTTAGATCTTCTCCTCCCGAGTCATGATGACTGTATTTTGTGTGATGCTTTGCTTGTGGAGTTAGAGAACCTAAGGACTATGCATGATAGTGTGTTGTCTGAACTAGATAGTCTTAGGTTGAAGAATGCTAGCAATGAATCTATTGATACTCATTCTGTAGATGCTAGTTTTCTTCATGCTCACTCTACTCCTTCTTGTGCTAATTGCCCTAAATTGCTTGCCGAAATTGATGCCATGAGCGATCACCTTAGGAAGCTTTCTTCTAGAAACGATGAACTTGAAATGCATGCTTCTAAGGAACCAGTCAGCTCATGTGAGTAGGGGTGTAATCGGCTCGGATTCGGTCGGATATCGCTCTTTCCATATCCTAAATCATATTTTTTATTGGATTCGGAGTCGGATGTGGATACTGCCGAATACGGATACGACGCGGATAATATCGGACGCGGATTCGAATCAAATACGGAGCGAAATCGATACGGTACCGGATAATTTTTGTCGGATATCGCACAAAAATAGATATCGCATAAAACACACATATAACACTGATTGATCAATCGTATGAGTTTAAATTTGTCTTATGCATGGGTGCTTTTTAGAGCATGTTATGAGTGTGTCGATAAGTGTAACATTTTTCATTGCTCTTCTTGGATTTGCTAGACTGTTTTCCTTCACCTTCGTCCCTCTCTGCATGCTCTAATCCTACATTTTCAATAGTAGAATCAAGTGTCCGCATACAGTGGTCGTCTCAGTTTATTTCCCTTTTTTCTTCTTCGTCTTGTTTTTCTTCAAATCGGTCAATTGTTTTGACCGATTTTAAAGCTTTTACAGATACAAATAATTATTATTTTAGCTAATTCACTAAAATTCTATTTTCTTGTTTTCTCTTTTCTTTTCTCTTATTTTATTTTTACGATAATTTATTAGTTGCGGTTGTTTTACATGTATTAACGTATAAATTGCGTTGAATTTTTCTTCGGTTAATTATTCAATTTTTACGCGTTTGATTTTTTTCCATTTTCCTATTTTTCTTTCTTTTTCTTTTTCTTCTTCTTAATTTTTCCTTTCTTTCTTCTATCTCTCTCCTTATTTCCTTCTCTCCCGGACTAACCTTAGCCATTCGTTCCCGCCAGCCGCTTCTTTCTTTTCCCCGCTCGCTCCTCTCTCCTTGCTATTTCTTCTTGCTTTTCCTCTTCTCTACTCGTCCGAGACTAGAGGTTTGGCCGGCCGTCGCCCTTTCTGCGTGTCCCCGCCGGCTTGGTTCATCGCCTAGCCTCGACTCCCACTCCGCGCTCGTGTTACACCGACCGACACTCGGCTCTCCCCTCTGGCGCGCTCCTCGCGGGCCCTTGGTCCAACGCCGCCGGCTCGCCGACCACAGCTGCTGGCGGCGCATGGACTCGCGCTGCCCCGCCTGGTGGGCTCGATTGAGGTGTTGGGGAGAGGCGCTGGCACCTCCTGCTCCCGCTCGGGGGATTCCTGCTCCGGCGGCGCCGATGGAGCTAGCAGCATCGACGGCGGGTCGTTGGGGATGGGTTAGGGTTTTGTGGGTCCAACGTGGTGGTAGGCATCGCCATGGAGGAGGGGCAGATTCGGAAGAGATGCGGGGACACGCAACACGGGGAGACGGGACACGGGAGTGGAGTCGGGAGATGATGTGTTACGGTCGGATATCCGAATAATTGTAACCGGATATATCCGAGAAAATGTTCGGAATTTGCCGATCCGACGGATAACGATCTCCCGAATCCGAAGCCGAATCCGAAATAAAGTATCCGAATCCGATACCGAATCCGAAAACTATCCGAAAAAATTATCCAAATCCGATCCGAACACATCCGGTCGGTCGGTCGGTCGGAAATTATCCGATCCGATTACACCCCTACATGTGAGGGCTGTAGGCAACTAAAACTTGACAATGAATCCTTAAATGTCAAGTGTGCTAAACTTGCTAAGGACTTACTAGATAAGTCACAAGAAAGTTGCTTGCGATGTTCTGTGATTGAGGGGGACTTGGATAAAATCCATGTCGAGCTTAGGAAGAAATTAGAAGACCAAGCCAATAGAATTAGAAATGCATCTTGCGTTTCTTGTGAGGCCCTCAAGATTGAGGCAGCCGTGCTGAGGGAGAAAAATGCACGTGTTGAGAGAGCTCATCTTTCTGGTTCTTCTTCTTCTTCTTCCCCCTGTTCTTCTTGTGCTTCTTTCTTTCGAGATTGCCAGTATCTTATGAGCACTCTCGAGAAGTTTGTTGGAGGCAAGAAGAAGCTCAATCTTATTCTAGACCAATCCAAGATTAGTAGATTCAATCAAGGTCTAGGATTTGATCCCTTGGAGCACGCTCGTCCTCCCACCATTGTGCGCGGCTCCAAGAGTGGTGAGATTGTGGTAGCTCCCAGTGTGAGCACCACCAACTTTAGGTCTGCTGGGGTTGTCCATAGGACTTCTGACCAGAAGGGTGTTACTCCTGTTGCTTCGTCTCTAGCAAGGCTGGTACACATGCACCTTCTGTAAGAAGGATGGTCACCTAGTAGATTTCTGCTTCAGGCGCGCTAAGATCACTCGGCGTGAGCGTGTTGTTGCTCTTAGGGGTATTCAGGGTCATCCTCAGACTTTGAGTACTCCTAAGGCACACACTGCTTCTAGACAGGTTAGAGAGTCGCCTGTTTTTGGGCAGCGTCCAAGACTCGGTTTTCATGCTGGTTCTTTGAGTTTTAGTCTTGGAGCTATTCGTAGTCAGTCTTTCCGTCGTCCTTTTGATATTCCTCGTTTTTCCCATCGAGGTAGATATCAACGGCGTGAGGAGTTTTCTATTAGGAGATTTAGGAAGCCTCACTGGGGTGGCTCGGCTTTTGCACCACGGCATGCCAACCCAGTTTCAGCTCCTAGATCATCTACTAGAGTTGCTACTGATCTTGTTAGGGTTAAGCGTCAGAGAGACACTCGAGTCCGATCTTCTTCTCGTGGATCGGTACTGAGGCGTCGTGTGGTTGATATTGGGTTCCCAAGTCTTCACTCTTTCCTAATCTTGAGTCATCTCTCTCTTGTGTCTTGATCGGGTTAAATCGGATGGGAAGGAGATGTTTGGTTTGTCGACTCCGGTTGTTCTCGTCATATGACCGGAGATTCTCGATGGTTCTCTTCCCTAGTCCGAGCCCCCGGTGATGAGTTGATCACTTTCGGGGATGCTTCTTCCGGTAGAGTCATAGCTAAAGGTACCATCTGCATTAACCAAAATTTCTTTCTTAAAGATGTTGCCTTAGTAAGTAAGCTGCAATACAATCTGCTCTCTGTTTCTCAGCTTATTGATGACTCTTTCGAGGTAAGCTTCAAGAGTAATGCCTGTAGAATCCTTGATTCATCAGGAGGGTTAGTTTGCGGGATTTCTAGATTTGGGAGAGTCTTTCGTCTGATTTTTACGCTTCTTCCGGAGACTCTCTTCGATGTTTGATTGCTTCGAGTCCGTGATCTCTCCTTACGGCATAGGAGACTTGGTCACATTGGTTTTGATCATTTGACTCGAGTTAGCGACCACGATCTCATTCGGGTTTGCCCAAACTTAAGATGGTCAAAGACTTAGTTTGCTCTCTTTGCCGACATGGCAAGATGGTTCTCGCTTCTCATCCTCCGATGGCCGTAGTGATGATGATGCACGGGACAGCTTTTACATATGGACTTTGTTGGTCCGGCTAGAGTGCGATCGATGGGAGGAAGTGGTATGTTCTTGTCATCGTTGATGATTTTCTAGATTCTCTTGGGTATTCTTCATGGCCTCGAAGGATGAGACTTTTCTCACTTCAGGGTTTGGTCGATGGGTTGTCTATTGAGCTCCCTGTGCATTACTGAGCTATCTGCAGTGATAATGGCACGGAGTTCAAGAATTCCTACTTTGAGAGTTTTTGTGTGGAGTCCGGTTTAGAGCATCGTTCTCTTCTCCCTCGCCCCTCGTGAGAATGGCATAGTGGAAAGGAAGAACAGGACCACGGTTGAGATGGCTAGGATGATGCTAGATGAGTACAAGACTCCTAGGAAGTTTTGGGTGAGGCTATAGCTCGCTTGCCATGTTTCTAATTGCGTGTTTTGAGAGCACATTTGCATCGCACTTCTTATGAGTTGAGGTATGGGCGAAAGCCCGGTGTGTCTCATTTTAGCGTTTTGGTTGCAAGTGTTTTATCTTGAAGTCCAGTAACCTAGATAAGTTTGAGTCTCGCTCTTACGATGGTATCTTTCTAGGTTACTCGTCTTCTTCTCGTAGCTATAGGGTCTGGAGTGTTGATGCGCATAGGATCATAGAGACCTGTGATGTGACCTTTGATGAGGCTAGCCCAGGAGCTAGACCTGATGTTTCAGGCTCTTCTTCCTCTGAGACCATCTTTGAAGAAGATAAGGATGATGGAGATGATGGTGTTCCATCGGATCCAGTCCCCTCTACACTTGAGGTGCCTCCTGTTTCCATTTCTGCACCTCAGGGAGACCAGCCCTTGCCTTCCGACTCTCCTTCAGCTAGTGGCTCTGTTCCTACTTCTTCTGTTCAAGAGGTAGAGGCCACTTCTGTTGCTGGACCTCCCCGTCATATTCAGAGACGTCATCCTCCTGATCAGATGATTGGCGATTTGTTCGAGCGTGTCACCCGCTCAAGAACGGGTCTGCCCTCTTTCTGCTTTCACTCTGCCTTCGTTGCCTCCTTTGAGCCGAAGGATATTTCTCATGCATTATCCGATGAGTCGTGGATTAATGCTATGCATGAGGAACTTGAGAGCTTTGAGAGGAACAAGGTATGGCAGCTTGTCAAGCCCCCATCTGGTCATAATATCATTGGGACCAAGTGGGTGTTCAAAAACAAGCAGAGTGAGGATGGGGTTGTAATTAGAAACAAGGCTAGACTAGTTGCATGGGGCTTTTCTCAAAGTTGAGGTCTTGACTTTGAGGAGACCTTTGCTCCTGTAGCTAGGCTAGAGGCTATCCGAATCTCGCTTGCATTTTCTCGCATCCAAAGGCTTCAAGCTTTATCAAATGGATGTCAAGAGTGCATTCCTCAATGGCTATATTGAGGAAGAGGTTTATGTCAGGCAACCTCCGAGATTCGAGAACCCCAAGTTTCCGAGTCATGTATACAAGCTTTCCAAAGCTCTATATGGACTCAAGCAGGCCCCTAGAGCATGGTATGAGAGGCTCAAGTCTTATCTTCTCACCATGACTTTAAAATAGGCATAGTAGACAAAACTCGCTCATCGACACCATGAGTCTCATTTTCTTCTTGTCGCATTTATGTGGGCGATATCATTTTGGTGGCTCGTCTCATTCTCTTGTCTCTCGGTTTTCGATGTGATGAGTACAGAGTTTGAGATGAGTATGATGGGCGAGTTGAGCTACTTTCTTGGCTTCCAAATCAAGCAGACTCGGGAGGGTACTTTCTTGCATCAAGGCAAATATACCCGTGACCTCTGAGGCGCTCGACATGTCGATGGGAAGCGGTGATGACTCCTATGGCCACCACTGCTGTCCTCGAGCCCGATGAGGATGGTGAGCCTGCTGATCAAAAGGAGTTTCGGAGCATGATCGGCTCCCTCTTGTACCTCACTGCTTCGAGGCCGGACATATATTTCGCTGTGTGTCTGTGCGCTCGATTTCAAGCTTCTCCTCGCGCCTCTCATCGCCAGGCGGTCAAGCGCATCTTCAGGTACCTTCGTGCTACCACTGATTATGGTATTTGGTACTCTTCTTCTTCTTGTCTATCTCTTAGAGCCTTTTCCGATGCCGACTTTGCTGGCTGTAGGTTAGATAGGAAGAGCACTTCTAGCACTTGCCAATTCATTGGCACTTCTCTTGTTTCTTGGTCATCTAGGAAGCGATGCGGGGTTGCACACCCACCACCGAGGTCGAGTATGTTCTTTGCGACCGATTCTTTGTAGCAGTGCTCTGGATGAGATCGACCTTACGGGACTATGGGTTAGAAATAGAGAGTGTGCCACTTTTCTGTGATAACACTTCAGCTATTTGCATTGCTAAAAACCCAGTGCAACATTCCCGGACCAAGCACATTGATATTAGATATCACTTCCTTAGAGACCATGTGGAGAAGGGAGATATCGTGTTTCAGTTTGTAGAGAGTGACCTCCAGTTAACTGATATCTTCACCAAGCCTTTGGATAGCTCCAGGTTTGTTGCCTTGAGGAGTGAGCTTGGAGTCGTGAGCCCATACGGCTTATCTTGAGGGGGAGCTGGTTTGTATATTATGTACTATATATTCTCTTCCATCATTTCCTTTCTTCTTCTGGGTGTCTTTGGGCTTGTTTTCTTAAGTTGAGTTCACTCACTTAGACTTCTGGCATGCCTCGCATGGACCTCTTATCTTGTGCTTTAGGTTGCTACCATGCGTGATTAGCTGTTCTCTCTTCTCTCTAGGTTGAGTTCCCTCACAATCTCTTAAGTCTAGCAGGTTTTGGACCTCCTGGGTAGACAGGGTCTGTGTGCACTCCTTAGTTGGGATCTAGAGTCACTTCCTATGTCATCATTTGGGAAGATAAGAGCGAGTCTAAGTGTAGTGAGTTTCTTATATCTTTTCTATGCTCTATAGCTATTCGGTTTGCGATTTCTCGATTTCTTCTCCTCATTCTGCTTTTTACGGTTATTATTGAGTTCATTCGGTTTTCTTTATGCCTAATCTTGATAATAACCCAACTTTAACCAGATTTGAGCTTAAAATTGATTCAATTGTTGAGGGAGTTTGGGAATCTGTTCATGCATTGCATTTAGACCGCATTTTCCGTTCTATGAGCTTTGTCTATTATGCATTTGACTCAATCTTCGTGAAATACATCATGCTATATCTTTCGAAGAAAATCACTAGCTTAGATATGTCCAAGTTCTTTTATCAAGCTAATGTTCATTGAAATCTGAAAAACTTAAAAGCTTTAAATGAAAACTTGATGAAACATGTTGCTTTTACTTACTAAGTTTCTTCTCTAAGAGCTTTTACCATGAATTGTGAAATTTTGGAATTCTCTAGAGTCCCTATAGCAACTTGGGTGAAATTTGCTTGATCCATATTTGAGTCCTTCAGAATTGCTTATATGTGCTAAATTGAAAAAAAAAATTGACACTTTTGTGCAAAATTGATTTCAGCACTTTATATTCTTGAGACTGCCTCCCATTGCATTTGGGATGAACTTGGAATATATTGTGTATGACCAAGATCATTCTCTTAAGAGTTACTCTTGAGATGATCGAAAATGGCTTGAGTCAATCAAAAAAGAATTGCAAATATCAAACACATAAGTGGGTAAAGAATGCAAATTATGTCAAACATTTGCACCCCGCTATGTTTTTCGAAGTCTTAAAGAAAATTTGCATAAATTGAAAAATGGGCTCAAGGACCTAATATGCACTTCAAAATTCCCAAAGTGTTGAGTAGGTTGAACTCTAGGTTTTCCATTTGATCCCTGAGTGGTTTTGCTTCTAGTTTTGAAACTTTGCTAAGTTTTGCACTTGTCAAATCTTGCTAAAAATGATACATTTTCAAAACTTCGCTTATGAGCAAAATTTGTTATTTGCACTTGGACATGTCTTAGTTTGGTCATAATCTGAGATTAATAAGCTTGGTGTCATATCTTGTCATTATGATCATTTGGATAATCTTCAAAGCTCTCTTAGGTTGCATTTCATGCATACATAAAAGAGGAGAAAATTCTATTTTGATGCCTATATTGCCAAAAAGGGGAAAATGTAGAAAAGGCATCATTTAAAATGTAGAAAAGGAGGAGATAGAAATGTGAAAGCTTGTTGGTTCATATGATTTTTGTAAATCTTTGCTATCTCTTATGGATCATAATCACATTCGACACTTATGATTGGTTTTTAGAGCTTTTGTTGAAAACTTGCTCTTTTCATGGTCTTGCTCTAAATTCTTTCTGCCAACTTGGTCATAATTTTATATCTTTTTCTCTGGACCAAGTTTGGCTTTGCAATCAAATTGCTTTCTTCTTCTCTCATTCAAACTCAAATTTATGCCTTTTGTGTGGTTTGTCAATATACTCATCAAGGGGGAGATTGAAGGACCATGTGGAGGTCCATCCATGTTTGTGATGAGTATTTGACTTTATTTGAGCAAGGTGTGCTCAAGTTTGAGTTTGATTTGGATTGTTTTTCGAGCTAGAGCAATTTGAGTTACTGGTTGGAGACCAGTCGTCCGACCCCGAGTGGTCGGGTCGTCCGACCCCGAGTGGTCGGGGCTTTGGCTGGTTGGAGACCAGTCGTCCGACCCCGAGTGGTCGGGTCATCCGACCTGAGTGGTCGGGGCTTTGGCTGGTTGGAGACCAATCGTCCGACCCCGAGTGGTTGGGTCGTCCGACTCCGAGTGGTTGAGACTCCGAGTGATTGAGTCGGAGACCAGTGACCAGACCTCGAGTGGTCGGGATGGAGACCAGTGGTCAGACCACGTGTGGTCGGGGTTTTGCTGGTCAGCGTAGTGTATATCTGTCTGTTGAGATGGATATGTGTTGTTGGACATTGCTATGTGATGTGGTTTCCTTGTCTATGATGGTTGCAGGACTTTGGAGCTAGGTCATGGTGAGGCGAAGGGGATCAGGACTAGGCTGGGAGAGCTGAGGTCCAGATGATCAAGGTGTCGCCAAAGATGGTGAGGCCGGGAGTAGCCGCAAGCCGAGAAGACAAAGGAATGGATGAGATGCCAACTTGGAGCTGCTCTGATCAAGGAGGACCGTTGGATCGCGGTCAGGAAGATAGAGTAGTGGGTCAAGTTAGTGTGAGTTGAAAAGCGTGCAAAACCCGTTGGGTTGTTGGGTTTCGGGTGAGCCCATGCATAGCTGTGTGAGTGGGTAAAATCTCACCCTTGATGGAGTGCTCTAGGGTTTAGAGGCTCATCCAAGGGTGGTAGGTGGTCCAAGCTCGCTAAATAGACAGGAGAGGGTGTCTCCTTGTGGCGTGAGCAGTGAGGAAAGTGTACGTGAGTAGTTGAGAGTTGTTGAGAGGCGGTGTAAGGATCAAATCTGGCTCTTGGATGTTGGCTTAGGATTGAAGCGGGACATCCAAAGGTGGGAATTGATCCTGTGTCACTATAAATAGAGGGTAGGGCAGCCTCCCTCTCTGAAGGTTCGATGTTTTTCTTTGCTCATTTGAGTTTTGCCCACTTTGTTGTGAGGCTTTGTAAACCTCCTTCCGAAATGAAATGTTCTTCATTTATATTCTTGATTCATTTCCCTTACGTATTTACATTACGCACTTAAATTCATTATCTAAATTCGCATTTACTTACTTGCAATTTACTTTACGTAATTTGGATTTGCCTCATCTCCTTCTATATGCTATTGAGTCTTTGTTGAAATTCATGATTGATGAACTCTTCTCTGGACTTGGTGCTTTCAATCATCTAGGCAATCCTTGCATTCTTGTTGCAAGTTAGTAAATCTGTGTGTTCTTAAAGTGCGTAAACGTGTGACTTGCAGTTCTTTAGTCTTGATTGGCTTCTAGTTCTTGTTGCCAAGGATGAAAGATTGCTGGATGAATCTTCTATAGATCATATCCCAATCATCTAGGCAATCTACAACCTCTTCTATTCAGTTTTGTAAGAAACCAATTTCTGTGCCTAGTTTTCAGATAGTGTTTCTATTTGTTTGAAGGGTTGTTTCTTCGTGTTCTTACTTGCTATGATTTGTGGAGAGTCATCCAAGGATTTCTGACCATCAACTCCCACCAGCAAGTTAGGGGTGAAGTCTGTGTTCGTGACTCTGTTTTTGGTGTTGCATTTGTTAAACTGAAAAGGACGGAACCTTGGTATTAATTCCTTCGATTATTGATTGAAATAGGTTCCTGACATCCTTTGGGAGGTGCACACCAATTTTCACTGTTTTTGGATCAGCCGATCAAAAGTTACATCGATTTCTGTTTTTGAGGTCGTGCTGATTTTACTGTTCACCCAAACACTATTCACCTGAGTACTGTTCATCCGACCAGTGCTGGTCGGGGGTAATATTCACCCGAACACTATTCATTCCGAGTACTGTTCATCCGACCTCTGTAGGTCGGGGGTACTGTTCATCCGACCAAAGATACCCGACCAGTGCAGTTTCTTTCTGGTCTTTTGGTGGTTTGAATTCTAGGGGGAGAGTTTATTCAAAAATTTTATTTGGCTCCTATTCACCCCCCTCTAGTCGCCTTTTTCGATCTTTCACTCCTGTAATCTGTATATTCCCTGGATGATTAATGGAAAGGTTCATTGCGTGATTATGCTAAACATATACGCTTTCATGGTATCAGATAGTTCCGATCCTATCGCCCGCTAGTGAGCGCGCATGCCATGGTCGGGCGCCGATACCAAAGCACGCCTGTCGCTGGCTAACGGCAGGCCGTCGCGATGAGGAGGAGCGCGCATACGGCAAGGCTGCCGAGCGCGCCCGTCGCGAGGCCGCCGACGCCGCCGACCATGCCCGAATGATCGCCCTCGCCAACACACGCGCCACGCTCCATGCCCAAGCTGTCGCCGTCCAATCGATCAAGACTTTGGTTCCAATTATTCTTGCTATCGACTCCGACAACTACAACAAATGGTCCAACCTCTTCCTCAACACCCTCGGCAAGTACGCCCTCGACGATCATGTCCTCGTCAATGCCGGCTACCCCGAGGATGAAGAGTGGACACGACTCGACTTCACCATCAAATCGTGGCTCTACGGCACCATCTCCCCGGATCTCTACGAGCTTGTCATGAGCCGTACATCCACCGCCCGCTCCGTGTGGCTCAGCCTCGAGCAGCAGTTCCTTGGCAACAAGGAGACTCGCGCCCTCTACCTCGACTCCTCATTCCGCAACTTCGTCTAGGGTGACATGACCATCTCCGATTACTGCCGCAAGCTAAAGGGCATGGCCGATGCCCTCAGCGACCTCGGCGAACCCGTCCTAGACCGCACCCTCGTCCTTAACGTTCTTCGCGGCCTCAACGACAAGTTCGCGTACATGGTGCCGCTCCTCAAACGCCAACGACCCTTCCCATCCTTCATTGAGGTGCGCGCCGATCTAATGCTGGAGGAAATCACCATGACCAACAGGTCATCCTCTGCCGCCTCTGCCTTCGTCGCTGGACCAAACAACTCCCATGCGGCCTCGTCGCGCGGCACCACCACAGCAACCCGCGGCAACTCCTTCGACAGCAACAACTCCGACAGCTACTCCGGCAGCAACAACTCCGGTGGTTCCTCCGGCACGGGATCTCGACGCAATCGTCGAAACCGTCGTCGTAAGGACGGCTCCATTTCTCCAGCTGGCGGCACCGGCGGTTGGCCTGATTTACAACCCGTGGATGGCTCGTCTGATTGTGGGCGATTCTCCCGTCATGCACTCGGCACGGACGGACCTCAAAGAAGTAGCGTGCCGATCAGCGCGCGTCTTTGGGATGCCAATGCTGCCCCAGAGCTTCCTCGCCGGGATTCCATCTGCTGGGTTCTCCCCCGGCCAGCCCAATGCATTCACGCCTAGCCTCCCCGGTTGCTTCGGCATGCCGGCCCGGACTGGCTTCTTCTTGGCCGATGCTCCCGCAAGATGGCGGATTCGCGCCTGGTCTACTCGGCATGCCTGCCTCGGCACCTGCTGGTTCGGCCGGGCTTCTCCCTACGCCTGGAATGCCAGGCATGCAACCCGCGCCAGCCGCGCTTGCTGGCTGGGACCAACAACAGCTGGCGAATGCTTTCCACAACATGTCCCTGACTCCGTCCGACAACAACAACTGGTACTTCGACTCAGGTGCCACATCTCACATGAGCTCGGACACCGGTAATCTCTCCATGACGCACTCCCCTCTGCCTTCCACCCCCTCTAATATCGTTGTTGGCAATGGGTCCCTTCTTCCTGGTACGAGTGTCGGTGCCACTACTTTTCCCGCTGCCCGTCCTTTACATCTTCGTCATGTTCTTGTCACCCCCCACATTATTAAAAACTTGATCTCAGTTCGTCAATTTACCCGTGACAACAACTGTTCTATCGAGTTTGATCCTTTTGGTGTTTCTGTGAAGGATCTCAACTCCAAGAGCGTGATCGTCAGGTGCAATAGTTCCGGGCAGCTCTACCCCCTCCAGTTGACGGGACCCCTTTCCCACGCTCTCACCGCCGGCACCACCTCATCAGTCATCTGGCACCGTCGGCTTGGTCATCTAGGTCATGAGGCCCTTTCCAAATTGGCTATTCCATGTAATAAACGTGAGCTCGAACCTGTTTGTCATGCCTGTCAACTTGGTCGTCACACACGACTGCCTTTTACTAGCTCCTCCTCTCGTGCGTCTCAACCTTTTGATTTAATTCACTGTGACCTTTGGACATCACCCGTTACTAGTATTTCAGGATACAAATATTACCTTGTCATTTTAGATGATTGCTCACATTTTTTATGGACTTTTCCCTTGCGCCTAAAATCTGACACCTTCTCCACCTTGTCACATTTTTTCGCTTATGTTTCTACTCAATTTGGTCGGCTCATCAAAAGCATCCAGTGTGATAACGGTCGTGAATTTGATAACACCAGCTCCCGTTCTTTTTTTCTCTAGCATGGTGTAGTGCTTCGCATGTCTTGCCCCTACACTTCCGCCCAGAATGGTAGAGCCGAACGTATCATTCGATCGACTAATAACATCATCCGCTCTTTACTGATCCAGGCCGTGCTTCCACCTTCCTACTGGGTCGAAGCTTTGCACACCGCCACGCATCTTCTTAACCGTCACCCTACCAAAACTCTTAACTTTTCCACCCCTTTTTTCGCTCTCTACAAAACGACACCTTCCTACTCCCATCTTCGTGTTTTCGGGTGCACTTGCTATCCTAACCTCACCGCCACTGCCACCAACAAGCTTTCTCCTCGCTCCACCCGGTGTGTTTTCCTTGGCTATTCCTCTGACCACAAAGGATATCGTTGTCTAGACCTCTCCTCTAACCGCATCATTATTTCTCGTCATGTCATCTTCGACGAGTCGTCTTTTCCCTTTGCTGAGTCCTCCTCCCCATCTCCTTCATCCGACTTTGATTTCCTAACCATTTATGATACTACCCCACCTCTGCCTATTGGTTTTCACTTACCTGCAGGTGCTACTACTCGGTCGCCATGTTCTGACGAGACTTGTGCCGCACCGGACCTCGCTGCCCCTGCTGGTTCCACACCACAGGCTGTTGCTAGCATGGCACCTATTGCCTCAAGATCCTCACCGCTAGTGGATCTCACGCTCAGCGGTGCCGCCAACGCTACCAGCCACCCACATAGCGGTGCTGCTGGCCTCGCCGTGCCTGGCGGCCCTACTGGTTTCGCCCGCGTCTCCTCCGGGTGCGATACGGACGGAGGCCCTGCTGGCTTCTCGTTTGATGCCGCTAGTTTCTCGTCTCGTGCTGCTGATTTTTCACCCACGCGCTCGCCTCAGGACGGCCACAGCACCGGCCCCGCTGCCCCTGCCGGTCACCGACCGCAGATTGCTGCCAGCGTGGTCATCGGTGCCCCCGCTGATCGATCCAATCCAACGCCTCTCACCGTCGGCACCTCGGTCTCCGGTGCTGTTCCGGTCACGCCGGTATGCAATGACCATGTCATGGTCACCCGCAGAAAATCTGGTTTTCGCCAACCTCGGCAGTCCTTCAACCTCCAGGTGGTTACTCTTTCTCCCATACCGAAGACGTACTGGGGTGCATTGGCTGATCCGAATTGGCGCGATGCTATGACAGAGGAATTCACTGCTCTCCAGGCTAACAATACCTGGGATCTCGTGCCACGACCTCCAGGCACCAATATTGTTACTGGCAAATGGGTGTACCATCACAAGTTCCTTCCCAACGGTGATCTTGATCGTTACAAGGCCCGCTGGGTTCTTCGCGGGTTTACTCAACGCCCTGGCATCGATTTTGATGAGACCTTCAGTCCAGTGGTCAAGCCCGCGACAATTCGTATGGTACTCACTGTCGCCCTATCTCATAGTTGGCCTATTCATCAACTTGATGTGAAGAATGCGTTTCTGCATGGCACACTCCAAGAAACAGTTCATCGATTCATTACCTTACGGGTTTGTGGATCCTTCCAAACCTGATCATGTATGTCGCCTCCATAAGTCTCTTTATGGTCTCAAACAGGCTCCTCGGGCTTGGTATAGTCGATTCGCCTCGTTTCTTCTGTCTATTGGGTTCACCAGTTCCAAGTCTGATTCGTCACTATTTATATATCGACGCGGCCATGACACCATATTTTTGCTACTCTACGTTGATGATATAGTCCTCACTGCTTCTTCTGAGCCATTGCTGCATCAGACCATTGATGCCCTTCAGCAGGAGTTCTCTATGAAAGATCTTGGGCAGCTCAGTCATTTTTTGGGTATATCTGTCAGTCGGTGCCTTGATGGGCTTTTCTTGTCCCAACGGCAGTATATTCTGGACATTCTCACACAAGCAAACATGAGTGATTGCAAACCATGCTCCACCCCAGTTGACACCAGCTCCAAGCTCTCCTCTGCCGATGGCGCCTCAGATCGATCCAACTCATTACTGGGGCTGCGGCGCTCTGCGAGACCTCACCTTTACGGACCGACATTGCCTACGCCGTCTAGCAGGTCCGCCTCCACATGCACGATCCTCGGGAACCTCATCTCGCTTTGGTCAAGCGAATCCTCCGGTACTTAAATGGCACCCTTGACTTCGGTCTCCAGCTTCATCACTCGACTGTTTCCGAGTTGGTTGCCTATTCTGATGCTGACTGGGCTGGTTGCCTTGACACACAACGCTCCACGTCCGGCTATGCTGCGTTCCTTGGAGACAACCTCATTTCTTGCTCCTCTAAGCGCCAGCACACTGTCTCTCGTTCAAGCGCCGAAGCTGAGTACCGGGCAGTTGCAAATGTCGTCGCTGAAGCGTCCTGGTTACGTCAACTCCTTGCCGAGCTCCATCACCCTCTTCAACGAGCTACGGTCATCTATTGTGACAATGTCAGCGCTGTCTACCTCTCCACCAATCCGGTTCAGCACCAGCGCACCAAACACATTGAGATCGACTTGCATTTTGTCCGTGATCGAGTTGCTGCTGGCGCCGTGCGGGTACTTCATGTTCCTACGACTTCACAATATGCGGATATCTTCACCAAGGGCCTGCCATCATCTCTCTTCGGGGAATTTCGGTCCAGTCTGAACGTTCGCTCCGCTCTCGCTCCGACTGCGGGGGAGTGTTAGACACATATAAAACATCATGTATTGCATGCCATCCCCTAATTCTAGCCTTCCATAACTTCATGCAATCCCCTAATTCTAGCCTTCCATAACTTTCTCCTGTAATCTATATATTCCCTGGATGATTAATGGAAAGGTTCATTGCGTGATTATGCTAAACATATACGCTTTCAATAGGCATCCTAGGCACAGGTAATCACCTGAGATGATCGATCCTACCTACAAGTTGATATTTTCTTTTCCCCTAATTTACCATCATGATGAGATCCTATGTTATCGAGGTCACCTTGCCTATATGATTTGTCATGAATTAAATTTGATGTATGCTATTGGGGTTTGTTGGATGGATACATGCCATGCCAGAAGTAACTATTTGAAGCAACAAAGTATCATATTAGTTCTGCAAGTAAAGTAAAAAAAGATGAAATGAGATTTGCCGGGTAAATGCTGGTTCTGATTGGTTAATTGTGTGTTAATTGTCTTGTATGTTTTTGTAATCGATTCCGCCGGGAGTTGTGTTGTTGAGGTCGTTTGTTTGGTTGCTTGTGTTACTTTAATTGTGTGTTAATTGTCTTGTATGGTTTCGTAATTGATTGAGCAATTAGGATACTATGGTATGCCTTTTGCATGCTTTATTTAATGATAAGTTGTCACTGACAAGAGGAGAAAAGATTGCTCCTTTGGATTCTTCATTCATTCGGATCGACCTCCTCCTATAATTCCTGCTGAACTCCTTATAGTGCACCAGTGCATCCATTATTTGAGCTTTTTTTTTGTCCTAGTTTGTTTTAACTCTTAGTGAGCCCTTTGTGTTGACTGCTGAATGTTTTTGGCCTCAATATTGAAATCGACTCTGTATTACCACAGGATGTTGATGTGAAGATACTTATGGAGCAGGATTTTCATCCAGATCGCTTCAGGGAGTTTATGAGAGAGTTTCGTTGTTGAACACATTTTTGCATGGGCTGATGTTATAAATGTTGTCGAACTTTGCTATGTTGCTGGTGCTATGATTCTTCAATGAATGGTTACTAGCGATTATGCTCTATATCCTGATTGGGTTTATGCCTCTTTATGAAGCATCCCTGTCCCTATTAGTCACCTTATGAATGCTTTTTTCTATGTGGTAGGTTGCAATAATGAAAAGCCTGAGACATCCAAATATTGTTCTATTCATGGGTGCTGTTACTGAACCTCCAAACCTATCAATAGTTACAGAGTACTTGTCAAGGTATGAATGTGCCTTTCAGTTATTCTTTTCACAATCATTGCGTACGAAAATACGTGGAGTTCACCCATTTGACTGCTTCCAACAAGTGACACAATTCTTTTATTGCAGAGGTAGTTTGTATAAACTTCTGCATAGGAGTGGTGCAAAGGAAGTTCTGGATGAGAGACGTCGTTTGAATATGGCATTTGATGTGGTATTGTGCTATCTCATTTTGTCAACCTGTACCTGTTTTCTAAGTATCTTTTAACTTCCCTGACTATAAAGTTAAAGCAGTCATACTACTATTTAAATCATCTCTGCTTGCTTTACAGGAAGGGAATGAACTATCTACGTAAACGTAGTCCTCCTATTGTTCACCGTGATTGGAAGTCTCCAAATCTTCTAGTTGACAAGAAGTATACTGTGAAAGTATGGTTCATAAACTACATACCTGGTTGCATTTAGATAAAAATTTGTGTATTCAGGTATGTTCTATGAGGGCAGATGATTAGAAGGCATACACATCTAGCTGAATATTACTGTCCACGTTATTGTTATGGATATCTCTGTGTGGTGTTGCCAATTTTCTCATGCTAATCTAGTACCCTGTCCTTTTTTTTGGGTTGCATATTTTTTTATCTTGATTTTCTTTTCAACATGTTCTCGCTTGTTATTTTCTGAGTGGAACAATTGAATTCTTTTTTGGTGGGTATCTGACATGCACCTAAACTTACAATAGCATTGATAATTCTGCATGTAACACCATCAAATTTTAGAAAAACAAAGTTCAATTTTCAACAATAGAATAGGAGAAGAACATTCTTGTAAGATCTTCCTGTTTTTTTTTCTTGATGGCTTCAATTACTGACAACACACAGTCTTCTAGGAATGATTTTGTAGTGGTGGGCATATTTCCAGCTTGCAGTTATGCTTAGTAGATAGTCAGTACTCTTGATTCTCTTCTTATGAGTTTTGTGGGTGCCGTATTGTCCGCATAAATCTTTCGCAGGCTACCTCAATATTCCGTATAAATGTTTGTGGTTAATGTAGACAATGTGCAGTCAATCCACAATACATCCCACTTACATCCCGATAAATTACACTTCGCACCAGATAGGGTCTCTCTTGTTTCACTTTGTATCAGGTTTAAACAAACTTTCACTTTGCACCACCCTATGCTAACTATTCAACGCGAGAAATCCCGCATGTGGATTTCTATGTGTGGGGGTTTAGTGTGCAGGCATGTTAGCGTACAAAGTACACAAAATAAACAAAGACAAGCAAAAGCTTAGAAATCATGCATCTATCTATCTATATTTATATCAATCGAATGCTCTCTTAGAAGCCCTCACCTTAATCTTAGAAGGTAAAAAGTTAGAAATTTTCACATTAATCGGAGAAAAAAAAGGTTAGAAATTTTCATGTTAATCAGAGAAAAAAAAAAAAGAAAAGTGTTGGTCCTTATCATCCACAGCCATAATTCATATTTGTATACATGTATATGAGTCCAGGGCAAATAAAAAAGGTGAGTCCTTGTCTAACTTTTGTATGCATGGCCACGTGTATCCGATTAAGAAAATGGAAAAAAACTAACATACCTCCTATGAGCTGGGCACATGTTGAAGCTAAAGATGAAAAAAGAAACAGCAAACTGAACCATACACAAAAGACCGAATTCGGGCAGCTCAAATAAGAATGCGTGACCAGTATTCTTTGCGGCATGCAACCATAATGGAATCCGAGCTTCGCTAAGTTAGGCACAGGCCATCACAAGAGTGTCTATAACTTAACAAATATATGAGCGTATAGTGTACGAAAAACAAGATATAAATTAAATAAAAAAACTCAAATCTATCATTAATATTATTTTTGAGTAACTTAAATATATCAAATAAAATTATATAAGAATTTATATATATAAAATTGGAATATATAAACCCATACAAGGAATTAAATTAAATTTGGACATAAAATTACATTAAAAATAAATATAATTCGAATAAGTAATTAAATTGGATTTTGGATTACCATTAAACCTTAGAAATTAAATTTATAAAACAATAAATCAAAATTTAATTTAAATTCAGAGAAAGCGTAATTCAAATTTTAAATGTAAAAAATGTCGTATACATATTAGACTAAAAGTATAAGTATTAGAAGTGTAAATTCCCAAAAGAAATTGCAATGAAAACATACAAATTTTATATATGATATTATCTTTTTGAAAATAAAATAGGAATTAATATAAATATATACAATATGTCCAAAATTCCAAATCATCTCACTTTTTTTTTTATGTTTGTAGCACTTTTAACAACAAATAGAATGGTATAACTTCCATATAGCCAATACAGACAGTTTTGAACTGGTTGCCGATCAAAATTTACAAGTAAAAAAAGAAGGGAGGGAGTAATTCGGTTAGGAGTCGTGCATGTGTTCGTTTAACAGTAATAAAATAACTTAAAGCGCATATATAGCCCGTGCATATACACGGGTTGATGACTAACTAATTGGAGGATCTCCTAGAAGCCCCCATGTTAGTCCTTGAATATAAAAGGCTAGAAATTCTCACATTAATCAAAGAAAAAGAAAAAAAAGCCAAAAATTTCCACATTAATAAAAAAGTAAAAAATATATGCTTAAATTACAACCCGTGCAAAAATTAAGTAAGAAAGTTGTATGCAAATTACGAAATATAGTATGCCAAAGTCCTCATCCGTATCATACTATCATGTAATTCATATAGGTGGATCTGTGTATTCGTATCCTTTAATGCAGGCAGCCAGCTAGATCTTTATCTAATTAACTGAGCCATTAGAGAATGCTTAATAATTACACAATGCTCAAGGATAAAGTGTATTAAAGTATTAGGATGGAGTGCTATGTTACCATGACTCCCCAATTTATCTTTTCTCTCTCTGTTATTGCACTGGTGAATAATATAATACTTACTAGAAAATTTCCACATTAACAAAAAAAAGCTATAAATTTCCACTAAAAAAATAACGTGTATATATATGGTGTTGGACGAATACTACCTATATTAAACTTGGGAGGTTTTCTGGCTGAGGTTCCACTAAAAAAATAACGTGTATATATATGGTGTTGGACGAATACTACCTATATTAAACTTGGGAGGTTTTCTGGCTGAGGAGGCCTCCCACGTGTCCTTCCTTCATGAAACCTCCTCAAACAAATGTGTAATTACGTTTAGGTCCTTTCAATGGTTGAGGAAATTTTTCCTGATTTAATTGAGCCATCAAATAGTGTTAGAAATTTTTAAAACTTTTTGATAACGGTCCTCAGAGCATGCTTAAACTACTATAAAAAATTTGAGTCATGATCAAACTTATACGATTTTTCAAAATTCCGACAATGCTGCTAATGCGTTCATATCAACTCCACTGATTTAATTGAGATAATAGGTCATGTTGAACATTTTTGAAACTTTTTTATAATGGTCCTGAGAGCATGCATAAGCTACCATAAAAAAATTGGACCATGATTGAACTTGTGCGATTTTTATAAATTCTGAATCATTTAAATTTCGCTACTTTTGTTTTTCCAGTGCCATCAAACGAATTTGATTTTCAAACTTTTTTAGAAGGGTTCTGCAAACATGCCTAACCTACCATAAAAATTTCAGATTATGATCAAAATTGTGCAATTTTTTAAAAATCTGACAATGGTGCTAATGCATTTAAAGCAAATTCACTGATTTAATTGCGCTGTTAGAGAATGTTGGAATTTTCTGAAACTTTTTGAGGAGGGCCCTGAGAGCATGCCTAAGCTACCGTAAAAATTTCAAAGCATGATCAAACTTTTGCGATTTTTAAGAATTCTTACAATACTACTGATGCGTTTAAATTTCACTGATTACCAGGAAATTCACCCTGACGCGGCGTGCATAGTCACCTAGTGTATCCAAAGATATATGAGAAGTTGGCAAAAACTGAGAGTAGTGCACATCCAAGAATCCTAGTACTCACCATTTAAAAGATGCAATCCAAACAAAAAATCCAATCTGTTTGCATGCTGACGTACCTCCACTCCGATTTAAAAAAACAATCCAATCCATGTGGAGGCTAACCTCCGGTCTGGTTTAAAAAAATAAAAAATAAAATCTGTGTCTATGCTGGCCTCCTGGCGTATGTTGCAATATGAATAGATCCTCTGCTTTTTGTGGGGCAAGGATATAAAAGTCTACCAATCCTATTAGTATACTACAACTTCAAATGTGATATGTAGACACTGTATTTCATATAATTCCTAGCCCGTGCAGCGCATGGTTGATGACTAGTTTGGCTAATCAAGCTGACACCACCTCCTGAAATCTCAACTACGGTCTACAGGGAATGTGAACCACGCTGGGCGAATGGTGGTGTCAATGCAAAGGAGCTTGGGAAAATAGGAGGAGCATGATTCTGGATTAGGATGTGAGCAGTGGTGGATCCAAGACATAAATTTAGAGGGGTACCTATGGTGTGGTCGGGGGTAGGGGGTGCTCTAGCCCTCTAACCCCTAGTCGGTCCGCCCCTAGATGTGAGGTATTCAGCTAGTTCATTAGGGATGTTGGAACGGTAATTTGACATGTTACATATGTTGTTCTGAATGTTGCAGCAACAAATCTTTGAACGTGCATTGGTTTCCAAAAGTTGCATGATTTCATAGATGGTGCATAAGCTTCTATTTTCTTGATGGTGCAGTAACAAACAATTTTTCAGACTGGTTTTGTATAGTTGATTTCGATTTGTTGCAAACGTTGTCCTTGATTGTTGCATAGAGATACAAAATCACACAAACTTTCAGAGTTACATGGATTTTCGAACATGAACACTCAGCATCAATATGAATAGTGTTTCACACGCAATTCACATGATCATATATAATGCATGAACATCCCACTTGGAAAATCAAATACAGGAAGACCGTAACTAAGTAGAACAGAAAACGAATACGAAGAAAGAGACCTGTTAGGTTTTACCTTCCCTCATTTTTGCAGCGCAAATTCTTTTGTGCCAATTGCTGATTTAACTATAAACCAATAAACCAAAACCGGAAAAGATGCAACGAAAACAAATCAGTCTAGTGAGCAAAATTGAGATGGTGCTGAAACGATAAGATGAGGTGCAAAGCAAGTTTGTTCAGATTATCTTCAACATACTTGTCGAGAATATCATGATTCTCATTTTAAATTAGCAATAGTACTCGATTGTAATATCAACTCCAATATTTCAACAGCCCGTTTCTCAACTAAACTTGTGCCTTCTTCTCATCTTCCTTCGAATATTGCTTATTATGTTCAGTAAATATATGAAGTAAGATATAATATTCGACATTTGATATTTGTTAAATTTCTATCCAGTAGTGGATGGAAGCCATGTCAAGCTCGATTCCATTGAAAGAAGAACCTAGAAAATTCTAGAAAACTATGTTATTAAATATTAATTCTAGCCTGAATGATCGATGTCAAACATCTTAACTGAATTATTCCCATCACCAATAACAACAAAATCTACAAGAACCTGGAAAAACAGAACATCATATTTGAGGCATCTCCTATTCCCCAACTTAGAAGTATCAGGAAAGAATTCTTGGCAAACAAAGCTAGTTCAGTTAAGAAAGTGAAGCACAACGGTTCAAATGGCAACATTATGTCTGAAGGGAAAAAAGAAACTGAAAAAGACAACTTCTCCTTTTCCTTTGATTTTAATGAGTAAGTTTCACTGACTGGTGAAGATTGGTAGATATTCATTCCATAAAACTTCATGCATTTAGTTGTTTCATTTCATTTATTTTGTTTGCTTAAAGGCTGGGAAAAGTTTAATTTTGACGCACAGTTAGGAATTGAGGAAAATGGTGTGAGTAGATTTATAGAAAAAGCTGACCCCATGTCTTCAGAGGGTAACAAGGATCCACAAGGAGGTCTTTCAGGCAATGGCACTGATATTACTGAAGATAATACAGGATGCTTGCACTTTGAGGTGCACTCATTTGAGAAGGTAGGACAATGTAAAGGATGCCAATCGTCTGACCTCAAAATTACTGCTGCTGATTCATCCGACGAAGTGCATGCATTTCTTTCAGCATTAACCCTGCAAGAATGGAACACAATAAAGTGGGCATTGTGTCTAATGACAGGCATGGGGAGCACTAATGAGACATACCCAACAAAAGCAGCTGTTAACAAATCTCAGAATTTTCCTTGCGGTGCTGTATCTGGTGAAGATCCAACAAATTCAATAGCGACAGCAGTTCCTGAGAACAGTAAGGAAGCTCCTGCGGTGGACCTTAGTAAAGTTAATTTATCAAGGGAGAATAATGACAATGAGCAAGGATATATATCAAGAATGAGGATATATATTACAGAAAAAGCTGACCCCATGTCTTCAGAGGGTAACCATTTAAACTCTATATGCTTGACGTATATATATCAAGAATGAGGTATAGGTAAACACACAGTTTCTGACAACACTGAAGGAGGACTTACTCAAGTCTATAGCACCTTGTCAAGACAGCAGAGGAATAAATAAGAACTCTCTCCAAGAGAGGTAGAAGAATGGAGCACCACCACCTGTCCAAATCTGCTAGCAGCACCACCTCCCCAAATCTGCAAGCAGCACCGCCTCCCCCCATCTCTTGACTCCAACAAAATTATGCTAGTGTGTAATACAGGGAGAGCTAGCTAAAACTTGTTAGGATTTTTATACAAAGGGAAAAGAAGCTCCATCTTAAGCAAGGGATACCCAGATCTCACCTACAGTACTGGAGATTGGCCATGGATAGCACTAGCAGGAAAAAGATATGACCTCAAACGGAGGCAACGAAGGTCCGGATGTGTGGATGCCGCAGCAGGTTCGGAAGAAAAACTCAGAAAAGATTGAACATTCGAAGCATAGCAAGAAGCTCAAACACAAGGAGAGCCTCCACATCCCCATTCCATTATGCTTTCTAACAAAACTTCCTAATCTAGTCCAGTGTAAACATAAGCATTCAAGATTTTCGTAATTCGATCTTAGAATTTCTCTAGAATATAGAACCGAGGTAGCAAATCTAATCCACGGTGGAACCATAAAATAGAAGAAGAGGGGAAAGTGGAGCAGGAACAGAGCCTCCCATCTATGACCGATCGTGCTTGATGGCTAGGAGGAAGAAGGAGCGGGACGCACGGAGAAAAACAGGCAGAGGGTAGCGCTGCCTGCGCCTCGGGGTGAGCAATGCACCGGGCACGTACCACCACCATCCATCCGCAGCCTTCATCCCCTCTATCACCGACCGAGCAGCTGCGCGGATTTGTAGCCGCTCCATTCGCGGCAAATGGCAGGCCTAGGTCTGAAGGCCGCCTCCACCACGATCCGCCCCTAGCTCGCCTCCGATGCTCAGCTACAGGGTTTTCGGTAAACATTATTTCTCGGCTTCCACAGTTTGATCTCCCTCAGCAACTCTCTTCTCTAATCTCGACCCTTCATTACTGAACTCGATCAACCGGTACATATCACTGCTGACTTCATCCTTCCTCTTCTTCTTCAGTTGCCTGGGCGCGCCCTGAAGCCTCAACACATGTCCACGGTATATCAGTGATAGAGATGAGCCTGGTCCATGGAGGGGCACGCTGCGCGGTTCCAAAGCTCGATCTAAGCACTCCAAGCGTACGTGATCCTACAGCAAAAACGTGGGTTGTGCATACCGGCTAGGACGGAAGCAAACCACACTACCTTTTAATACTATCTCCGATGAGTATGCGTCACGCATCGCGTACGCTGCATACAGCTCCTAAAAGTAGCCTAGTTTCCAGAGAGATCAGACGGTCCATATGCACGCACGCAGGCGCATCAGCATGCATGCAGTTGTAGCGAGCCTTTCCTCAAAACCATGTAAGCACGCATCTACTACCCCGGCCGTCCGGAGAGAAACCAAACACGTCATCCCAAGCCAAATCCATCTAAAATAGGTCGTCCGTCAAACGTCCTAGAACACCGCTCGTTGTCGTACGTTGCGTCGAACAGACGAGGCTATCACTAGTCTTTTTTTATTGATGACCGCATTACTTGTGACGTTTGCGAGTGGCCGCGCGCGATCGAGTCCGCCGTACTAGCTAGCTGGCATGTAGTCCAAGCCGTGGACCAGGTGGCCTGTACCTTGCTAGTGCTGGTCGACTGACGAGTGACGACAGATAAGGCAGCTATCTGAGGTCACGGCGAAGTCGGACTTGTCATTGGGGCTTGTTCAGACTTCAGACTATACCGGCGCGAGCAAATCGGCGTACGTTAACTGGTTTTTTTTTCCTATCCGGTTGGAAAAGTTCTCCGGGATCATACTACACTGGAAAAGGTTATCAGTGACGGTTCATAACTGCCATTAGTGGTGGTTATTGAACCGTCACAGATATAGTGCCAATTATCAGTGGCGGTTTTCTAACCGCCACAGATAAGTGTTATCTGTGACGGTTCTATACACTAACCGTCACAGATAACAATACTATCTGTGGCGGTTCTATCCACCAACCGCCACAGATAACTACACTATCTGTGACGATTCTTTCTTACAACCGCCACAGATAACAATATTATCTGTGACGGTTCTTCCCACCAACCGCCACAGATAACTATATTATCTGTGGCGGTTCTATACACCAACCGCCACAGATAACTATATTATCTGTGGCGGTTCTATCCACCAACCGCCACAGATAGTACCTGACCGAAAAAATAAAAAACTGCATTTTGGGCTAGCCACAGGTGCTGCTAGCCATGCCCTCTGAAACATATAATACATCAATCACAGATTTTGCATATACACAGTTACAATGTACAATAATCACAGATTTCGCATATACACAACTACAATATAATACATCAATCACAATTGCAATTTTGCATATACACAATTATAATGTACAACAATCACAGATTTTGCATATACACAACTACAATATAATACATCAATCACAATTACATATAATACATCAATCACAATTACAATAACAGATTTTGCATATACACAATTACAATGTACAATTAAAGTGTCTCATGCATGAGGCGCTCGATCATGGTGATGGTGTAGGGCATGACTCCCGTTGGACCTACTCCCTTCTCCAGTTCAGTCATCTTTGCATCAATATTTCTCAGAGTATGTAAATGAAGTCATTATATATCATACTATGGAAAGCTAAATAGATCACTTTTGTTGTATCACAAATCTAGCCGATCCATTGCCGTCTTATTCCATGTGAATGCCATGGCATCCTCCAGATGTTGTACATGCATTAGCTAGTTTATACTCCCTCTATTTTTGAATATGTGACATTCTATTTTTCAATTTTTATTCCTAAATACATATCATTCTACAATCTTGATCCTACTTTTTACTATTTTTCCTTCTATAATCTCCATTTAGCTATTTTTAATGGCATTTACTATCATACATTAGAGTAAAACACACCATCTAAAAATATAAGGGCCATGTAATCAAATCTCTTATGAATGGACGGTAAAGATGCAAAAGGAAACTTCGGCAACTAAATCAAGCAATCAAATAAACCTCTTTGTAATGGTGCAGTTTTGAAATGAGCTCTTCCGTATTCATCCATCACCCACGTCTATAAAAAGCTCTACTAGCCATCATGAAAGGGCACGGAGAAAAGCAATAGAGGGAGCTCTCCTCGTCTAGAGCGCACGCACACACACACACCACCCATCAACACACACACACGCACGGGAGAAGGGCAACAACACAAGCGCAGATCAATCACAACTTCTTAAATCAAATGACAGAAATTAGAACATGTGCAAGCCATGCCATCCAATACTAAACTTGACATTCAATGAAACATTAATTTACACCACCGTAAGAAAAAAATTAACTAGTTTTGTGAACTATAAGCCTACGAGTCTTCACTGTTGGTAGGGGTCTCAGGAGGTGGCAGATGAGTATGGAAGACTTCATCGTTATTATCTGGGTCATGAAACTCGCCGTTCTTGTTGAGTACTTCCTTCATGATGAAGTAGGCGAGCTGTCTCTGAATGCCTTGGATTTCATTTGGAACCAATCCTCCCGTAGGCAACTTCAAACGATATAGATAGAAAAAGTTTGTCTTAAGAGCTTATATAGAGAATGAGATGTGCAAATCAATGTGTGATGTTAGCGTGACAAACCTCTACGTCATTGTTTACTATTGTAGAGCCTAAGATTTCGCGCATGTATTGGCTCACGAAGTACCCACATAAATTTGTTCCTGGCGGCTGCTTGTGGCACTGCAAAAAATTGAACAAACTTATACGACATTGAAGAAGTTATTGACTACGAGATGCGATATAGGAAAATTGTTTTTGTGCGTACCGGAAATTTAGTACGGATTGTCAGTGATTTATGGAAAGGACGGTGTCTCGAGCACTTTTTACAATATGCTTTGAAGGCCCTATTCACTAGACTTGTCATATCTTTGTAGTCTTTTGGATCTTTGTCCCGCGGGTCCAAGATCAGCATCTTGCTTTTATCTGGAGTAATTACTACGAGAATCCAGTGGAAACTACATACACATGTATGATGCCGTAGTCATTAGTCCTAACCTGAGCAAAGAACGAGATCAACAAGTAGTTGAACTAGCTAGTGAGCCACTTACTTGAAATTGTATGGTAAAAGTATGAACTCCTTGTCTTGGAGTTTGATGAGAGCGTTATATCGTAGTCCTCGACCTCCTTTGGTACTCTTTTGATTTCCGGTGGCAAACCGCTCCCTGATCGAGGAACGCCACTGGTCCTTTGGTTCTTTTTAGTTCGATCAACTCGTATCTACATAACAAATGATTTAGACATCACATTTATCGGTATTACATGAATGTAGACAATGATTTTTATATTGGACACTTACGGTGACTAAAGATCTCATAAGAGACACGTCGAGGGCATCTTGATAGTACATGTTGTGCAACTCGCTGAATTCTATCATGAAGCAGCCAGTCCCCTCATGGTGGAAATGTTCCTCTCTGAAAATGGCAGTGATCACCTTCGGGAGTACATGTTGGTTCGATCGCTCCATATACCATTCATGTAATCTCCTTAGCTGCACTATTAGACTATCAAGCTTCGAAGGGGTGACAAACGGCTTCCCCAATTCGTATTTCAGTCTTTCTTTAGCAGCTTGTCCTTTGGAGACCGCTTTACCCTTACTTTTCTCGCACACAACATCATACTCTATTCTGGCTTCGCCTGACCTCGCTGATATGGCTTGTCTATTCTGCCATGCCTTCAGAGGAGGGTTTTTAAGTCGGTCAACTGAAGTTGTCGCACTAACTTTTGTATGCGATGTGTTGGTGACGATATGCGAGGTTCATCTGCAGATGTGCCAGCAGGTTCACTGCAGGAGAGGTCGGCAGGGTCACCTCAGGAGGGGCTGGCAGGTTCACCTCAGGAGGAACATGCACTTCATGATGGTCCAAGGTGATGTCACGTTTGCGCCACTGGATGAATGAGTGGACGGCACTTCCTAGAGTTGTAACCTCGTCGTTCGGGGGCATTTCTAGCCCGAGGTTGGCAAACTGGGGATTAACCGTGTCCACCTGGACCTTTGCATATCCCGGCGCTATCGCAGAGTTGTGCAATACACCTCCTTCTTGGCATGGGTACGCTATGCCTGTACCAGCCTGAATGAATATGTTCATGACGGGCAAAGTGAGCTGGCACGGTGTGGGGTCATGTATGTCGTCCACAGGATAATGACCCATGTCCTGTTCTACAAGTGGGGCGGATGCGCAACTGCTGCGACGATTTGGAGGGCTGGTCGTAACAATGTTCTCGGCTTGCGACTGGCTCATGGCTTGTTGTACTTGTCGTTGTACTTGTTGTTCTATTGTGCCTTGTAATTCTCGAAGCATCTTTTCCTTCATCATTTCTATTTCGCAAACGCTTCTCTAGCTCTCTTCGACTCTTGTAAGTGTGAAGGTGCTCGAATCTGTCTTCCACGGAACCTTAACCCCGACACCTCGTGTCCGTCGAGGATGCTCCTTGTTTCCCTGTGGCACGTGTTAGTTCGTCGTTCTCCTATCCGGTTGGAATGTTCCTTGGGAAGACTCGACGCATGACTCCTGGACCCTTTGCGACATTGCTTCGTCATCGCTATTTCTGAAGGATAAGCCCCCACCAGACGTGACACTTGCCCTCGCTAGCACGTAGTGCTTGACTCGGTCTGGTAGTACGGCCAATTGACTTGTACCACCGATCATTGTAGTGATTACGCTTCTCGCCTCTCCCATTGAGGGATTTTACCAGCGTACCCACCCATACCAAGTCTGTGTGGATGGATGTTCCTTCTTCCGATGTTTATGTGGTCCTCGCTGGACTTCTTTGCTGCTTCACTTTGCTTCATCGACACGAAATCATCCCAATATGGTTCTAAGTTTGGGTAGTCCCCGATGGCCGATCGGTTTTTCTTCACATAAGTAGTATTCAGCCTGGCCTTGAAGTTCCTCCATGCCGCATCCATGGTCATCAACGCATCCCGACGCACGCGGTGTTCATCTTCTTTGGGGAATTCGAAGGTTTGTTTGAGCTCCGTCCATAGATCCGTTTTGATGGTATCGGGCACTTTGTGCCAATCCAAAAAGGTGATTGTCACTCTCTCCCTTGCGATATACCCACAGGTTGTTATGTACTTTGCTACGAATTTTGGCGGTGCAATAGGGGCCCCAGCTTCTGAGACCTCCGAGATGGTATACCGGCCTTCGGGCTTCTTATTTCTTCCTCGGCCACGAGGTCTTGCCACGGGTATGTCATCATCGGCGGCAACACCGGTAGTTGGGTGGAGGTCGAGGAACCTGCTAGGGCTAGGGCTCAGGCTCGGGTGGATTGCTCCTCCATATCAGCCTTGGATGTGCGAACTGAAAGAGGTAAAGTATGGAACCATTAGAATTTGGCGGTCATTTGGGTTAAGTGCGGAAGTTTAACTCTGAAAACTAGAAATGAAGTTTGCATCATTCCATCGTTCATCCGTGTGCTAGAGTCTAGAATATATCTCCTAGTTTGTTTTCTTTTTCTTCCCTTGTAAAAAAATATTCCCAAATTTTTAGTTTTGCTTGTAGGATGGAAATGGGAGGAGATTGTTTGCCACGTGTGCGTAAAATTAAGCGGGGACTTCACCGCTACATCCTGTATATACAAACGGTAACATGTTTTAAATCAACCAATTGTTTCTGCATATCCATCTTATATGCATTTTGTGATGAACACAATGTGTACTACTATGTACGCCATGACTATTGATCAGAGTATCAGAAAATTTGTAAGTGTGACCGCAACAATTGTGTGATGCTTTCCTTTTGTTCACAAAATGCAAGAAATATGCAAAGCTTAGTTGAGAGGTACCAGAGCAATGCGGAAGAAAGGCAAATGGCAAACAAAGCTCTACAAAACCAGGTCTGCCTATGTACCTTGCAAAGCTTGAAAACGTTGCAACTGCTCGAAGGGATGTATCTAATCAAAACTCATCTGTGGTTGCTAACATACTAACTCTCCAAATGAGCCATCAGATGAGGCTCAGAGTTCGATCACATTTAGATGGAATTGAGGAGAACATGAGTGCTTCAAATATTTTAAGCATTTATAGATTCCACTAATAGCTGTTCAACTTCATGTTTTAACGATCTTGCTTCAAATATTTGTAGAGCTCAACTAAGTTAGAATCTACTATATACTTGAAGTTAGATATGCGTTGGTTCGTTTCTTAGCTCACATGTCCTCTAATACTTAGACTGATGCCAATGGAGACACATGTGATTGCTTTGATCTCTAATTAGTTAATGCAAGCTCAAATACCACTTTTTGTACTTCGCAATTTTGTAGAGATTTATGTTCCGTTTACAGAGTAAAGCAAATATGTGCATATATATTCTCATTGTCCTTCTCCTTCATGCCCTGCAGCTAACCTTTTTTGCCTACTATTCCATTTTGTTGCTTCCAGGGATACTTTGAGTGACGCAATATTTAGCATTCGTTTGTTTCTACAAAAGCATCATATATCATTCCCTTTTTCCTGCAATATCTCACCTCTTCTGACCTACAGGTATGCTTATTATGGGTTCCCAGGTTATTAATGTGCATGATTAAGTAACTTAAAAAGGTGGCTCTGGGGTGATTATCTAATAGAACCATTTTTCCTATAGAAAACATCAATGATTATACTAGATATTATCCAAAAGTTTGGCCCTAGCTACAAGATCAACCTAAAAAAGCATATGTAGAACATGTAGAACAGAGCTCACGTGGCGTCGGGTAGCGTCGGCGGCGTTAGGCGCTGGTCGAGGGCGTAGCGCGCCGCGGCGCGGCGTGGCGCTGGCGCTGCTGGGGCGGCGTCGGGGGACAGCGTCGTCGGGGACGGCGCTCGTCGGGACGGCGTCGTCGGGAGTTGGGAGGGCGGCGCGGCGGCGGCGTGGCGCATGCGTGGGCGGCGGCGTGCGGCGGCGCGCGGGGGTTTAGGAGTTTATGCGCGTCAGAAGCGGCGGGAGTTTGAAGGTTTAGGGCTCTCAGAAGAAGTGTATCCATTTTACATATATATGGAGCATATTATCAATGGCGGTTCTTTATACGAACCGCCACAGATACTTTTATCGATGGCGGTTCTTGTGAAGAACCGCCATCGATAAAGTTATTCGTGACGGTTCGTATAAAGAACCGCCATCGATAATTTTATTAGTGGCAGTTCTTCACAAGAACCGCCACTGATACACTTATCTGTGGTGGTTCGTATAAAGAACCGCCACAGATAATTTGTATTAGTGGCGGTTATTTATACGAACCGCCACAGATAAGTGTATCAGTGGCGGTTCTTGTGAAGAACCGCCACTGATATAATTATCCTAATATATTAATCCATACATAATCCTAATATAGTAATATACCCTATATAATACTAATATATTAATAACCCTATATAATCCTAATATAGTAATGACCTTACATAATCCTAATAAATATTATATACCCTATATAATCCTAATATAGTAATTACCATTTATAATCCTAATATAGTAATATACCCTATATAATCCTAATATATTAATGACCCTATAATCCTAATACAGTAATGACCATATATAATTCTAATATAGTACTATACCCTATGTAATCCAAATATATTAATGACCCACATTTCCATTACTCCACACAAATGCATAACACCATATTTCCATTACTCCATACAAATGCATATTGTTTACATCACATTGCCATTACTCGTATATAGCTAATTATTTTCTTTCACAATTTGCCCTTCTTCATGATCGTCGCGATGATAGGTAGCTTCCTAAGTGGTTTCTTCCTCGAGCCTGATGTTGCCATCTACGAAAGGAGGCAACTCGTCAAACTGGTTGTACTCATCCTCATCCACGACATTCTCAACTCCGACGATCCTTCTTTTTCCCTGAAGAACCACATGGCGCTTCTTATCTGCCGGGTCGATTACATAGAAGACTTGTGCTACTTGCTTCGCAAGTACGAATGGTTAAATCTCTATATCCGACATGTTCGATGTCCAAAGTAGTGAAGCCGCACTTGTCCACCTTGACACCCTTTGGGAGTTGTACCCAACGACACCAAACATCGGGATCTTAAAAATACAATAGTCGAGCTCCCAAATCTCTTCTATGAACCCATAGAAGCTAGTCTTCTTACTGCCTGTGTTGTCATAGGCATCTATGCGGACACCACTATTTTGGTAAGTGCTTTTGCTATCCTGAGATCTCGTGTAAAAGGTATATCCATTTATGTCGTATCCTTGCCATGTCAAGATTGTACCTGATGGCCCTTTTACTAACCACCTCAACATAACACTCGTTTCTTTCCCAGTCATATGCTCTTTGAACCAATGATTGAACAAACGGTTATGCTCTTTTGTTACCCAAGCCTCTGATTGTCCACGATTTTCCTCTCGTAGCTTATCCTTGTGCATGTCCATATACGAGGACACCTCAACTGACTGTTGCAAGACTGTGGAATGAGCTTTTTCGAACAATCCATGATCGTAAGAATTTGTTGATTTTCTTCCAATCGTCCCTTTCCTAGCTAGCCTACCCTCACGGCGAGATACAGGCACTCCTACCGGTTCCACCCCCTCCATGTAATCCACACAAAACTCGATAACCTCCTCAGTTGCATAACCTTCCACAATGCAGCCCTCCGGCCGAGATCGATTGCGTACATACTTCTTCAGGATACCCATGTACCTTTCGAACGGGTACATCTGATGCAGGAATACGGGGCCACATACATTTATCTCATTCACAAGGTGAACAATGAGATGAACCATTATATCGAAAAATGATGGAGGGAAATACATCTCTAGCTGGCATAGTGTCTTCACCACATCATTCTGGCGTTTCAGAAAGTCCGATGGGATCGATGACCTTCTGTGAAATCGTGTTGAAGAAGAAACACAACCTCATGATTGCCTCTCGGACCTTTTTAGGCAAAATACCTCTAATTGCAATAGGAAGCATTTGTGTCATCATCACATGACAATCATGAGACTTCATGCCAGTTAACTTCAAATCTTTCATCGACACCAGTTTCTTGATGCTTGCGGAGTAACCGGATGGAACTTTCACACCATGCAAGCATTTGCAAAGGTCTGTTCTCTCTTTCTTGGATAGAGTGTAGCAAGCTGGGGGAAGGTAAAGTCGGCCTTTCCCGTTGTCTCGAGGATGTAGCTCACTCGATTTTCATATCTTCCGTGTCCTTCGTGACTTCAATCCGTCCTTAGTTTTGCTAGGAATATTCAAACAAAATACCAATCAAGTTATCACATACATTTTCTCTACATGCATGACATCTATGCAGTGTCGAACTTCTAAGTCCTTCCAATAGGGCAAGTTCCAAAATATCGATCTCTTCTTCCACGTGATCTTCTCAGTACGAGACCTCGATTTATTATTACTCTCTCCCTTTCCAAGTACAACATTAATATCCTTAACCATATCATATACCTCTTCCCCACGAGGAGGCCTTGGAGCTATACCATCCTCTTTTGTCCCGTCGAATTGTTTCTTCATATTGCGGTAGGGGTGATTCCTGCGAAGGAACCTGCGGTGATGCATGTACACAGTTTTCCTCGAGTTATTGAGCCACACACTTGCGGTTTCATCCATGCAATGGGGGCATGCTTTGGCCCCTTTTACAGTACGACCGGATAGGTTACCAAGGGCAGGGAAATCATTGATGGTGCAAAACAACAATGCGCGTAGGGTGAAGTACTCTCGCTTGTACTCATCCCATACATGTACACCTTCGTTCCACAATATCACAAGATCTTCCACCAATGGTTGTAGGTATACATCAATATCATTGCCAGGTTGTCTCGGCCCTTGGATAAGCAGCGACATCATAATGTACTTTCGTTTCATACACAACTAAGGAGGAAGGTTGTAGATACAGAGAGTCACGGGCCAAGTGCTATGAATACTACTCATGTTACCGAAAGGATTCATTCCATCCGTACTCAATCCAAACCTTATATTCCTCGGTTCATTCCCGAAGTCCTTCCTAAAGAGCCTATCAATGGTTCTCCATCGGCGTAATCGCAGGTGTCTCGACTTTCCATCCCTTTTACGCTCTTCTGAGTGCCATCGCATCAATTGGGCATGCTTTTTGTTTCCAAATAAACGCTTCAACCGAGGTATTACCGGTAAATACCACACCACTTTAGCGGAGCTCCTTTCTTCACCACGGTGCCCTCATTGTCATGGCCTTTACGCTTGTATCGCGATGATTTGCACACGGACATACATGCATGTCTCAGTATACTCTTTGCGATAGAGTATACAATCGTTTGGACATGCATGTATTCTTTCTACTTCCAATCCCAATGGACATACAACCTTCTTAGCTAAATAAGTGGTTATCGGCAATACGTTTCCATCTGGAAGCATGTCCGCTAAGAGATGTAATAGCGTCGTGAAACTTTTATCGGACCAACCATTGCTTGCCTTCAATTTTAGAAGTGAAAGCACGGTGTGCAACTTTGTGTATTCCTCCTGCAACCCGGGAACAAAGGTGTGTCCGAGTCGCCCAACAAACCCTTGAATTGATTAAACTCTCTCTGACTAGTGTAGTTCCCTTCTGCATCGCGCAACATCTGAGCAAGATTATTATCGTCATCAATGTCCAACCTATCCTCATCAGATCCATAACCGATGTCAGCTGCCATAATGCCTTCTCCATCATCCAATACGTTATCACCTTCATGTATGTTTTCCTCTTCACCGTGACTTGTCCAACGTGTATAGCCAAGTACAAAACCCTTCAATCAAGTGCAAGTGGATGTGCTCTTTGTGCGAAAACATTTTCTCATTCTTGCAATCAATGCATGGACAATGTATGTACTCCGCCTTCTTGTGCAACTTATTCTCCTCAATGCTCTTAGAAAAGCAGATACCCGTCGATGTAATCTTGGTGTAACAGTTCGCATTGTACATCCATCTCCTATCCATCTAAAGTTAATTAACATATAAAAATTGATTAAAAACTAATCTAATTACTTATCATCTAAATGAGCTAGATAATAAATTCATCATCTAAAAATGATGAGCATCCACCTACAAAATTAGCTAAAATTTCATGTATATTAATATCCAATAATCTTAATTAAATAAATTTAATATATGTCCACACTAATGGAACCAAATTAATAGTAATTAAAAACTAATCAATACTTTTCCAGTAAAGAAGCTAGATAATAAATTCATCATCTAAAAATGATGAGCACCCACCTACAAAATTAACTAAAATTTCATTTATATTAATACCCAATAATCTTAATTAAATAAATTTATTATATGCAAGATGTATATGTCCGTACACTAATGGAACCAAATTAATAGTAATTAAAAAACTAATCTAATTACTTATCATCTAAAGGAGCTAGATAATAAATTCATATATATGCAAGATGTATATGTCCGTACACTAATGGAACCCAATTAATAGTAATTAAAAAACCAATCTAATTACTTATCATCTAAAGGAGCTAGATAATAAATTCATCATGTATCAAATTAACTTAAAATGCAATTAATATTAAATATATGCTTAATCATAATTCATCATCTATAAAAGGAACACAACATCATCTAATGAACCTAGCTAGGAAATAAATTCATCAACTACAAAATGGTAGCTAAATAAAAATAAACAAAATCTAAACTTTTCATCTCATCTACATATAAACCCTAATTAAACTTGGTTTAAAAATTAAATTGCAACAAGATTAACACAAATCAAGAGAGGAGAAAAAATAACTCACCAAGGAACAACTAGAGGAAGTACAAGCACAAGAATTGGAGAAAACGAAATCAAATTTAGAAGTTTTGGTTTGCTCTCGGGAGGAAGAAGACCAAGGTTGCATCGACCACCTATTTATAGGCAATATTATCGGTGGATGTTTTTAACTAGAACCGCATCGATAACATTATCGTGGCGGTTCTATCCTCGAACCGCCATCGATAATGAATTATCGATATGTTCGAGGATATAACCGCCACGGATAATCAATAGAATCGATGGCGGTTGGAGGATAGCACCGCCACCGATAACCTAGTTATCGATGGCGGTTCTAGCCTCCAACCGCCACTGATAATGTATTTGTTATCAGTGGCGGTAATTATCAGTCGCGGTTCGAGGATAGAACCGCCACTGATATTTTTCCCGCCATTTTTAAAATAGAACCGCCACTGATAATTATCTTTGTGGCGGTTCGAAAAAAACCACCACAAATAGACCGTCACCTATTGCAGGTTTTGGCGTAGTGTCAAACCAATGAACAGTCCAAATTATTTAACATTGTGTTATTCTATTTTTTTTATAAAAACCGTGCGCGCCAGGAAGTCGTCGAAAAATTTATAATTTCATGAAATATTTTACAGGAGGAAATCTAATTTATGAGGAAGTATTAATTATTAAAAATCAGCGTTATTTTGACGGTTGCTAGAATTGTATAGTTCAAAGTAAGGTCAATAAATTCAGAAAAATTCATATTTATTGGTGATAATTAATGTAGTTTTTTAAAAAAATATTTGTCAGTTAACTATTTTCGAAAAAAATCAAATTTCGTTGTTCGTCATTCTCTTTCGGTGTGCGACAAATTTGACGATAAATCATAGTAAACTATTGAATAAAACCCGACATTGATATTTCAAAGTGCAGAGCTAAGTCACAAACTGGGATACAATAAAGGTACATACCTTAAGGAATTCATAAAACTGGGATACAACATAGGTACATACAAGCCTTAGCGATTCATAAAACTGGGATACAACATAAGTCACAAAACCACACATTCTATGGCCATAGTTGTCGGGATAGTCGGGATAGGGCAGGGTCAAAAAAGTAAAGTTATATATTGGTGGCTGACGGGGTATTACGCTTGGATCGCTGATAGGGCTTAATGTAATATCATCATCATAATTGGGAGGACTCCGAGGACGCTAGTTTCCTGGCCTAGGTGGCATGAAATCGTCATCGTCATTTGTATGGTTAGGAGCTTGCCCGCCTCTAATGCTAGTTGAACGTCCTCTTGCATTGTTTGTTGAACAGTGTGCTGTAGTAGTGCTTGAACGGCTTGCTGTGGTAGTGCTTGAACGGCTTGCTGTGGTAGTGCTTGAACGTCGAGGTCTAGGTGATACGAAATCATCATCATCATTGTCATCGTCATTTGCATAGTTAGGAGCAAGCCTCCCTTTGGTGGTGGTTGAACGTCCTCTTGAACTTGCTGCTGCAGCAGTATTGTGTCGATCTCTACCCCTCCAATTGGATCCTGTTCTGTATTTTCTGCGTGAACCAGGCATCACACCTTCGCCGAAAGAGCATATACATCGCTAAAAATTATGAGATATATTTGTTCAGCAACTCTTCATCCTCTGGGAATGACTAACACACAAGACGAGCATACGAAGTAGTGAAATTATGTATAGTAGTAAAAATATTAGTAAGGTGAACAAATATAAAATAACTACCCCACGTGTGGGCGTTGTGTGGGACCTGACGACCGACCTGGACCGGGAACTCCTGTCGTAGACCGAACTGCCTCATCACTCGATGGACAGCGTAGCCCTCGACCTGAACGTTGAACAGGATGAACCGGCGTGTACGCCAGTACGCCGTGTCGCGTGTGCATAGGGTGAACAACCCACCCATCACACATAGGTGCACCTCTGCCTCCGTGTACGGCGTCCAGCGTACGTGGTCGTCGGTGAGGTGGTCGAAGGCAGCGACGAACTGCAGGTAGCCCAGCCGCACCGCCCTGTGTGCCCACGTAGGCTGCAGTGATGATAGAAAAATCAACGCGGAACAATACCATTAGTACTGACAAATGTTAAAGCGAAAGTTTGAAAATATCTTACCCTTCGGTGGCACCAGATGGTGCCCATAGTCGGTGCGTCAACGTCGTCGTCACCAGCATGTACAAGAGGCCGCTGTCGATGTCGGGCCGCTTATCTGGAACCTCTCGTATGCCCAAAGTTGTACAAGCAGTGGACATCCGGTGAGGATTGACCCGTCGGAGATCATGCCACAGCCGTCACAGAGCACACGGTATGTCGCGCACAGAACAGCCAACCCCCAGGAGTACTGTGGCATGGCGTCAAGGGGTGCGTCTGCAATCACCATCGCGAACTGGACGAGGTGCCTGTCCACTCTATCCCCATGGGAGCTTGTGAACATGCACCAGCAAACAGCCACAATAGATACGCCTCCAGGTGGTGGCTCACCCTATGCTCATCTGCAGGCTCGACGATATGTGCCGCTTGTAAATTTAAGCTTTCTAGTTAATTGAGGCAATATAAGCAAAGTTATGTTTTGAAGGTTAGTTGCGTACCATAAACTATCGAAGCCACCTGTATGTCGGACCATGTGTTCTAATGAAGGGTAGGTACGCAGCATGTGGTAGCACACCAAGGAACCGCGCAAGTAGCTCGTCGCGCCACGTAGCGTCGACATCCTGGGCCAGTGGCAGCAATCCTGATGCTCGAAGCCTACGAAGCAAAAATATAAAATTAATATGAGTACCACACTAGTTAGTTAATACAAATTATGATACTGCTTTATGTATATTTAGACATTTAAATAATAGTACGTTGCCTGGGGATCCAACGAGGATCGAGCGTCTAGAGGTCCTGCGGTGGCCTCGGCCGTAGTACGCAGAGCTCTAGAGGATCCTGTCCGTCCTCTAGAAATGCGGTGCCGAAGTGGGCACGGTGACGACGATCAATGACCGGATCTAGCAACTCAAATGGCCAGTCGTCTTCTCCATCCTGGTGAGCCATACCTGCAAATTACGAAAATGAAAGTTAAATATCATATGCTAAAGTAGAAACAAATGTATATAGAGAACTATACAAGCATCATAACAATATATTCAAATAAATTACAATAATTTATGAAGTAACCACACTCACAACGACATACAACTTACTTACAACTACGTAAAACCCAGAGTTTATACAACACGCATTACATCACCAAAATATACAAGCGTCATGACAATACATAGATAGAAACAAATGCGTACAAATAACTACAGAAGCATCATAACAATATATTTCAAACAAATTACAATAACTTATGAAGCAACAACACTCACAACGACATACAACTTGCTTACAACTAGGTAAAACTAGAGTTCATACAACACACATTACATCAACAAAATATGAATTTGACATATAGCATGTAATAGTTCAAATAGCTTATCCGGTAGTACGATGACGTCGTCCACCATGCCTTGCAGACAATAATCCCTCCCCCGTCGTCGGGTTGCCATCCCCTCCTTCATCCTCATCGTTTCGTGGCTGGCAGTTCTGGAACGTATGTCAAGTTTGCTTACATAAAGAACATTCTTCACGCGCTTACCAGCTTCGGACTCATCCATATCATTTCTGATACGCCTTGTCTTGCGACGCCCTCCTTTGCATGATATTGCATTAAAATCAGGGACCAGAGCCTTTCGTTGACACTAGGAGTTGTGGTGAAAGAACCGACAACACCATAACCATAAAGCTCCTCGCTCCAAGTTGCCATGACCTTTTCCTTTGTAAAATGTTCAGAAAGATATGTACCGGGCCGTATTTCAAATAGCGCACATGCGGCTATCACATGAGAACATGGCCTATGCAAAAGGTGGGGTTTGTTACACGAGCATTTGCAGTCAGCCTGCAAGATGCACTCCTGGGTGATAACCTTCTAGTTTGTTCCACACCGTCCTTTATCCTTGCATATCAACTCGAAACACAGTGTTCGTGCACCTACTTTGATAGCTATATGCTTGGCCGCCTTCTTACTCTTCTCATCCATATATTTAGTTATCATGCTTGAGTACAATAAATTCTCATCTCTCATTAATATTTCAGCAGCTTGGTGCCTGTCCACAAAGTATTTGGTTGTGCCCCGTAGCACTCCCTCAACAATTCCTACCAAAGGGAGACTCCTCATCCCCTCATTACCCAGTTGTACACCTCTGCCAAGTTGGTCGTCATGACACCGTATCTAGCACTATGTGTGTCATGCAACAATGTCCACTTCTCTTTGTGCTTGTCTTTTATCCAGTCCGAGAAACATTTGATCGGCCTTTGCCTTTGACGACGATTCGTCGCCTCATCTTCCGTTGGCAGAGGGAACAGAGGCTCCACCTGCTCCTGTGTATCACTGCTATTGGCCTTGTTCGTCTGCTCCTCTTTGTGTTTCTTTGTCAACTCATCGAGATTCTTCTAAAGAGTACGGAACTTACTCTCTTGGTTCTGCTTACATAGTCTCTTGAACATGTTCATCAGTTGCTTGTTCTTGAATTGCTTGTAGAAGTTCGCACCTAAATGCCTCATGCACCATCGGCTTTGTAGGTTAGGCTATGGAAATAGCTCCTCTTCCCCTGTTTGCAACTGCTTGATAGCACTAAGCAAACCAGCATGCCTGTCATGTAGTATGCACACACCTCGACGAGTTTTCACCACCCCGATCTTCAGGTTCCATAGGAACCATATCCAACTCTCATAGTTCTTGCTTTCTACAAATGCAAAAGCAACAGGCAGAATTTGATTATTTGCATCAACACCCACAGCTGTCATTATTTGCCCTCTGTATTTCCCGGTCAAGAATGTGCCGTCCACGCACAACAATGGATGACAGTGATAGAACACCTTAATGCAAGCTCCGAATGCAAAGAAAACTCTCTTTAGATGCCTCTTGTTCGGCCACTTGCTGGATGGGCAGTCCTGATAATTATAATAAGTACCAGCATTTCTTCCCTGAATGCAACTGAGTAGTGCGGGCAGATTATGGTAGGAGTTTTCAAATTTCCCAAATCTCATTTCCAAGGCCTTCTACTTTGCCCTCTATGCCTTCCCGTAGCTAATTGTGTACTGATATCTGTTCTCGATTGCTCGGATAATAGCACGGGGCTCAAAATTGAGGTTATCAACTATCTTCGGGTACATGATATCCACGATATACCCGGATGACAGGTTCCTGTGAGCCATCAGGGTTTCCTCAGTCATACAGCTATGTTGTTCAACCTTCGAACATAGCCAGTGGGTGCCCCATTTGGGCTTGTACGATTGCACTCTCTAGGGTGTGCTTGCACTAAAAGCACCCGATACCATACATGTTGCTCCGCCCCCCTCAAATGTGACCTCTATCCTGCAGTTCCCTTCACCTCAACTAACTCCCAATAAACAGGATCATTTCACATAGTGCAAAGGCAAAATAACTTCAGCTCACACTTCTCTGGTTCCATTCGAAATGTATAATACAACCAATTCAACACAAAATTAAATATACGCACTTTGACCCTATTTAAACTTCTGTCCACATACTGAAAATTACTCAGATCCGCACCCTCTAAACCATACATGACAACCCCTTCTCCGTAAAGATTCTAAATGGAACTCGTTCCGACATAACTAGATGCCCTGAAATTTCCAGGTTGTTCAATTAGCATATGTATTGTCATGGAACATAACTAGATACTCTGAATGATCTCAAATATTATGGAAATCAGTTTGGCATTTTAGACTGAAACACAGTTGTGTAAGACAAAGGTGTAATGCCACAGATCCATCAATACATGACTAAGATTCTGAAAATTGTGCAAAAAACATCTATATTCCTAAAAATATTCATATCTCTACTTCTATTTCTAAAAAACATCTACACTCCTAAATAAACATATCTATCTGCATCTATTTGTTAAAAATATCTATATTCCTAACAATATATTATTATTACAAAAAACCAGATTTCACTTCATCTAACCGTCACCTCTAAATTTAACTAGACCTAATATTTCCACGAACTAACTAAATTACTAAAAAAATAACTAGATTTAACTACATCTAACAGTAACCTCTAAAATTAACTAGATCTAAAATTTTTCCTATCCTACCATGGTTTATTGCTAAACAAAATAAACAGAAGAATTCAAACATTTATCTGCACAGCCGTAAATTGCTCTCTTTTTTTCTCTCTCTTCTTCCTCCCTCTTCTTCTCTTTTCTTTCTCGAATGCAGCAAGAATGAGCACAGTCGAGGGGGAATCGCGGCGCGGTGTAACATCCAGAAAAATATATAATAAAATGGAAATGAATATTTTGGATTGAATATATTTATTTATGAGTTTTCTTAGTGTTATTGGTTTTTATTTGGATTTTCTTTGGATTTATGTTTTATATGAAAAGTCCAATAAATAGAATTATTAAATGGGAAATGGTAAGAATGTAAAGAGGTAAAAGTAAAAATGGGAAAAATTACCATGAGACCTTATTCATGCTGGTAAACCAGTAAAAACATCTAGTAAAAATCCTAGGGGCTGGAATGTAATTAAATAAAATAATTGATTATCTCTTTTTGACTAAAAACAGTGAAGTCGGAATTAATGAAAAATATTAGAAACTTATCTGGTGCCAAACAAATTACAATAGAACCCTCAGAGCAGTACATACATCTGGTAAAAATCTTAGAAATTTATCTCATCGTCCAAACCTTCTAAAAATTCAAGTACAGAAGCATTGGGAAACTGAAAATCATCATGTCAGAATTTTTATAAAATAATTACTTAATACTTCGACTTGAAAGTTTTACAGAGATATAAATAATCCAACTTAAACTCGTATAAAAAGTTTCGAAAATAATTAGTGTGTTTTGTACCCTTAAATAAATAAAATACCGAAATACAAATCCTGTATAGTGCACAGTGTCAGAATTTTAGTTAATTCGTTATAGGGTATTTTGGTCCAAAAATTTTACTGGAAGATTAACACTTCCAGGAGATGTCGGCAAAAAAGTTTCAGAAAAATCTACCATGATTTGATAGCCATTTTAATGCCCACATTACGCTGTTCGAACGGAGTCTATCTCTTTTGTCAATCCGTTTCGCTGACATGCGGGCCCGGGCACTGTAGCCGCTCGACGCGCTGGCAAGTGATGCTGGAGCGTTTCTCTCACTGCCCGGTGGGGTCGGACCCACCCGTCAGCCTCTGGCTTTGCTTTCCCCTTCTCCTTTTCCTCTCTCGCTCGAGACGAGCTCGAGCTCTCCCGAGCCTTCGCCGCCGACTCCTCTCTGCGTTTCAGCACAAATCCCGCCAAGCCCGCGCACGTGCATCACCACGGCTCGTCCTCGGCCTATCCATGCCACGCCTCGCCCATACCGCTCTGTCCCGCACCCTGAAAAATCTCGCGCCAACTCGCCTCCGCGCAGCACAGAACCGCCGCAACTCACCTCGCGAATTCAAACCCTGTGGAGCAACTTGGGCAGCCTATAAATATTGTCTGAGCAACTTGGGCAGCCTATAAATATTGTCTCTGCATCGCATTGAGGCCTTTCACTCCTTTGCTATTCGCTTGAATCCAGCAATCGTCCGGTTTTCTTCTTCCTCGCCGTTCTCTCGCAGAAGCCAGAAAAAGGGGGAAACGGTGAAGCAAGCCATTTAGGCACCAATTCTTGAAATTTCTTTGTCCCAGAGCTTCGCCACATCTTATAGAATACTGATCATCCCTTACTTTCACTTGTTCTCAACTGCAGCACGCTCCCACCGCCGTTCTTCTTCCTTCCGGCCGGCGCACGTGGGCAGCCCACCTTCGGCCCTTCTCCGCCTTCTTTCTCAGGTGAAATAGCTCACTCGTAGCTCACTGATGCTCACACTGTTCCTTCCCAGCGAAATCATGGCCGGCGACGAGCTTTTTCCTTGCTCGGCCATGGCGCCGCCGCACCCTTGCGGTGGCGACCACCTTCCCGGCCATCCACCGGCGAAAGGGTACCACCCCTAGGTGCGCCTTTGCGCACTGATGCTCGTGGTGCTACTCATTCCGCCGTGGCGGAGCTAGTTCGCCGGCGGCGAGCCCAAAACCGACGACCTTTGCTTAGTGTCGCCGACAATCGGGACCCAGCTGTCAGTCGCCTCGCGTGAGTGTACCGCTGACTCGTGAGCCCATCTTGGCAGTCACACTGTGATGCAGGCCCACGCGCCAGCGCTTTTCTCTCACCACACGCATGCACTGACAGGTGGGCCACCGTAGTCAGTCGCTGGTGGATGGGCCCGGGTTGTCAGTTGGACCAGGCCGATTCAAAAACGTCCACGCGCACTCGGCGAAAAGCCGTTTTCAAGATTCGAAAGCGTATTTTGGATTTTAGTTGATTTTCAGAAAAAATCGAACTAATTCATTTGTCCATAACTTTTGAATTATAGCTCCAAAATTAGTGAAATAAAATTCTATATTCATGTAAAATCAATTTATTTCAGAATATGCAAAAATATTTTGAAAAACATCTTTGGGTAATTTTGAAATTCAAATTTGAATAGAAGGCCTAAAGATGTGCTTTATACAAAATCTTTGCAAATGAGCTTAGAAGTTAATGAAACTAATTTTTCTAGGATCCTTATGTTTCCAGGAGCTCAAATATTGAAAAACATTTAATTTTCATGCATGTTTGAATTGCTTTCTATTTAAGTCTTGCTTCCAATACATTAAGAATTCAAATATGTATAATAGTATAAAGGGATTATGAAAGAAACAAAAATTTAATTCATGAATAATAGGATGACAGTAGAATAATTGAACTTGCCAAAATAACTAAGGGTTAGACTTGTTTGGATCTAACATTAAGAATATGAAGTAACCTTTGTGCCAAATGCAATCACACATATATATGTATATATATGTGCATAGGAAATTAAATAATTAGGATATAGATTAAATGGTTTCAGGCTATGAGCAAAACTAGTATCATAGCTAAAAAGATTTAGTGCAATCAACCCCTTTATCTTATGTCTTAAATTTTATTAATTCAAATAATTTTAGCATCTATAATTCGAAGTTATAAATACAAAAATTCATAATTTTATCCTCTTGAATTCGTAATTCAAGTATAAATAATATATTAAAGAAATCATATTTGTTCATCCTAAAAATCTTTAACAAAGTGTTTATGTGATTATCTTAATCATGAAATCTTATAATGCAACCCCTAAACTACCCCTGTTTTCTGCACTTAATCTTTATTTGGTTTACTGTCTGTTTTCTTTTTGCCCTTATTGAAATTTGATATTTGCTATGTTCCCGTTTGGTCGACGTGTAGAGTCTGACGTGCTCGAGGAAGAAGACGACTCCGTCGCAGATCCAGATCCTGACCTAGACAGCGAGTTGCAAGGCAAGCACCCCCTTGAATATGTCGAGCCTGACAATTTACCTACATTATGTTGTTTTTGTCTATGTACTATGCATCCGGATAATTCTCCCTAGAAATGCTAATTTGGGTTGAAACTGTAGTTACTCCTGTAAATTATGGTTTACCTCGATCTGTATGAACATGTGAACCTTCTAAACCTTAGTTTGAACTAGACATGCTTAATGTCATTTTGGGTATAACCGCTAGCGTAATATTCCTGCTTAAGCTACTTGTCGTATGCTTTCAGTCTTTTCAACAAATGTATGATCCTCATTTGGGAAAATGTTGCTGGTACTTTGCTAAAAACCCCAAAATAAAACTATGGTTTGACTCGGGCGATTATTGGCAATAGCCGGTGGTGCACAAGGGAGTTGCACGTAGTGTAGGGTGGAGGGTCGCCCGTGTCGGATTAAGGACCGAGCAATGGAACGCTATAGATCCAAGAATTTCGTACAACCACGGGGCATGGTGTGGGATAGTCTGAGCTTATTAAGTTATTGGATGTGGCTTTGCATCTAAGGAAGGCGGGAGTATAGCGGGAGCTTTCCGGTTAGGACTGCTTGTGAGGGGCTTCCACACCGAACCTTTCTAACCCTCGGTGTGGGCAAATGCATACCCGCAAGAATCTGCACGCCTCGTCATGAAAGCGTAAATGGGTGTTGTGTTGCGTGAAAGGAACCACGTCATGTGTGGGTGTGTGTTTCTGTTTTATGATGAGGATTAACGTCCCGGGCTGATTCAAAGCCATGTTCAAGAAATGTAACGGCTCTGTATGATCTCCTTGCCGACACACAAAAGGAAGTGCGTTAACACGGCCTAGCAAAAGAGTTGATCATTCCCTGTGGGTAAAGTTGTACACCTCTGCAAAGTGTAAGATCTAATCGATTAGCCGCGTCCACGGTCAAGGACACTTGGTGAAGTCATTCCAATGCTAGAGTTTTGGTATTTTCTGGAAAAATGGATTTGGGATGGGAACCAATTTTGCAACTAGCTTTTGTGTCAAAGGATAGACACCGGGGACTTTTTCAGTCGGGTAGACGGGGTTGAAAGACTTGAATATTTGCTTATCACTTTATGTTCAATTAACTGTTTAAAAATGTGATGTTTCAATCTATTAAGTTCATACTTTTAAATGTTTATGCAACTGCAAAATAACCTTCAACCTGCCTTTGCTTAGCTTGCATGATTAATTATTTGCATTTGTCCAACACTATAAGTCTTGCTGAGTACCAATGTACTCAATCTTGCATCTGCTGTCTCAGAGGACGAAGCTTGCGAAGTGCCAGATGATTCTTGCTTTAACGTAGGGTACAGGGTGTTTGACGATGGTTTTCCCTAGGTTTGCCAAGTCAGTTGCCTGAGGGTTAACGGGCAAACCACGAGGCTTTTGGAGTTCTTTAACTCTCTTTAGTTTCTGCTGTTCTGTCTTTGTAAATTTTAAACTCTGTATAATTATTTCTACGTGTAATACTTACTTATCAGTTTAATATCTTGTGGTTGTGATATAGATGTTGTAAACATGTGAGTGTGAAAGATCGAAAAGGCGACTAGAGGGGGGTGAATAGGAGCCAAATAAAATTTTCGAATAAATTCTCCCCCTAGAATTCAATCCACCAAAAGACCAGAAAGAAAGAATCGAACCATCGATCGAGCAATTTCAAAACAGAGGCTCACCGGTTAAGATAGGGTGAACAGAAAACTGCGACCGGTCGAGTAGCTCGGTCGGATGAACAAGATCGCGAATCGGTCGTTAGTATCGGTCTGATGAGCAGTACTCCCGACCAAGTGGTTCGGATGAAGTACTCCCGACCGGAAGTGGTCGGGTGAATGTAACTCCCGACCGGAAGTGGTCGGATGAAGCGATGTTCGGGTGAACAAGACTCGACCGGATGAGCAAGACTCCGATCGCGAGGTCGGTTAAACAAGACTCCGATCGCAGAGGTCGGATGAGCAAGACTCGGGTGAATAGTGTTCGGATGAGCAAGACTCCGACCGATGAACAAGACGCCCGACCCACAGAGGTCGGATGAACAAAGACTCGGGCGAATAGTGTTCCCGACCGATGATAAGACGCCCGACCTACGAGGTCGGATGAGCGAGACTCGGGTGAACAGTGTTCGATGGATAGTGCCCCGACCAATGAGCGAAGACGCCCGACCTACAGAGGTCGGATGAACGAGATCGGGTCGGATGAACGATAAAATCAGCACGATCTTAAAACACGTAAATCGATGTAACTTTTGATCGGTGATCCAAAACAGGAAAATTGGTGTGCACCTCCCTAAGGATGTCAGAACCTATTTCAATCATCAATCAAGGAATTGATACCAAGGTTCCGCCCTTTTCGCTTAAACAAATGCAACACCAAAAACAGAGTCACGAACACAGACTTCACCCCTAACTTGTCGGTGAGAGTTGATGATCGAATATCCTTGGATGACTCTACACAAATCACAGCAAGTAAGTACACGAAGAAACAACCCTTCAAACAAATAGAAACACTATTTGAAAACTAGTCACGTAAATTGGTTTCTTGCAAAACCTGAATAGAAGAGGTTGTAGATTGCCTAGATAATTGGGATATGATCTATAGAAGATTCATCCAAAGAATCTTTCATCCTTGGCAACAAGAACCGTAAGCCAATCAGACTAAAGAACGCAAGTCACACGCTTACGCACTTCAAGAACACACAGATTTACAAACTTGCAACAAGAACGCAATGATTGCCTAGATGATTGAAAGCACCGAATCTAGAGAAGAGTTCATCAATCATGAATTTCAACAAAGACTCGAAGCATGTAGAAGGAGATGAGGCAAATCCAAATTACGTAAAGAAAATTGCAAGTAAGTAAATGCGAATTTAGATAATGTAATTTAAGTGCGAATGTAAATACGTAAGAGAAATGAAACAAGAACATAGATGAAGAACATTTCATTTTCGAAGGGAGGTTTACAAAGCCTCACAACAAAGTGGGCAAAACTCAAATGAGCAAAAAAACCTCGGAACCTTCGGAGAGGGAAGGCTGCCCTACCCTCTATTTATAGTGACAGGATCAATTCCCACCCTTGGATATCTTGCTTCAATCCTAAGCCAACATCCAAGAGCCAGATTTGATCCTTACACCATCCTCTCAACAACTCTCAACTACTCACGAGATTTTCCTCACCGCTCACCACGCCCCTGTGGAGACACCCCTCTCCTGCCTAGTAGCAAAGCTAGGAACACCTACCACCCTTGGATGAGCCTCTAAACCCTAGAGCACTCCATCAAGGGTGAGATTTTACCCACTCACACAGCTATGCATGGGGTGACCAAACCCAACAACACAACGGGTTTTGCACGCTGCTCAAAGCATACCAACTTGACCGCTACTCTCTCTTCCCGATCGCGATCCAACGGTCCTCCTCGATCGAGCAGCTCCAAGTTAGCATCTCATCCATTCCTTTGTCTTCTTGGCTTGCGGCTACTCCCGGCCTCACCATCTTTGGCGACACACGATCATCCGGACCTCGGCTCTCGGCCTAGTCCCGATCCCCTTCGCCTCACCATGACCTAGCTCCAAAGTCCCGCAACCATCATAGACAAGGAAACCACATCACATAGCAATGTCCAACAACACATATCCATCTCAACAGAAAGATATACACTTCATCGCCAAGAAAACCACGACCACACATGGTCCGACCACCGGTCTCCATCCCGACCACGCACGACCACCGGTCTCCATCCCGACCACTCGAGGTCCGACCACCGGTCTTCGCCCCGACCACTCGGGTCCGACCATCGGTCTTCTTCCCGACCACTCGAGGTCCGACCACCGGTCTTCGCCCCGACCACTCGGGTCCGACCATCGGTCTTCGTCCCGACCACTCGGTCCGACCATCGGTCTCCGCCCCGACCACTCTGGTCGGACGATCGTTTCCAACCACCACACTCGCACCACTGGGTCGGATGGTCGGTCTCCAACCACCAAAGCTCGCACCACTCGGGTCGTATAACCGGTCTCCGACCAACCAAAGACTCGACCACTGGTCGGATAACCGTCTCCGACCAACCAAAGACGACCACTCGGATCAAACTCAAATTCAAGCACAACAGTTAAACCACGGTCAATTACTCATCACCATCGAGGATAGACCTCCACATGGTCTTTCAATCTCCCCTTGATGAGTATATTGACAAACACTAAAAGGCATAAATTTGAGTTTGTAAAGCAATTTGATTGCAAAACCAAACTTGGTCCAGAGAGAAAGATATAAAATCATGACCAAGTTGGCAGTAAGATTTTAGAGCAAGATCATGAAAAGAGCAAGTTTTCTACAAAGCTCTAAAAATCAATCATAAGTGCCAAATGTGATATGATCCATAAGAGATAGCAAAGATTTACAAAGATCATAAGAGATAGCAAGCTTTCACATTTTTATCTCCCCCTTTTCTACATTTTAAATGATGCCTTTTCTACATTTTCTCCCCCTTTTGGCAATATAGGCATCAAAATGGAATTTTCTCTCTTTTTTTGTTTGTTTTCTCTCCCTTTATATATGTATGCATGAAATGCATCCTAAGTGAGCTTTGAGAATTATCCAAGTGATCACAATGACAAGATATGACACCAAGCTAGTCAATTTAGAAAATGACTGAACTAGGATGTCTGCAAGAACAAATTCATTTGGCTCACAAGCTTGGTTTACAAGATTTTATTTTAGCAAGATTTGAACAAGTGCAAAACTTAGCAAAAGTTTCAAAGCTAGAAGCCAGCACCACTCATAGGATCAAATGGAAAACCTAGAGTTCAACCTACTCAACACTTTGGGGAATCTTGAAGTACATATAGAGTCCTTCGAGTTCATTTTTCAATTCATGCAAATTCTTCTTCTTTGATATTTTGAAAGACATAGCGGGTGCAAATGTTTGACATTATTTGCATTCTTTACCCACTTATGTTTTTGTTATTTGCATTTCTTAATGGTTGACTCAAGCCATGTTCGATCACCCCAAGAGTAACTCTTAAGAGAATGATCTTATCATACACTATATATTCCAAGTTCATCCCAAGTGCAATGGGAGGCGTCTCTAGAATATATAGTGTTGAGTTCAATTTTGCACAAAAAGAGTCAAGTTTTTCTTATTTTAGCATATATGAGCAATTTTGAAGGACTAAAATATGGATCAAGCAAGTTTCACCCAAGTTGCTATAGGGACTCTAGAGAACTCCATAAATTCACAATTCATGGTAAAACCTCTAGAGAAGAAACTTTAACAAGAAAAAGCAACATGTTTTCATTTAAGATTTTCAATTTTCAGATTTTAACAAGCTTAGTATCATAGATGAACTTGGATAGACCTAAGCTAGTGATTTTCTTCAAAGATGTAGCAAGGTGCATTACATGAAAGATTGAATCAATTGCATAATAGACAAAGCTCATAAAATGAAAAATGCAGTCTAAATGCAATGCATGAACAGATTCCCAAACTCCCCTCAACAGCTTGAATCAATTTTAGGCTCAAATCTGGTTAAAGTTGAGTTATTATCAAGATTAGGCATAAAGAAGACCCAAATGAACTTAATAAAACCAGAAAAAAACAGAATGGGGAGAAGAAGTCGAGAAACTGCAAGACTGGATAGCTATTGAGCATAGATAAGATAGAAGAGACTCACTATCGCTCAGATGGCTCTTATCTTCCTAGAGACTAACATAGGAAGCTGACTCTAGATCCCAACTAAGGAGTGCACATGCACCTGTCTACCTGGAGGCCCAAAACCTGCTAGACTTATAAGACTGTGAGGAACTCAACCTAGAGAGAAGAGAGAACAACTAATCACGCATGATAGCAACCTAAAGCATAAGATAAGAGGTCCATGGAAGACATGCTAAGTGAGTGAACTCAACTTAAGAAAACAAGCCCAAAGTCACCTGTAAGAAGAAAGGAAAAGTGAAAGAAAATATATAGTACATAATATACAAACCAGCTCCCCCTCAAGATAAGCCGATGGGCTCACGACTCCAAGCTCACTCCTCAAGGCAACAAACTGGAGCTATCCAAAGGCTTGGTAAAGATATCGCTAATCGGTGGTCACCATCTATGAATCAAGCACGATATCACCCTTCTCCACATGGTCTCTAAGGAAGTGATATCTAATATCAATGTGTTTGGTCCGGAATGTTGCAATGGGTTTTTAGCAATGCAAATAGTGAAGTGTTGTCACGTAAGAGTGGCACACTCTCTATTTCTAACCCATAGTCCTCGCAAGGTCGATCTCATCCAGAGCACTGACTACAAAGAATCGGTGCAAAGAACATACTCGACCTCGGTGGATCTGGCAACCCTGCATCGCTTCCTAGATGACCAAGAAACAAGAGAAGTGCCAATGAATTGGCAAGTGCCGAAGTGCTTTTCCTATCTATCCTACACCAAAGAAAGTCGGATCGGAAAAGGCTCTAAGAGATAGACAAGAAGAAGAAGAGTACCAAATACCATAATCGGTGGTGGCACGAAGGTACTGAAGATGCGCTTGACCGCTGGCGGAGAGGCGCGAGGAGAAGCTTGAAATCGAGCGCACGGACACACAAACAAAATGTATGTCCGCCTCGAAGCGGTGAGGTACAAGAGGGAGCCGATCATGTTCAAACTCCTTTTGATCGCAGGCTCACCATCCTCATCGGGCTCGAGGACAAGAAGGTGGCCATAGGAGTCATCACGGCTTCCCATCGACATGTCGAGCGCCTCAGAGGTCACGTATATTTGCCTTGATGCAAGAAAGTACCCTCCCGAGTCCGCTTGATTTGGAAGCCAAGAAAGTAGCTCAACTCGCCCATCATACTCATCTCAAACTCAGACTCATCACATCGTAAAACCGAGAGACAAGAGAATGAGAGGAGCCACCAAAAATGATATCGCCCACATAAACCGGACAAGAAGAAAATGAGACTCATGGTGTTTGATGAGCAGAGTTTTGTCTACTATGCCCATTTTAAAGTCATGGTGAGAAGATAAGACTTGAGCCTCTCATACCATGTCTGGGGCCTGCTTGAGTCCATACAGAGCTTTGGAAAGCTTGAAAACATGACTAGGAAACTTGGGGTTCTCAAATCCTCGAGGTTGTTTGACATAAACCTCTTCCTCAATATAGCCATTGAGGAATGCACTCTTGACATCCATTTGATAGAGCTTGAAGCCCGGGATGCGAAAATGCAAGCAGATCCTAATAGCCTCTAGCCTAGCTACGAGGGCAAAGGTCTCCTCAAAGTCAATACCCTCAACCCGAGAAAGCCCCGTGCAACTAGTCTAGCCTTGTTGCGAATGACAACCCCATCCTCACTGCTTGTTTTTGAACACCCACTTGGTCCCAATGACATTATGACCGGATGGGCGCTCTACAAGCCGCCGACTTTGTTCCTCTCAAAGTTCTCAAGTTCTCATGCATGGCATTAATCCACGACTCATCGGATAATGCATGAGAAACATCCTTTGGCTCAAAAGAGGCAACGAAGGCAGAGTGAAGACAGAAGAAGACAGATCCGTTCTTGAGCGTGTGACACGCTCAACAAATCGCCGATCATTTGATCGGAAGGATGACGCCTCAATATGACGGGAGGACTGTAGCGTATGGCCTCTACCTCTTGAGCAGAAGAGATAGGAGCAGAGCCACTCTACCAAGGAGAGTCGGAAGGCAAGGGTGGTCTCCCGAGGTGCGAAATGGAAACAGAGGCACCTCGGTGTAGAGGGATCTGGATCGGATGGAACACCATCATCTCCATTATCCTCATCCTCTACAAAAATGGTCTCAAGGAAGAAGAAGAGCTCAAACATCGTGTCTAGCTCTGGCTAGCCTCATCAAAGGTCACATCACGTGTCTCTATGATCCTATGCGCATCAACACCTGCACTTATAGCTACGAGAAGAAGACGAGTAACCTAGAAAGATACCATCGGAAGAGCGAGACTCAAACTTATCTAGGTTACTGGACTTCAAGATAAAACACTTGCAACCAAAACGAAAATGGGACACCTTTGGGCTTTCGCCCATACCTCAACTCATAAGAAGTGCGATGCAAATGTGCTCTCAAAACACGCGATTAGACACATGGCAAGCAAGAGCTATAGCCTCACCCAAAACTTCCTAGGAGTACTATACTCATCTAGCATCGCCCCGCCATCTCAACTGTGGTCCTGTTTTTCCTTTCCACTACGCCATTCTCACGAGGCGCGAGGGAGAAGAGAACTGATGCTCTAAACAGCACTCCACACAAAAGCTCTCAAAGTAGGAATTCTTGAACTCCGTGCCATTATCACTGCAGATAGCTCAGTAATGCACCGGGAGCTCAATAGACAACCCATCGACCAAACCCTCAAGTGAGAAAAGTCTCATCCTTTGAGGCCATGAAGAATACCCAAGAGTATCTAGAAAATCATCAACGATGACAAGAACATACCACTTCCCTCCGCCGATCGCACTCTAGCCGACCAACAAAGGTCCATATGTAAAAGCTGTCTCGGTGCATCACCATCACTACGGGATCGGAGGATGAGAAGCAAGAACCATCTTGCCATGTCGGCAAGGAGAGCAAACTAAGTCTTTGACCATCTTGAGTTTAGCGCACTCAATGAGATCGTGGTCGCTAACTCGGTCAAATGATCAAAACCAATGTGGCCAAGTCTCCTATGCCGTAGGAGAGATCACGGACTCGAAGCAATCAAACATCGAAGAGAGTCTCGGAAGAAGCGGAAAAATCAGCACGAAAGACTCTCCCAAATCTAGAAATCCGCAAACTAACCCTCCCGATGAATCAAGGATTCTGCAGACATTACTCTTGAAGCTTACCTCGAAAGAGTCATCGATAAGCCGAGAAACAGAGAGAGCGATTGTATTGCGACTACTTACTAAGGCAACATCTTTAAGAATGAAATTTTGGTTAATGCAGATGGTACCTTTAGCAATGACTCTACGAAGATGCATCCCCAAAAGTGATTAACTCATCACCGGGGCTCGGACTAGGAAGAGAACCATCGAGAATCTCGGTCATATGGCGAGAACAACCGAGTCAACAATCCAAACATCTCCTTCCCATCCGACCAACCCGATCAAGACATAAGAGAGAAAGATGACTCAAGATGGGATAGAGTGAAGACTTGGGAACCCAATATCAACCACATGACGCTCGTAGTACCGATCCGTATGCATCGACTCGAGTGTCTCTCTGCCGCTTAACTATCACACGATCGAAGCGGCTCCGTAGATGATCTAGAGTCAAAGCGGGTTGGCTCGCCGTGGTGCAAAAGCCGAACCACCCGAAGAAGGTGCTCAATCTCCTACCGAAAACACCTCACGCCGCTGATATCTACCTCGATGGGAAGAACGAGGAATATCAAGAGGACGGCGGAAAGACTGACTACGAACAGCTCCAAGACTAAAATTCGAAGAACCAGCATGAAAACCAAGTCCTGGACGCTGCCCAAAAACAGCGACTCTCTAACCTGTCTAGAAGCAGTGTGTGTCTTAGGAGCACTCAAAGTCTCGGGATGACCACTGAATACCCCTAAGAGCAGCAACACGATCACGCCGAGTGATCTTGGCGCGCCTAAAGCAAAAATCTACTAGGTGACCATCCTTCTTACAGAAGGTGCATGTATACTTCGCCTTGCTAGAGGCGTATAATAGGAGAAGCATCCTTCTGGTCAGAAGTCCCATGGACCACACCAGCAGACCTGAACACAGTGGTGCTCACCCTGGGAGCTACCGCAATCTCACCACTCTTGGATGCACGCACAATGGTAGGAGGATGTGCCCTAGCGTGCTCCAAGTAGTCAAATCCTAGACCCTGATTAAATCACGATCTTAGATTGGTCTAGAATGAGATTGCTTCTTCTTGCCTCCAACAAACTTCTCGAGAGTGCTCATAAGATCTTGGCAATCTCGGAAGAAAGAAGCACAAGAAGAGCAGGGGAAGAAGAAGAAGAACCGTAAAGATGAGCTCTCTCAAAGACGTGCATTTTTCTCCTCAAAGACGGCTGCCTCAATCTTGAGGGCCTCACAAGAAACGCAAGACGCATTTCTAATTCTATGGGCTTGGTCTTCTAATTTCTTCCTAAGCTCGACATGGATTTTATCCAAGTCCCCCACAATCTCAGTACATCGCAAGCAATATTTTTGTGACTTATCTAGTAAGTCCTTAGCAAGTTTAGCACACTTGACATTCGTGGTTTCATTGTCAAGTTTTAATTGCTTACAGCCCTCACATGAGCTTACTGGATCCTTAGAAGCATGTGATTCAAGTTCATTGTTTCTAGCAGAAAGCTTTCTAAGGTGTTCGCTCATGGCATCAATTTCAGAAAGCAATTTAGGGCAATTAGCACAAGAGGGAGTAGAGTGAGCATTAAGAAAACTAGCTTCTCAGTGAAATATCATCAATAGAACTAGTGCTAGCATTCTTCATCCTAAGACCATCAAGTTCAAGCAAGCACACTATCATGTATGGTCCTTAGGTTCTCCAACTCCACAAGAACAAAGATCACAGAGAACACAGTCATCAGTGACTCGGGAGGGAGAAGATCTAAGTGAAGCTAACTCCCGAGTCAAGGTACCTACTTCCTTCTCTAACTCAGAACACCTCGACCTAGCCTTAGCATGAAACTTGCCTAATTACTGAAAGCATAAGATTTAACTCGTCGAGGTGGGTACCTCATCCGTGTCAGACTGGCTCGAGTCGCTACTTCAATGGCGCCGCCATGAAGCACATGCCGAGAAGTCATCGTTGCCCTTCACCTTCTCTTGCGGATCGTCCTCGCTTGCATCGCTCGAGTTCTCCGTGTCGAGAGCTCGATGTCGCCCAAGACGGCGAGGACCGGTGAAAGAGCTTCTTGTTCTTGGCAAAGTTGCGGTACTTCTTCTTCGCGGCTCACGAGCCGGGCCTTCTTGTTGCGGTTCTTGTCGGTGTAGTCGTTCTTGCCCGAACCGCTTTGTTCGCTTTTTGCCCTTCTCCGGCTTGGGACGGTTTGCTCGAATGTGGTTGGGGCCACCACACTCAAACAGTGATCATCCCACCTCTCTTCTCTCTCTCACTCTCTTGTATGCATATGAAAATTTGCGAGCAAGAAGAGCAAGCTCATTTTCTCGAAATTTTTCCAGTTGGTCATCGCTAGCTCACAAAGGGCGAGAGAGAGAAACCAATGTAAGAATCGTAAAGAGAGGATCCAATGGGATCGGTGACCAAAGCCATCGATCGAGACTTCGTCTTCCGCGAGACGACGCCGATCTCATGAGTCTTGAGGCGGGAATAAAGCCCGTCAAGAGTCAAAGTCGATAAGTCGGTGGTGTCCTTGATGGTGGTCACCTTCATCTCCTGCACCAAGGTCGAGTGCGGTCAAGAAATGCCGAGCATTGTCCGAGTCGGGTATATGCAACCGATCGCTCGGAGGTCGCCGTAATCTTTGTAAACCGACCAAAGCACTCGCCAAGACTCTCACCGTGTTGTTCAAACTTGTTGAACTCACGCTGAATTGGTCCTGTCGAACCGCCTTGATTTGGGTAGTGCCTCATGGTAAGCATCAAGGGTCACCCAAATCTCATGAGCGTAACGAAGGTGAGAAATCCTATCGCACTCATCGCGACTAAGGCCCTGTATGAGGATGTTCCTTGCCTTAGCATTTGCCTCAACGTCGACCATATTGCCACCGTGACGTTCTCATCGGGCAGAACCTCATACGGAGCTTCACCTTCGCCATATCGGGAAGCCCTGGCGTGATGTACGACTCCATCCGAGATTTCCAAAAGGAAAATCAACTCCAGAGAAAATAGGAGGCTTGGTGGAATACTTGTCCATCGCCATGGCTCTTGAGACCGGTCAAGATCTAGAAAGAGCGAACTGCTCGATACCAATTGAAAGATCGAAAAGGCGACTAGAGGGGGTGAATAGGAGCCAAATAAAATTTTCAATAAATTCTCCCCTAGAATTCAATCCACCAAAAGACCGTAAAGAAAGAATCTGAACCATCGATCGGGCAATTTCAAAACAGAGGCTCACCGAGTTAAGATAGGGTGAGCAGTAAAAGCGACCGGTCGAGTAGCTCGTCGGATGAACAAGATCGCGAACCGGTCGTTAGTATCGGTCGGATGAAGTACTCCCGACCAAGTGGTCGGATGAGCGAGACTCCCGACCGGAAGTGGTCGGGTGAATGTAACTCCCGACCGAAGTGGTCGGATGAGCGATGTTCGGGTGAAGCAGAGACTCACCGGATGAACAGTACTCCGATCGCGGAGGTCGGTTAAACAAGACTCCGATCGCAGAGGTCGGATGAACAAGACTCGGGTGAATAGTGTTGGATGAACAAGACTCCGACCGATGAGCGAGACGCCCGACCTACGAGGTCGGATGAACGAGACTCGGGCGAATAGTGTTCCCGACCGATGAGCGAAGACGCCCGACCTACAGAGGTCTGATGAGCGAGACTCGGGTGAACGGTGTTCAAATGGATAGTGCCCCGACCAATGAGCGACGCCCGACCTATAGAGGTCGGATGAACAAGACGGGTCGGATGAACATAAAATCAGCACGATCTTAAAAATGTAAATCGATGTAACTTTTGATCTGGTGATCCAAAACAGGAAAATTGGTGTGCACCTCCCTAAGGATGTCAGAACCTATTTCAATCATCAATCAAGGAATTGATACCAAGGTTCCGTCCCTTTTCGATTAAACAAATGCAACACCAAAAACAGAGTCACGAACACGACTTCACCCTAACTTGTCTGGTGAGAGTTGATGATCGTAATATCCTTGGATGACTCTACACAAATCACAGCAAGTAAGTACACGAAGAAACAACCCTTCAAACAAATAGAAACACTATCTCAAAACTAGTCACGTAAATTGGTTTCTTGCAAAACCGAATAGAAGAGGTTGTAGATTGCCTAGATAATTGGGATATGATCTATAGAAGATTCATCCAAAGAATCTTTCATCCTTGGCAACAAGAACCGAAGCCAATCAGACTAAAGAGCGCAAGTCACACGCTTACGCACTTCAAGAACACACAGATTTACAAACTTGCAACAAGAACGCAATGATTGCCTAGATGATTGAAAGCACCGAATCTAGAGAAGAGTTCATCAATCATGAATTTCAACAAAGACTCAGAAGCATGTAGAAGGAGATGAGGCAAATCCAAATTACGTAAAGAAAATTGCAAGTAAGTAAATGCGAATTTAGATAATGTAATTTAAGTGCGTAATGTAAATACGTAAGAGAAATGAAACAAGAACATAGATGAAGAACATTTCATTTCTGGAAGGGAGGTTTACAAAGCCTCACAACAAAGTGGGCAAAACTCAAATGAGCAGCAAAAACCTCAGAACCTTCTGAGAGGGAAGGCTGCCCCTACCCCTCTATTTATAGTGACCTGGGATCAATTCCCACCCTTGGATATCTTGCTTCAATCCTAAGCCAACATCCAAGAGCCAGGATTTGATCCTTACACTGTCACTCTCAACAACTCTCAACTACTCACGTAGACTTTCCTCACCTGCTCACCACGTCCCCAGGGAGACACCCCTCTCCCTGTCTAGTAGCAGGCTAGGAACACCTACCACCCTTGGATGAGCCTCTAAACCCTAGAGCACTCCATCAAGGGCTGAGATTTTACCCACTCACACAGCTATGCATGGGCTGACCCGAAACCCAACAACACAACGGGTTTTGCGCTGCTCAAAGCATACCAACTTGACCCGCTACTCTCTCTTCCCGACCGCGATCCAACGGTCCTCCTCGATCGAGCAGCTCCAAGTTAGCATCTCATCCATTCCTTTGTCTTCTTGGCTTGCGGCTACTCCACGGCCTCACCATCTTTGGCGACACCCGATCATCCGGACCTCGGCTCTCCCACCTAGTCCCGATCCCTTCGCCTCACCATGACCTAGCTCCAAAGTCCCGCAACCATCATAGACAAGGAAACCACATCACATAGCAATGTCCAACAACACATATCCATCTCAACGAAAGATATACACTTCATCGGCCAAAGAAACCTCGACCACACATGGTCCGACCACGGTCTCCATCCCGACCACGACACGACCACCGGTCTCCATCCCGACCACTCGAGGTCCGACCACCGGTCTTCGCCCGACCACTCGGAGTCGACCACTTGTCTTCTTCCGACCACTCGAGGTCCGACCACGGTCTTCGCCCCGACCACTGGGTCGACCATCGGTCTTCGTCCCGACCACTCGGGTCCGACCATCGGTCTCCGTCCCACCACTCGGGGTCGGACGACCGGTTTCAACCACCACACTCGCACCACACTGGGTCGGATGACTAGTCTCCAACCACCAAAGCTCGGACCACTGGTCGTATAACCGGTCTCCGACCAACCAAAGACGACCACTGGTCGGATAACCGGTCTCCGACCAACCAAAGACGACCACTCGGATCAAACTCAAATTCAAGCACAACAGGCTAAACCACAGTCAATTACTCATCACCATCAGGGATAGACCTCCACATGGTCTTTCAGAGTGCTAGCCACTGATCATGGGACTAGTACAGTAATCACATGGAGGTTCTTGTTTGCAAGAACGGGGTCTCACACGCGGCCTTTTTATACTGGGCTTTAGTCGCCCATTGGTTGGGCGACAGAGGCCCGCGCATCCCTCTGTAGTCCAACCAAAGATCAATTTATTCTCTGTCGCCCAATGGTTGGGCGACGGAAGGAGTGGAACGGTCAGTCACCCAATCAAAGATCGATTTATTCTCTGTCGCCCAATGGTTGGGCGATAGAAGAGAGGAACGGTCAGTCGCCCAACCAAAGGGCGACAGAGGTATATTTTTGCAATTTGTTTCAATCGAGGTACATTTTTGTAATTTGAATAAAAAAATGTATTATTAAAAAAATTCGTGTTGTTCTAGTGACTTACTGTACTGTTTTGTTACAATGAAAAGCGGTACAATTTTTTTAACAGTGTTCCCGAAAGATTTATTTTTTATACAACGATACATAAATAACTACTTAAGTTGCAGTCCAGGAGACTGCATTTGATCACCTTCCATCCGATTGGAATGGTTGACAAATTAACTGGTATACTTTACCGAGCTGTAATAGTGTGATGGATAGTATATAAAATCAAGGTATTCCCCGTATTCCATATTGTATATTCCATTTGTCAAAGTTTATAAGGCTTATTTTTTTGAATAATCTTGTCTATGAATATATGTTGTATTTTATATTTTAATACAAAATTAGTATGATGTCCTCTCTATACTCCTAATAAATATTCATCTTTACTTTATATTCTTTACATGCAAATAACGCTTAGTGATAATAATTATGATCAATCTAGTAATTTTTAAAATCTCCCTGGTCCATGTGTCAAAAAAACGCAATATAAATTTGGATTAGTGTGACGACCCTCATTTTCACAAAAATGCGAAAATAGAAATCTAATGTGCATTCCGTACTAGTCCCATGATCAGTAGCTAGTACGCACATACACGACAATTGGAATCACAACCATACAACAAAATTAATAAGCGGAAGCAATTATACAAAGAAAACTTACAACTCAGAGATTGCAGCAGCAAAAGAAGCAAAATCCTGCAGTGTGCCCATCCAACCCGCAGGCAACTGACCAGGCATAAACTCTAGAAGGAACACGACGAAGATAAAACCCATAACCTGCGACGAAAGAGGGAACTACGAAGCTTCGCTAACTTATCCACCTAAAAACAACATATAAGCAAGGGAGAGTACATTCGTACTCCGCAAGACTTTAGCAAAACCTATAATACATGCAGGCCATTTCAAAGGAGGCTACTACGGTTAATTTGCATAAAGCAGAATTGATATTGTAAATCAAGTTATTTGCAAACAGAATTTAAAAGAGCAAGTTGACTGATATGAAATAAGTAAAGCATAAGTAATACTCACAACCCTTCGTGAGCATCGAATAATCCAGAAATAGAATCCAACAATGTCGATCCTTTGACATAAAGCAACAGCTGCTAAACAGGTTCCAAACCAAAACCCAATTTTAGAAAATACCAAAACTAACATTGGAATGACTTCACCAAGTGTCCTTGACCGTGGACACGGCTAATCGATTAGATTTACACTCTGCAGAGGTGTACAACTTTACCCACAAGTCATGACCTTTTCTTTTTGCCGCATGTTTCACGCACCTTTGGCGTGTGGCCAGAATGTTCATGACGAAAACCTTTACATTATCTAAGTTAACTTTGCACCAGCACCGGGACGTTAACCCATGCTATGATGGAAGAACTTAGGGCATAGAAATGTTGGAACTTCCCATAGACATGGCGTACACCGTTATATCGGCAGGCGTTGTTCCCAACACCTCAGTGAGGGCACCCCTTCGAGCAAACTTGAAAGGAATGCTCGTACTACTTCAGCCTACCAATGTGCAAAGTTAATCTAGATAACTTAATTGGTTTAAGGTTGTCCCATACCAACACTTGTGGTTGCACGGGTTTCTTGGATCAATAGCGTCCCATTGCTCGGTCCTTACTGTGACACGGGCGATACTCCACCCTACACTACGTGCAAATCCCTCTGCACATCCGGCTATTGCCAATAATTGTCCGCATAAAAAACCATAGTTTTATTTTGGGTTTTTAATCAAAATACCCATAACCAACAGCTTCATTTCCAACATTTTCCATTTCTCAAGAAACAATTTTGATCTGATCATCAACTACATGATTCTAAAGCATGGCTAAGCATGGAATAAAATGTAATCGCATATACCCATGATAACATTAAATAATGTCTAAGCTTAATCTATGGTTATCAAGGTTCACATGTCCATACTTATCAAGGAGGTTTCATGAGACAACAGGTATAACTACCAGCACCACAAAATAGCGAATTTACAGAAAGTAAACGCATGCATGAAACATTTTAATAAACACAATGGAAATTAAATACTGGGATCAAGATGGTCAAAGGAGGGTGCTTGCCTTGCTTATTTATTGCTTACGACGAAGACGAGGCCACGGCTGACGGAGGCATCGACGGAGGAAGGGACGTCGAATTCTACACATCGATCAACCGAAAATATAGCAAATAACCAACTTTAATAAGGGCAAAAATAAAACAGACAGAAAACCAAATAAAGATTCATTGCAGAAAACAGGAATGATTTAAGGTTTAAGTTGCATGATTTCAAGATCTTATGATTTAGATAATTACACATTCATATAGTTAATGGCTTTTATGAAGAACCAAACAAGGTTTCATAGATAGATTATCTATTCTTGTTTTACGAATTCAAGAGGTTAAAATTATGAATTCTTGTATTTATAACTTCGAACTATAGATGCTAAAATTATTTGGATTAAAAGAAATAAAACACTAGTTAGGGTTATGCAAAACACACTTAATTCCTTAAGTGATTTGCATAAAAAGGGGTTTTGAATAAGATAGATCTGTTAACTTAGGTTACTAGATTTATTTATGGTTTTTAAAAAGGTTCTGGTGATACAAATACCTTCATTAGAGACTTCTTCATTACTACCGATTCACATTGTAAAGCTTAGAAAACATAACAACACATATATATATATATATTCCTTTTATGCTTGATTCCATTCTTACTCATGAAAACTATTTAAGTCAAGCCCTTTAGTTAATCATTTTCCATATTCTGGAGGCTTACTGTTATGCTAAGGCATACACATTAATTTTCTTATTTCAAATTTCTTTTGCACATTTAATATATTGAAAACAATCTTTAATAGAAAATGATTCAAACATAAATGGAGTTTAAACATTTTTATATATTTGGGTTTCTGGAAGTCTAAGAATTCCAATAAAATTTGTTTCACTAAATTCTCAGTTCATTTGCACTATTTATATTCATAACCTATCTTTCATCTTTTTCCTTAAATTTGAATTTCAAATTCATCTATTGCTCATTTTCAGAATATTTTTGCATATTATGATGGTACTTGATTTTAGATGAATTTAGAATCTTATTTCATCTCATTTGGATTAAAGATTCGAAAGTTATTAACATTTGAATTGGCTCGATTTTGGAAAATCAGAAACACGTTTTGTAAACTGGAAAGCGCATTACCCCTTTGAATTGGAGGAGCTCACACGCTGACAAGTCGGGTCCATCCTCCAATGACCGCACGGTGTGACCAGCGACTGACCGCTGTGGTCGGGAAAGTGGTCGAAAAATTGGTCGGAAAATTGGTCGGAAAAGTGGTCGGAAAATTGGTCGGAATATTGGTCGGAAAAGTGGTCGAAAAATTGGTCGGAAAATTGGTCAAAAATTGGTCGGGAAAGTGGTCGCTGTTGGGAAGGTGGTCGTGGTCGGGAAGGGTGGTCGGAAAGTGGTGGTCGGGAAGTGGTTATTTGAATTCATTTGGTCAATATTTTAACTATTTAATTCTCTATGCTAGGGAAGCTTCTTATGCTTACTTTTTAATACAAACTGAATTCAACTCCAAATGTTTTTGCAGAAATGGGACATTTACAACCTCAGGGACATGTGAGAACAATTTCATGATTTTAGGAGCTATAATTTGCATAGCTACTATATGTTACATAAAAGGGACTTTAAACAAACTTGCTTGAAATAACTTGAACTGCAGTGATCATCTAAATTCTGTTACATATTCCAAGTACTTATGGCTTAATTCAAATTTAGAAACTTATTTCACCTTATTTGGATTTTATTTATATAAGTTATGTATATTTGAGTTTTTTAATGTATTGAATGTGCCCTTTAATAGAAAGTAGCTCAAACATAAATGAAATTTAAATATTTTTATATATTTGAACTTCTCGAAGCATAAGGATTCCATAAAATTGGTTTCATTTAATTCTAAGTTTGTTTGCAGAATTTTTATATAAAGTATATCTTTAGGCCTTTTATTCAAATTTGAATTTCAAATTCACCCAGTGAAGATTTTCAAAATATTATTGTACATTCTGATGATAACTGATTTCACATGAATATAGAAATTCATTTCACTAATTTTGGAGTTATAATGCAAAAGATATGGCTAATTGAATTAACTCGGGTATATTAAATCAGGGAAAAACGAAAATACGCTTTCGGAACAGAGATGGCGTATTTTACCGATTGCATTAACTCTATTTGCGTCACTGACAGAAGAGGCCCACAGCGTAGTGAGACAGGGCAGGGGAGGCGGCTAGGGCACGGCGGCGATGGCGTTCCGGCGGAGCTCCGGCGAAGGCGAGGGCACGGTGAGCTTCAGTGGACCATCGCGCACCTGATGGTGGGGTCGATCACTTCCGGCAATGGTCAGAGTGGGCTGCCACCGTGGGCTAGTGGCGGAGCTAATGGCGACTCGCCGCGGAGAAAAATGAGTGAATCTCGATTCGAATCGGTAGCGAATTAAGCACTAAGGAGTGCGAGAGGTTCCATTTTACCTATTGGCCAGGTTCCTGGTTGGCTGATGAGCTCCACCACCGAGCGCCGGCTTTGGGGAAGAAGGCGCGCACGCGGCGGCGGTTGATCAGCAGGAAAGAGCTGAAATCGATGAGCGAGATGGGTTCAGAGATGCTCAAGGATGCTACGGCTACGAGCAATTTAAGAGTGGCTCACCGATTTGCTTGATCTTCCACCTCTCCCCACTTCTTGCTTGCAGCGGCAATGGCAGGGAAAATGAAGCTGAACTCGGCAGCGCTCTGAAGGAGATGATCAGGCTGCGAGATTCCTGGAAGGTGCGCAAGGAGATGTAGTGGCCGAACTCTGCACTTGCTCTTCCTCTTTTGGCTTACTGTGACTTAACTCAACTGATGAAATTGCTTGGCCTCCTTGCTCTCTCTCTGGACACTCGGTTCACTGGAGTGAGGCTCCTGTGAAGGAGAGGATGAATGCCTGAAGCTTTGATGGGCGACTTGGGGCTTGCTGGCATTTGATGGAAAGCTCTGGATAGATGAGTTGTCCCTAAAGCACAGGAGGTGAGATGGCTCTGGACAAGCTAGTATTCACATTAAAACGCCCAGCAATTCGAGTTGACAAATTGTGAAACTTTTTGACCATGGTATACTGGGAGTGTTTAGCTTCCAGAAAAATTTTGGGACAAAAATACCGTATAATTAATTTATAAAATTCTGACACTGTGCACTGCTCAGAATTTTGATTTCGGATTTTGATTTAATTAAAGGTGAAAAGTTATTATTTATTTTTCAAACTTTTTGTAGTCATTTGTATTGGGTTAATTATGTCTCTATAAAAATTTTAAGTCAAAATACGGCTTAATTATGTTATAAAAATTCTGACATGAAAATTCTCAGATTTTCAAAGTCTGTGTTTTTGAATTTTTAGAAGGTATAAATGACATGATAAATTCCTGAAATTTTTACCTGAGATAAATTATACTCTTAGGGTGTTATGGTAATTTCATAGCTCCAGAAAAATTTATGAAGATTTTCTAGTAACTTGACTTCTACTGTTTCTAGTCAAAAAGTATTGTCCTTCCTAACATTTATTTATTTTTGTGTGCATAAAATTTTTACATGCTGACTTTACTGACTTACCGGCATGTATAGGATTCCATGGTAATTTTTTTTTAACTTTTTATGTTTACCATTTTACCATTTCCCTTTTCCCATTCTCTTTTGTTTGATTTTCATTCAATACAAAAATCCAGAAAATTCCAATAAAAACAAATAATGCTAATAAAATTCAAAAAAAACATATTTGAATTTAAAATATTTATTTTTATTTTATTGTATTTTTCGGGATGTTACAATTAGGGAGTACTAAAGTATGACCTGGTTTCCTCCTTAGGATCACATCAGATGCAGCGAGTAAACGCTAGCTTGAGAGCGACCGTACACGGTACCGGGGAATAAATTACGCTAGGTGTTAGAATCCCACCGAGATTGATCCGTTGATCACTTTTCTCTAGGAAGACATAAATTACGCTAGCTGTTAGAATCCCGCCGAGATTCGTCTGATCACTTTTCTCTAGGAAGACTACCCGAATGCTCATGAATATGATTTACGATGGATAATTTTTTTTTATTATGCAGCACATTAAGCTGTTATTATTGGGTTTAATTTATGTCATGTTCTTGCTCCGCTATAGTATCAAGTCGAGCCCTATTCTAGTCTATATTATATACATATATTTGGTCCGTTGCTCAGTTATTACTCTCTATGCATGGAGTCCATCTCTCAGGTTTATGTCCGAAGAACAATCACAAATAGACCAACATTAAGTTTGTAGAATTGGACTTTCTTCTTTCTTTAGAGTTCAATCAGATTGGATGTATATCTTTTATAATGAGTGACACTACTTATATCTAAACTCGCGTAGAAGTAAATTCGGGATTCGTCTACGAACCCTAAAAAATTAGTTACTATATTCTTAACAGATGTCAGTTTTAAGCGAGAAAAAAACAAAGTTGACGTCTCTACGTGGTCCATCCCTCCCTGTCCCAACCGAACACGTTGGACGGCAGCTGGGTAAGCGTCCGTACACGTCACCATCCAACGCGTCGTCTCCGTGGCCCCGGCTTCCCGACGCGTCACACCGAACCGTTTAAATTCCGCGAAGGCGCCCGCGCCAATCGATGCCGAGCTTTCCCAATTTCCCATGCATACAGAAGCACAGCAGCACTCGAGCTATCAACATTCGACGACAACTCGCGCAGCCTTTACCCGCGCACATTAGCTCGTCATATTCTTGCGGCCAACATGTCATCGCCGCCGCCGGCGTCGCCCAAGACTCACGTGCAGCAGTCGCCGTCGGGAAGCGTGGCGGCGGAGAGAAAGTACAAGGGCGTGCGGCGGCGCAAGTGGGGGAAGTGGGTATCGGAGATCCGGCTGCCCAACAGCCGCGAGCGGATATGGCTCGGCTCCTACGACACGCCGGAGAAGGCGGCGCGTGCGTTCGACGCGGCGTTCGTCTGTCTCCGCGGTCCCGGCGCCGAGGCCGGGCTCAACTTCCCGGAGTCGCCGCCCGCCGTCGCCCGCACCAGCGACCAGCAGCAGGTATACGCTGCCGCGGTGTCGTACGCCAAACGGGAGGCTGCACCCGCCGGAGCCCCCATGACTCCACGGGAAGAAGCAACCGATAATCCCACGGCTTATGACTACGTGCCAGTGGAAAGCGTGGTGGTGCCCCCGGTGCAGGTGCCCTCGGTCGAGGGCTTCGACTGGTCCCAGTTGATAGCGAACCCACCGCCGCTGTACTCGCCAACCGGTATGGGGAGCCATGCGTACTTGCAGATGTCGCCGACGGCGGCGGACGACACGGAGGAGAACGACAACGGTGCATGCCCTGGTCTTTGGAGTTTTGATTCTGGTGACTGCTGCTTCCTATATTAGCATCCGACGATAGCAAAACGTAGTGGATATTTCTGAACTTCTGCACACTCCTTGGCCACATATCAGTTACTCTCATGGCTGGATTTTTTTCTGACCTTTTAGCGCATTTCTTGGCCAAAAGTCAGTTAGTCCATGACGTTGACGCCAGTCAACTAGCCAATCTCTGCAAGCATGTTAATGTCTGTTCATCATGAGCAGATCGAAATATCCGTTCATCTCCGCCCTTGCATGCCAGGTAAAGTGCACATTTTCTGTTTCTGTGTTTTTAGTAAGAGGGAGATGCATGCGCCTAGATTTTAGTCCTCTATCAGATAAAATAGTTCAATTCCAACATGAAACAAGAGAAAATCCCACGTTTTAAGAGAGGTGTTTCTATATTTTTTTTTAAAGTTACACAAATATTAAAGCATAAATGAATGATAGATGATGATTATTTATTCTTTTCCTTGCCATGTGTTGGCAAAGACTGATTTTATGCCATGTGTTGGCAATGATCGATTTGATGCTCATGTCATGAAGGATTGTGAGTTATTATATTTATGTTATTTTTACTTGTTATTTTATATACCTGTCAAATTGTTTTTACATAATTTCATTTGCAAATCTATTACTCGGTATTTACAATTCAAATTTGTTTTTTTGGAACATAATCCTAGTAGCCTTTCTCTTGATACAAGCCTGCATTTATTATAGGTTTGCAAAAGTCTTGCGAAGTACGCAATGTACTCAACCTTGCTATTATTGTTGTTTTTAGGTGAAGAAACATAATACGCCGAAGAATCATACTTTGTCGACGCAGGTTACGAGGATACCAACGATGATTTTTTCTAGGGTTTACCTTGTTAGTTGGCTGTGGAATTTTGGGCTAAAGGTATACTACAAGATAAAAAAATGCTTCCATCGCAAGTTTATTTTGGTTTGTAAGAATATTATGTATAAAATTGCTTCCGCTGTAATATGTAATAAATACAGTGTATGGTTGTGATTTCAATTTGTGAAGATCCGTATGTAATAAATAACTAGTACTGTATGCACATGAAATCCTCCCAGCCAAAAAGGAGCGTATCACATTAGTACATTTTTCCTGCGATCTCTAGATGATGTGGAATACATATGTGTTGGTTCGACAAATACACCATATAAGTCTTATGGCTGTTGTGCTAAATACATTGTGCAAAATAAGGGGAATAATAAAACAACTATAAATACATGTACCATTCATATACGTTGTTTTCTTTTATCAACATATTTTCAGGTATTCAAAAGCCTAGGACGGCTTTTCTTGAAGAAATAGAGGATGATGTGTATACACGCACGCTTAACACTTTTAAGTCCAATTCATTATTTGACTGGAAATAATTATTGAGTCATACTAAATATCACTAGGTGGACTCTAATTTTATTAGGCATTTAATTATTTTCGTTGGAGATACAGAGCTACTACTATTTAATTTAATTATATGCAAACCTATATTTGATCTATACAAGCCTAACGTAAAGACACATTTAGAAGATGTAATGACCCCTATTTTTGCATAAATGCAAAAATGAAAATCTAATGTGTATTCCGTACTAGTCCCATGATCAGTAGCTAGTATGCACATACACAACAATTGGAATCACAACCATACAACATATTATTAAGCGGAAACTATTATACAAAGGAAATCTTACAACTCAGAGCATATAGCAGCAAAAGAAGCAAAGTCTTGTAGTGTGCCCATCCAAACTGCACGCAACTGACAAGGTATAATCCCTAGAAAGATCACGTCGATGAAATTCCCTCAACTTGTGACAGAAAGAAGCTTCGCTAACTTTCCACCTAAAAACAACATATAAACAGGGGTGAGTACTTTCGTACTCCGCAAGACTTTAGCAAATACTATAATATATGCAGGTCATTACAAAGGAAAGGCTTCTACAGTTAATTTGCATAAAGCAGAATTGATATTGTAAAGCAAGTTGTCATTCGCAAACGGCATTTATAAAAGCAAGTTTGATTGATAAGAAATAAGTAAAGCATAAGTAATACTAACAGTCCTCCATGACGTGAGATTCATGATGTCCATCAATAATTCAAATCATGATGTCCATCAATGTCGGCCCTTTGACATAAAGCAACAGTTGCTAAAACAAGTTTAAACCAAACCCATTTGAGAAAATACCAAAGACTCTAACATTGGAATGACTTTACCAAGTGCCCATGACCGCAGGCGCGGCTAATGTAACATCCCAAAAAATACAATAATATGAAAATAAATATTTTGAATTTGAATATAATTATTTATGATTTTTCCTGGTATTATTAGAATTTATTTATATTTCACTTGGATTTTTGTATTGGATGAAAAATCAAACAAATAGGATTAAAGAATGGATAATGGTAAAAAGATAAAAAGGTAAAATTAAAATTTTGGAAAAATTACCATGGAACCCTAACCATGCTGGTAAGTCAGTAAAGTCAACAAGTAAATTTTTTATGAAAAGAAAAGTAAATAAATAAAAAGAGTGACATCTCTTTTGACTAAAAACAGTGTAAGTCAGAATTAATGTAGAATATTAGAAACTTATCTAGATCCATAAAAATTACCATGATACCCCCAAAGCAGGATGTACATCTGGTAAAAATTTCAGGAATTTATCATGTAATTTAGACCTTCTAAAAATTCAAAAATAGAGGCTTTAAAAATCTAAAAATTATTATGTGAGAATTTGTATAAAATAATTACCCAATATTTTGACTTGAAATTTTTATAAAGACATCCCAAACCTAAATAGAACTCTTTATAAATGTTTCAAAAATAAATACTATCATTTGTAACCTTAAATAAATCAAATACCGAAATGGAAATTCTGGCTGATGCACAGTCGTTCTTGCTCCCGGCGAGCCACCATTTCTGCCACCGCACGAGCTCGGTGGAGCCATACCTCGGCCAATCCCGAGCCACAAAAGCTAGCCCCTTAGGATCGCCGGGATGCGTACGAGCTTTACGATCTATCGATTAAATCGCCTCCGTAGTGAATCGCCGCCGCGAACCGCCCCTCATTTTGTGTGATGCCATGTGGGACCCACGAGCTACCACTTTGTGTGTATGCCATGTGGGACCCACGAGCCAGTCACACGAGTCACCACGCCTCTCACGCGGTCACTGCAGTTGGGTCCCACTGGTCAGCCGTGATAAATAGTAAAATTTCTAATTTACAGTATTTCCAAATCCCTAGCACATTCACTTGCACATATCTTGCATGTTTTAAGCCCAAATTTGATGGAATAAATTTATGTATTTGTCTAAAATCATGTAGATTCTAAATATACAAATATATTCTTCAAATGAACTCTTTTTGAATTTGAAATTCAAATTTGAATAAAAGGCCTAAAGATATGCTTTATACAAAAATTCTGTAAACAAACTTATAATTGAATGAAACCAATTTTGATGAAATCCTTATGCTTACAGAAGTTCAAATATATATAAATATTTAAATTTCATTTATGTGTGAACTACTTTCTATTAAAGATTGCTTTCAATGCACTAGAAATATACATAACTTGTATGAAAGAAATGCGAAGTAAGTAAAATTGATTTCCAAATACTAGTGTGACAGTAGAATACCTGAATTTTCCAAAATAATTAAGAAGTAAACTTGAATTAAACTATCTTTAAAAATATGAATTGATCCAAGTACAAAATGTATATATATGCATATAAAATCAAATAGATAGAATATGGATCAAATGAATTTAAATAATCACCAAACCAGTTTTATTATACTCCTGGCATCACAAGGATCCTAGATATATAAAAATGTATAAGGATTACCCTAGGAGACAGTGAATGGTTAGCAGTCAAAGTATTGATGCTTGTGTTGTGCAAATAGTCATAACTTTCATAATCGAACTTCAAATTTGATGAAACCAATTCCTATAACCTTGAAAAATAATACCCTTTCTGTCTATGCAAAAAATGTCCTATGTTTGTGTAAATTTGAACTAAGTCCTTGTTAGGCCCTAATGATCACTTATACGGAGAACATCTCGGATAAAAACCAATCATCGCGAAGTCAACTTTAAAACACTCTTAGAGCTATACCCTATTAATGCCTGAAAAGTGGGTAGATTATCTTATAGGGTGTAGTCGCAAATATATATCAAAAACTGAATCATTATCGTGTAGTTATAGAAACGCTTAAGCTTTTTCAACAGCCCGTAGAATATCTCGTCTAAATGCAAATATTATGAAGACCAGTTTAGAAATGATATTTAGGTTTTGGTCTACCATAATCTAGAAAAACATTTTATTTACAGCTTACTTTTCAACTAAATCCTGCTAGTTGAATACCCTTAAGTGTTATGGTCAACGTAACCCTAATATCATATAAGCTTTTTCAACAATGAATATAATGTTGTAAGGCCCCCATTTTTGATAAATGAATACCAAAAATGGATACCATGTGCATAAGTACTAGTCCCATGATGAGAAGCTAGTACGCACAAATACAAACTGTTATCACAGTCATACACAAACTTTATTACACAGCGGAAGTAAGATTACATATTATTTTTACAATACCAAAAGTAAAACTGCAGTGGAGACAACTTCTTGTAGTATGCCTTTTAACCCATTGTTCCACAGGCAACTGACAAGGGAAAAATCCTTAGATAAATTCATCGTTAAATTCCCCGTATCCTGCATCAACGTATGAATCGTCGGGGTAATCTGATTCTTCACCTAAAAACATCAACATTGGCAAGTTGAGTACTTACGTACTCGCAAGACATATACAAAACCTAAAATACATGCAGGCCGTTCCAATAAAAGGCTATTAAGGTTAATTTTGCATAAAGCCAGTTTGAATGGTAAATACTGAATAATAGATTGCAAAACGGAATTTAAGTAAAAGCAATAGAATGTAAATATAAATAAATCACAAGTGCCATGGGTATACTGACCATACTCAAAACCATTTCCACCGACACATAGTGGAAAGTACCAAAACATGGTAGAAACCATATTTTATGAAGATAAGCAAAACAGCTAACTATGTGATGACTTTACCAAGTGTCCATGACCGCGGACGCGGCTAATCGATTAGTTTTACACTCTGCAGAGGTATACAGCTTTCCCCACAAGACATGACTGACTCTTTGAGCAATCGATATTTGCACACTTCATTTAGTGTGCCGCAGAGAGTCATGTTATAACTGTTACATTATTTAAACCTAACGCGTAAGAACTCAGAGCATAGAAATAATGGAACTACCCACAGTATGGCATACACCGTTATATTGGTAGACGTTTAATCCATGATCACCTCGGTGTGGACGTCCCGTCGAGCAATTCATTAAGAAACAACTCGTACTACTCCGGCCTTCCAAGTGCAAAGCTAGTTTAAACAACTTAATAAGTTAGAGCTGTCCCATACCAGCACTTGTGGTTGTATGAATATTCTTAGCCTGAAAACAACCCATAGTTCGGTCATTAACTCGACACGGGCAATAATCTCCACCCTACACTACGTGTAAAGACATACACAACCGGCTATTGCCAATAATTGCCCGCATCTAAACCATAGTTTTATTTTCATTTTCCAACCAAATACCAACCACAAAAATGGTCATACCCATTTAAATGTCATATCCAAAGTCTTTAATCATGTCACAGTTTTATGTTCATTTAAGCTTTGGCTAAGCATGTCACTAAATGTGAGTAACCCAGATTGACATTAAATAATGTCTAAGCTATTCTAGGGTTTTCAAGGTTCACAATTTCCTACTTATCAAGGAAGTTCTATAAGTCTACTGGTACAACTACCATTACCCGAAACATAGTAGATTTAATAAAATAAAGTATGCAGTAAAACATTTAATGAAAACAGTTATAAAACTGGGTTCAATATGATCAAAGGGTATTGCTTTCCTTGTTGATTATCCTCGACTTCGAACTCCTGGTCGTCGAATACACCGGGTTCGTTGGATTCTACACGTCGTACGGCGACATATAATAAATACCAAATTTCAATAAGGCAAAAAGAAATCAGATGGAAATATTCAAATAAACAACTTCATAAATTCAGAAATGGTTACATGAATTATTTGTTCACATTTGCAATTTAAAGATTTAATTTATTTGAGCCATTATTGCATTATTTACCACCCATTTAATAACTTAAATTTTTCTCATAACAAACCCTAAGTATTATTACAGATTCTAGTTCCTGGAATTTCAAGGATTCTAACGTAACATCCCATAAAATTCAAAAATTTGAAAAATAAAAAGTTTGAAATTTAAAAATAGAATTAAATAAAAATTTCAATTGAAATCAAGATTTTGATTCTAAACAATATCTTTTCCTCCTTTTCTTGTATTCTAATTTTAAAGAAAAGAAATATTTCAATATTAAAACTATTTTCTTCCAAAACAAATAAACTATAAAAATGAATTTGATATATGATATTTAATTTGAATTTGAATTTTGGAGTTTTCTGAATTATTGATTTTCTTGAAGTTCTTGTTTGAAAAGAAAAGTATCATAAATTGAAATGGTAAAATGGTAAAAAGTAAAAAGATAAAAACACCATAGCAATAAAAATATGCAAAAATAATATTAAAATATTAGAAACAGTCAAAGACCTTGTCATGCTGTCAAAAGTAATTTGAACACATTAAATAAAGAAAATATATTGTAATCATGAAAAGATAATCAAAAATCTGAAGTTGCAAGATTTTTTTTTCAGAAGTTATCTTAACTTAACGTGAGTTAAAATTTTAACCATGCTGACATGCTTATCTTATCTACGTCTGGTAAAAATATCAAGAGGTTATCACATCATTTATTGTTTTTAGAAATTCAAAAACAGATCATCAGGTAACTGTAAATCTCAATGTCAGAATTATTAAAATTAAAATAAAAAATATAAAAATCTCAAAATTTTATATCATGTCAATAATTCCATTTAAGATCTTGATAAAAAGTTTCATAAAATAATAAACTGATTTTGATCTTATATTAAATAAAACTCAGAAATGACAGAAAAATTACAACTAAGAATTGTCAGATTTTTATAAATATTTTTTCAATAATTGTTATCTAAAATTTTTACTGAACCCTTATCTTTACCTTGCCGACCTACCCAAAAATCTGCATAAAAACTTGAGCTTATCTGCTAACCTAAACTCTAGTTCTTACCTTGTCTTTGTCCCGAGGTCACAAAAGTCGGTTACCAATTGTATCGCACTACAGGTGGGCAGGCGGTGGTTCTCTTTCTTGCCGACACCTTCATCGCCAAAGTCGCCCCACTGTCGGCCAGTCAACCGAATTCCACGCCTTCTTCTCCCTCTCCCTCTCCCGAGCCTTCTCCCTTTCTTCTCTTCGCTCATTTGCTCTCACGCTTGAGCACACCGCCAGCCAAGCCGCACCACCTCCGTCTTTTGTCTTGTTCGCGCCGCAACTCGTCGCCCGAGCCGCCAACTTGAACCGCCAGAGCACTATCCCGCTGTCCCTCTATCACCTCCCTCGCCGACTTGCCCGCTCCCTCGCACCAAGAAACTCAAGCCTCATCTCTCTGCCGTCTCTCGCCAATTCCACTGTCATTGCGAGATTCTACCAATGATTTTCCCTGCAGCGGCACGTTCTGGGCAGGCAAGTGATCGCCAAGTTGCCCAACTTGTCAATAGGCTGCCACGACAGTCATTTTCTCAGAAAATCTTCAGCCACGACAGAAGAGCTCTTGCGTGTATCGTGACCGGCCGATCGCCATTTCTTGTCCGCGTTCAAATCCTGTTCGAACCGCCTCTTCTACCTATAAAAGGGTCTCGACTACTTCTAACACCTCACTTGCTCCCCTCAGCTCACCCTACTGCCAAAACACCACACAAAACTGCCGTGTCTTCTCCAACTCCGGCGAGATCCGAGAAAAAGGGGAAAACCTCAATTGGTCAATTCTGTGAACCTCGGCTCAAACCATTTGATGTGAAGCTACTTCATAACCTCTAAATCACATCCCACCTTCCAGTATTAGCTCATCTTCACCGGAGTACCGCCGCACCGTGCTTCCTCCGCCACCTTGGCCTCGCACGGTGGCAGCCCATATCAGTGCTTCTCCAAATGATTCAACCACAAAAATGGAACTATTGGGCCACCTTGATGCTCGAATCATTACCCATTCGAGCGTAGCCGAGCTCATCTTCTTCTCCGGCGAGCCCCCATCTCCTCCGCCGCCTCCCTCCGGCGGCAGAGAACTCCGGCCATCTCCGACTAAGCTAGCACCTCCCCTGGGTTCGCATGGATACCCTAGTGCTCAAGGTGAAGTCCATTCACCGGCCCGGACTCTTCGCCGCGGCGAAGCCGGTCGCCGCCTCCTCTCTCGGTCGCCGACAGGCAGGGCCACCTTTGTCGATGACTCGTGCGCTCAAGTCATCGTGCCGCGAGTCCCCAGCGTCGTCGCGAGCCGGCCGGCGCCAAGTTGGGCCCATCCGCCAGCGATTCAACCCAGCCGAGCCCAAATCGGAAAGCGTATTCAGAGACCGAAGGCGTACTTTCCAGTTTTGGTAAATTTTCTATTTTCTGTATTTTCCTAAACCGAATACATTATTTTGCTCATATCTTTTGAACTATCAATCCAAATTAAATGAAATAAATTGCTAAATTCATGATAAATTCAGTAGATTCATAATATGCAAAAATATTTTGAAAATACTCACTGTGTGAATTTGAAATTCAAATTTGAATAAAAGGGCTAAAGATATGCTTCATATAAAAATATTGCAAAAGAACTTAACGTTGAATAAAACCAATTTTAATGGAATCCTTATGCTACCAGCAACTCAAATGTATAAAAATATTTAGATTCTAACTTTGTTTGAATCATTTTTCGTTAGAAGTTGTTCTCAATGCTATAGATATTCAAAAATACATAGGCTGTACAAAAGAAATCTAAAACAAGTCAAGTTGATTTCTAAATACTTGAATGACAGTAGGATACCTTGTGATGTTGAAATAATTAAGTTATGAACTTGATTTAGACTTGATTCATAAATAGTAAGCTATTCAAATGAAAAAGGTGTATATATGAATAAGTGCACATAATAATCCGTAGCAATAGATATATGTATATGCAAATTATTCAATAGGTGTATAAAAGACATAAATTAAAATTAGAATGAGTAATTAGTCACCATTGAAAGGTTTGAAATGAAATATCATATATGCATAAGTTTGAATTACATCAAAAACATAAGCCTTGTATATGTAGAAAAATGTATTCATGTAGAGTTAATGAAAAGCATGATCATGATAAGGAACTAGATTCTAAATATCTAATGTAATCAAATTATGTTATCCAGCAAGAATCATTGCAATAAAGTCGTAACAAACACTTAACCAAATAATTGTAGTTTCAATACTTATATGATCCAAATAGTGTATCTTTCACAAACTAAATTCAAATTTGATAAAACAAAGTCCTGGTAACCTAAAAATGTATGAAATTAACTTATAAATGTTCTTCAAAGTATAGACTATAATATTCTGAAGAAATAATCTTGTTTCATTATATTTTGCATATAAATCCTAATAGCCAAATAACCCTAAGTATTATGTTTTATGAACTCAATCATATGAATAAGCGAACTTTGAAATAATAAACAAATATGTAATTTGTACCACCAGAACCTTCTTAAAAACCTTGAGTACATAATTAGTAGCCTAGCGCAACAAATCTAACTTATATGAAACCTTCTCATACAAATCGTTTGTAGTCAAAACTATTTATACATAGCATGTAATTTGTTGTCTAGTATCTTAATCTTTATAATCCAAATAATTTTAGCATCTATAATACGAAGTTATAAATACAAGAATTCATAATTGTAGCCTTTTGAATTCGTAATTCAAGAATATATATAATCAATAAAAGAAACCATGTTTGTTCATCATAAAAAGTCCTTAACAATATGAAAGTGTAATTAACTAAACCATGAGGACTTGAAATCATAATCCTAACCCTAAAACATTCCTGTTTTCTGTAATAAACCTTTATTTAATTTTCTGTCTGTTTTCTTTTTGCCCTTATTGAAGTTGAATATTTGCTATATTACCGATTGAACGACGTGTAGAATCCGACGTCCTTTCCTCCGTCGTTGCCTCCGTCAGCCGTGGCTTTGTCTTCGTCGTAAGTAATGAATAAGCAAGGCAAGCACCCCTTTGATCAT
>JAYEVK010000352.1:0-214356 GCA_036346275.1 Otatea glauca
TTATCTCCTGAAGCCCTATCCCTCCAAAATGACCCCAAGGTTATCTGGTATTTGGATTCAGCTACTGGGAAGGGCTAAGAAGGATTACTTGCCATTCTGTCAAGACCTCCAACAAGGTGGCATAGGGAATGGTTTTACTATGCCAACCCGACTGCGTCTCGCCTCCAGTTCACCGGGCGCGACCCTCAATGTCTATTTCTGGGTTCTACCCTGCTTCTTCCGACATGGATCAAGTGTCGAACTCTTAGCACTGATCAGAAAGCTGAAAGATAGCGGGCTTACAGGAGTGGGTTTGGCCCTCCACTTCATCACCCGCCGGGTGCAACCACTGAAGGAGCGAGTTCATCTGGGATTCGCTTATAGGGGAAAAAGTGACCCGACAGGAGCGGCCCGACGATTTGCCAAGGAGAGGTTATGCGCCGGTGGAGAACTCTTTATCTCGAGCATCGACATATTATCATCAAGTGCGAAATCTTTCAACATATCACGCCCCTCTGCGGTAGGTGATTTTTATTGGGAATTTTGCGTTTCTTCGTTCTCGAAGTTTTGCTAACTCTTGATCTTCATCTTGAGGATCGCGTCAGCGTTCTTGATGTTCCTCCTTCCGAAATGCCTCCTCGCCTGTTTGTTCTCGAAGCGCCGGCGCGGTTTCAATGAGGCCTGCCGCAAAGAAGGAAAGAAGATATTGTCAGATGACCTCGTGGCCCCGGCGTCCTATCGGCGGTCCCAAATCAAGATCCACTGCGCGAGCTTCGGGGTTGTCGGAGAAGCCCGGGGCACCGGTCGGCGGCGGTCGAGTGGTTCTTAGAGTGGGCCAGCTATTCGCAAGAAGCCCGGATGAGAATGAGGAAATCCAACAGGTCCGTTACTCCGTTGACTCAATTTTTATTCTTGGTCTTCTTGACGATTCTTCTTCGGAGGACCCTTCACTTGATCGCTGTCGGGTCTCGCTGGGGCCTGGCGAGGTTGGACCTCCGAATTCATACTTCGAGGGAAGCCGCTACGAGGCGTCGAAGTGTCTCCTAGTCCCCGACGCCTCTGTTCGCGTTGCCCTGCGCGCGGATCCCGTTGCTCTGGCCGGCCTCTGCTCGTCCCTTGAGGTTGAAGAGATTCACCGAGTCCCGCCACCCTTGCTCGCCCGGCTAATAACGAGATACCGCTTTGCCGATGATGAGGTTTAAAGCTTTTGGCGACTCGAAGGCAGAGAGAGAGAGAGGATGACTTTTCATCCATGCCAAGGCTTGTGCATCTGCCCGGTGAGCATTCCTCCAAGATCATTTGTGTCCTGCTTCGCCCTTCTTCCACTCGTTTACCTTTTGCTATGATGATTATAGAAAATAGGGAGTGCTTGGCGAAAGTCGAGTACATTCAAAGGATGCTCCTGAAATCTGACGCGCCAGAGTACTGGCCGACCTAGCACGCATCAAAGCGAGTATCTGGCCGCTGCGACATTTGGTCGAACTCGGACATCGCGTGACAGAACAAAGCGCTCTGCGCTAGGAGAATCTGGATATCACCGGCTCTCTCCGAGGTAGCTATCTCTTGGGTTGTTTCATGTTTTTTGCTTAGTCGACTATCTTGCCGATTTCTTGTGTTTGCTCCAGCTCGGGATTCGGCTCTCGCAAAGCTCGAAGGAAAACTTAAAGCCGTGGAAGATTCCCGAGCGAAGCTGGAGAAGGATTTTGAAGGTGTAGTTGTCAACTAGTCTTTGCTTGATCCTTTACTATCCTCTCTAATGCTTTGCCTTGCAGATTATAAGGTCAAAACTTCGGTATGATCGCCGTCTTGGCGAAGTTAAGGTTCTCGAAACTTCCTGCGCTGAGCTCCAGAACGCTTCTAGCCCCCTGCTGAGTTCGCTTCATCCAAGTGACGAGAGGCCACTCAGCACGGGTGAGGTCGTCGTCCGGCTAAAGGAAGCCCCGGGGGCCCTCAAGGTCCTGCTGAAGGAAACAGCGGCCAATGGTGCCAGCCAGACCCTGGCGATCACCAAGTCCCTCTATCCCCGAGTGGATCTTGAGGCCCTTTGGGAAGGCTACGCTCGCGATGTTGACGAAGATCGGGCTGCCGAGCTCTGGGAGGAAGTCAGGGATACTTCTTTGTCGATTGTAGAGAGTCTTGACCTTTAAAGGCATAAAAAATGTTCGCTGTTTCTCCTTCATGAAAGTATATATCTTCGAGTGGTTTGACCGGTGACCTTGGTTCATCTGACTCCAGCCCCCAGGCTCTGGGATATGATTCATGGATCTTGTCCCTGAGTCTTAACATGAGAGCGAAGCACTCGAATTCACGATTATAAAAGAGGTTATATGAAAACGACTTTTTCAATCGAACTTTTATTCACAAAGGATTAAAAGAAGTACAAAAACTTGAGTGAAAAGCGACGTAGCTGTTCTATATTCCAAGTATTCTTTGATTGTCGATCCGTCTTCTAGCTTAAGTTTATAAGCTGGGACGAATTACTTCATCGATGATGTAAGGGCCCTCCCAACTTGGGAGAGTTTATGTTCGCTCTTTTGATTCCTCCTTAGGACTAGATCTCCTTTGGAGAAGCAGCGGCTCTTTACATTGCGCCCATGATAGCGTCGTAAGCCTTGGAGGTATTCGCGAGCAATTTTTGCGATATCCCGGCTTCTTCCAATCTGTCGAGGTCTTCTAGCATTTTGTCTTCTCAGCGATCTCTTCATAACTCCGAACCGCTGGGATCAATTCTAACTTTCGGTTGGTAAGACCGCTTCGTGCCATATACGAGAAAGAAAGGTGATCGCCGATTGCTCTGTGAGGGTAGTTCGTAGCTCCCGAGTAATCAAGGCGGTTCTTTGACCCAAGTAGCATATGGTTGGAGTCGATCGAAAATTCTTGCTTTTATGCCTTGGAGCACCATGCCATTAGCTCGCTCAACTTTGTCCGTTACTTCGAGTGCGCGATCGACGCTAAGCAAATTTTATGCCCAGCTCCTCGCACCAATCTTGAAATACTTCGCTCAACTGGCGAGTGCCATTATCAAGTGATGATTCGGTTGGGTGCGCCAAATCTAACCACGATCTCGTGAAAGAATTCTCACGGCCTTTGCGCCGTAATGGTGGCGGATCGGTTTCAGCCTCAATCCATTTGGTGAATTTATCCACGGCAGCGAAGAGATGAGTATAGCCTCCTTGAGCCTTTTTCAACGGTCCCACCATGTCGAGCCCCCAGACCGCAAATGGCCATGTAATTGGGATAGTCTGTAGTTCCTGCGCTGGCTTGTTCATTTGATGTGCAAAAAACTGACATCCTTCGCATGTCCGGACGATGTCCTCCGCATCTGTGACAGCAGTCGGCCAAAAGAACCCTTGGCGATAGGCTTTTCCGACGAGGGTCGATGACGCCGCATGGTTCCCACAAATTCTCGAGTGGATTTCTTTGAGCAGGTCTTTCTCTTTTAGTTCCGATATGCATCGTCGCAGTATGCCAGAGGAGCTCTTACGATAAAGCTCCTTTCCAACGACTACATAACTCTTGCTTGGCGCATGATCCGCTCGGCTTGGGACGCGATCCTCGGGTAGCTTGTCTTCGTCGGGTAGTCGGTATGGAGATGTCAATGGGGTAATAATCAAGACTTACGCCTCTTCCCCTTTTCTCTGGGATCGCCGCGCTTGCCGGCGCTGTCGTGGGTTTATGAATTTCTTCTACAAATATTCCCATGGGCACCTTGGACCGCGAGGATCCCATCTTCGCCAATTGCGGTGCCGTTGTCCGTCGAAGCACATGAACGAGCTTCGAGTCCATCGAAATTGCTTTCTAGCTTGCGCACTTCTTGGCAATATCTTTGCCATGTTGTCCTCGATGCAAGACCATTCATACGCACTTGATTGACCACGAACATTGAATCTCCGCGAACCGCCGATCGTCGAATCTGAGAGATATGGCGTCTGAGTCCGTGAATGAGTGCCTCATACTCGTGGCGTTGTTGGATGCGGAAAAAATATTTGGAGGACATACCTCAATCTTTCTCCACTTGGTGATATGAGCACTATACCAGCCTTTACGCCAGCTGAGCATGAGGAACCGTCAAAGTACATCGCCCAATACTCGAGATCTTTAGTAATCGCGGGTCTTGCAATTTAGTCCACTCGGCGATAAAAGTCACGAGTGCTTGATTTGATGGCCATGCGGGGCTTGAATTGAATGTCAAAGGCCCCGAGTTCAAGCGCCCATTTGGCAATTCTCGATGGCCTCTCACAGTTCGGAAGTATGTCTCCGATCGGGAAGGAGGTGACTACCGAAATGACATGCTCTTGGAAGTAGTGTTTAAGCTTGCGAGATGTAAGTAGTACGGCATATAATAGCTTCTGCACTTGTGGATACCGTACCTTGGATTCACTTAGGACTTCAGCGACGAAGTATCTGGGATCTTTGGACTCGTGCACTGAGCGTTTCCTCCCTTTCTACAATGATCGTGTGCCGACTACATGTCGCGTTGCGCGATATAAAGTAATAGGGGTTCTTCTGGCATTGGTGAGACTAACACGGGAGGTGTCGTCAGAAAGGTCTTTAGATCTTCAAATGCTTGTTGCGCTTTCGACGTCCACTGAAACTTATCTTGTTTCTTGAGTAGTTTGAAGAAAGGCATACCTCGCATACCAGTCGGAGATGAACACGCTTAGAGCGGCCATACACCTGTAAGCTTACGGGCGTCTATTTGGTTCGTCGGCGGTTCCATATTGATATGGCCTTGACTTTCTCGGGTTGGCTTCAATGCCTCGTTGTGACACAATAAATCGGCGATTTTCGAAGATACTCGAAAACACATCTCGAGATTGACTTCATGTTGAAAGCCCTTAAACTTTCGAAAGTCTCGGCTAGGTCGATGATAAGATCTTTCCTTTCACGAGTTTTTACGACAACGTCATCTCGCATCGCCTCCACGTTGCGCGAGTGGCGTGAAAACACCATTGTCGCCGCGGCGATAGGTCGCGCCGCCGTTTTCAGCCCGAATGCCATCATGGTGTAACGATAAGCTCGAAGGCGTGATGAACAAGGTCTTGATATGATCTTCCTCCTTTAGGCGAATCTGGTGATAGCCCGAGTATGCGTCAAGAAAACTCAAAATTTCACAACCGGTAGTCGAATCTACCACCTGATCAATCTGGGGCAGTCCAAAGGGATCATTCGGGCAAGCCTTGTTGAGATCAGTATAATCGACGCACATGCGCCATGTTTTATTCTTCTTTTGAACTAACACAGGGTTTGCTAACCAATCAGGATGATACACTTCTTTGATGAAACCTGCGGCTAGGAGTTTCGTGATTTCCTATTTTATGGTGTTTCGACGATCCGGAGCGAACCGCCGAAGCCTCTGTTTGACGGGTTTTGACTTCTCATCAACATGGAGAGAGTGCTCGATCACCTCCCTTGGTACACCTGGCATATCTGATGGTTTCCAGGCGAAAATGTTTCTGTTAGCTTGGAGGAAGGTGACGAGCACGCTTTCCTATTTGTCCTCGAGCCCTGTGCCGATCACGGTTGTTTTAGACGTGTCAGACGGGTCAAAAATGATCCTTTTAGTTCCTTCGCCGGGCTTAATTCCCGAGGTGGCTTGCTCTTTTGATGGTACTTCTCCTTCGTCTTGGAGCGTGGCAGCCTCAGCCTGGATGTTTCTTGCACAGGTACTGCTTCACGCAATTCGGCAAGTTCATGATTCTCGGTCGCATTGCGAGGTTGTGATGTCCCCACGAGTGTGATGACTCCTTTGGGTCTGGCATCTTCAACACCGAGTAAGTGTAATGAGGTATGGCCATGAATGCGGCTAGGCAGGCCTTCCCAAGATGGCATGATACACCGTCTCGAAATTGGCTACCTCAAAATTGATGAATTCGGTCGGAAATTATCCTTGGTCTGAGCGTGCGGGTAATGAAATCTGTCCGAGGGGCGAGGGCGCCCGGGATTACTCCGTGGAAAGGTGAGTGCTTGGCCTCGGCTCGAGCGGGGATGCTCATGTCGTCGAAAGTTACGGCGAGCAGGGCGTTGAGCCCACTTCCGCCGTCGATCGAACCCTCTTGAGCTTCACTTTCGCGCTGGCGGGTAAAATACGAGAAACTTACCGGATGTGGGATCTGCGGGGTGATCTCTACGGTCAAAGGTGATCGGGATCTCGGACCATTTCGGATATTGAGAGTCGCGGTTCCCGCTGCGTTGATCTCGGCGGTGAGTTTTGCTACGCTTGGACTCGTATCGGTTGAGCCCCGTAAATATAGTTGGCTCCTGCTCGGGCTCCTGAAATCTTCTTCATCAGGAGTTCCTTCTTCTTCGCGAGAACAACTTAAGCCTTGGTGGGGCTGGTTGCCGTTGATTTTCGCGCATAAAGCGCGCAGATTAAGCGATCCTTGGCGGCGTGCTTTCCCTTAGGGTGGAAAGGACAGATCGCTTCCATGACGGTCTTGTAGTCGGTGCCTCTCTCCGAGTGGCTCGGGGCGGTTATGCTCGGCTACATGACCGACTCCTCGCCCTTGCATTTCCTATCCTTGTGTTTAGAGGACTCGGGCTTATCGCCCTTGCTTTTTGTGTGGGATGATCTTCTTGCGCTCGGCGAGATCATCCGAGGCCGTGGCGTAGCGATCGGCTAACGCATAAACATTTCTTTACGGAGGTTGGGGCTTCTGGACATTTTTAATAAGATCGGGATCGCACCCTTTCGGAAGGCGCCACCACCACCGCCTCAGACCGTCTCGGCGGTGTTCTTCTTACGCATGAAGTGCCGGATGAAGTCTCTCGGCGTTTCATCCTTCTTCTAGTGCGGTGTCTGAGTCCACAGTCTGGGCCTCTCATAGGTCTCTGAAAGTTGGCGATGAATTGCTCGCTGGTCACTCGAGAGTCTACCGAGTTGGCAGGGAGGCCCGTGAGCCATGCTTGTATCAAGGGGCTGAGATTGACCGGCAAATAGTTCGCCATGACGGTTTGATTTCCTCCTGCTGCCTTGACCGCCAGGGCGTAGACCTACAACCAAGCTTCTGGGTCTCGCTCCCCGTTGAACTTTACAATGCCTTTGGGGTTGAATCCCTCGGGCCAAACCACTCGGCGAAGACGGGGAGTGAATGCTCTAATCCCATCGATGGATCTTTCATCTCGCTGGGGTGGACTCCGGCGTGGAGATCTTCTAGCTCGGTGATGACCGTCAAAGCGTCGGTGAGGTTGGTAGCGGCGAGTCATTGACTCGGCGTTCGTCGTCACTTCCACTCTGGCGATGATGAAATCTGCGATCGTCGTGGTCATCGTGCATTGGTCGTTCGCCCGATTGTAGCTTATCGAAAGCGCTCGAAGTCATCGCGGCGTCCATGTCTTTCTTCCTCGTTCGCTCGTCGCCGCCGTGATGTCTGGCGGTCGCGATCAGAGATCTGTCATGCGTCTCCGATGGCGGTGCGTGGCACCGGCGCTAAAGCTCCGGTGGTTGCGGTCCATTGCTCGCGACACAGTGGCGCGTTAGGCGCGAGTGCGCTTCTCGATCGGCTTCTCACGATTTCTTTGGATAGCTGCGCCGTCACCATGGCCTTGATGTGAGCCACAATCGGGGCTCTGGACTATCGATGTAATCATCGGGTCCGGTAGCGTCGAGCATCTTGAAGCGGCGGCGTTACTGCATCGGCGTCGCGGAAGGCGGTGATCTCCCAACTTAGATTGCAGGATGTCCTCCGGACATTGCGACCCAAAGATCGGAGGAGCCGCGTTTTGATCTCCTACCTTACGTCGGCGATCTTCTTCGCGGCGTCACGATCTTCTTGATGGAGATCGGTCTGCTGTCCTTCAATTGAGAAGATGCCGCGAAAATCGCAGTCGCTCTTAATGGAGCCGACTCGTTTTCCAGATAAGTCAAGGTAATGTACCTGAGATGGTTCGTCCTGGATTCTGCCAGATTGGATCTGGTTTTTATCGGTGACAAGCTCTCCATGCATATTAGCGGCGAAATCCAGGGCTTAGGCGAAAGCACGGCCAGAGATAAATCCACCGGTTCACGCCATCGAGTCCGTAGGAAAAGATTGAAGCGCTACCCCTACCTGGCGCGCCAACTGTCGACTTTTGTAGTCGGCAATGAATTTATGGGGTAGGCGCCCGATCTCAAACTCGATGGTCACACAAGATAAGGGGTTTATCTGAGTTCGAGCTCTCGCGGAGAGATAATACCCTAATCTGTGTCTTTGGGATTATATGGATCTCTTGGATCCGGGGTTGCTCAAAGCACAATATGCTCTGGACGATATGAGGTGTTCTATGCTCTATGGCTTGATTGCTCTATGCTTGGATGATCGGATCCCCCTGTTGTTGCCCGCCCTCTCCCTTATATAGCGGGGGTGGGGCAACTTACAGAGTCCCGATCGGTTACAAGATTCTAGTCAGTTATAGGACAGAGTTTACATCTTTATCTATCCGTCTAACGACTCGGATTACAACTGTATCTATCATTTCTAAACACAAGTTCAACTTCCGTTATGATATATCCCTTTCCGTACGGTTAAGAAGCTTGATGTGAAGCATATCTTCTGGGCCTTCATCTTGGGCCTTTCCTGAGGATCCCCTGGAATCTATATCCCACAGATGATAATGACAACTAATTTTGTGAACTCAGCCTTGAACCAGTAGAATTTATATTATTTTGCTTAACTTGATTATTATTAGATATCTGCCATTGCTCATTGTCAGTGTTAGTTCATTGTCTTTAATCTGCTAGCTAACTAATCCAAACTTTATTTCATGATTCACTTAGCAAATATTTAATCACGTCTGAGCGTTTGTTGAGGCTGAATATAATCATTAACATGATGAGCTTGATTATCAATTCTTTATTGTGTGTGTTAAGCGGTAAGGGTTGAGCCTTGTTCATAATTAAATGTTTAGCTCATTTGTGATTGATATTGAAGATTTAAAATCTTCAATCGAGCGCTATTTCTGAGAGAAATATAAAATTATAACTAAAATATCATTAATTGTTTTAATGTATTGTCACATGTAAGCACTATTGATTCTCTTAACCTTGTATTTACAAAACAACTCTTAACTTACATTCTCCTAAATTTGCTTCTCTTAACTTAGCTTCTCTTAAATTTTCTTCTTTTAACTTACCTTCTCTTAATGACAAGATGGCGACCCCTCATTCCTCATCACCGAATGGATCTGATGAGGCGCCGAACGTAGGAAATCAAAGGCGCAGTCCAAGAGGGCTTAGTAAAAGGCCTCAGAGCTGATACACCATCACGGCAGTCAATCCGCGTGATGGGGCCCCTACCGCGCCTCCAAAGGCTGTGGTAGCTTTTCGGACCATGTGCGGGAACGTCGGACGTGAAAGGGTCCTCATCACCTATCCATCATGGAAGACACTAACAGATGAGGAGCGAGATAACCTAGTGACAGAAATATTAGCGTCGTTCGAGCTCCCACAAGACGCCATGCCCACACTGCGACGGTACACGTTGCTAGTGGCGAGAAAGGCTTGGAAGAACTTCAAGAGCCTCCTCGTCACTAATTACGTGAATAAGGAAATGACTTCATTCCAGAAGTACGGGTTCATCACCGAAGACGAGTGGGGACAATTTGTTGAGTTGAAGACGATGAAAGAGTTCGTGCGTCAAATTGCGGCGCACAAGACCGTCCAGTCAAAAAACATCACCCACACAGACTCGGCTCAACAGGGTACGTGGGCAAGATCGCGCAATGGACGAGGGAGGACGACGAGGCAGCCCAGAAGGAGGTCGTGCCGCTGTTTGTCTCGGTCGTGGACCTACACACCCAAAACTGGGTAAGAGCGTGCAGTCAGACATGAGAGATAAGAGTGACATGGAGCTAACTCATTATTGGAGAGGCGTTACTAGCAGAGCAGAAGTACAGGATGCTTGGACTTAGATCAAAAGATTGGAGACCACCCTTGCAGCGAAGAGATACATAGCAGATTGGAACATGATGAAAGCAAAAGCACCGAAAGGAACACATCATGGGTTGCACTGGATAAAGGCAACGAACTAGCAAAAGCAGGACTGCAGCGCTGATGGTGGGATCGAGTGTTCAGGCTCGGTGAAGGACACCAATGCCTGAAAGCCCTTCTGGTCTTGACTGTTCAAACGGCAAATGGTTCGCAGGGCCACAATTGAATCTTCTCATAGTGGCTCCTTGAAAAGGTTGTTGAGTTTTGCCACAGCATGCGGGTGTACATAATCCGCGTCCACTGAGCAAAGCCCGAGCCAACAAGCCAGAAGCTCCTCAGCCATTTTTGCCATAGGGACGGCTCTCTTCTTTGACGCCAGGCGCTTGCTGCGTCGCGGCGAGGTTCTAGACCGGCTTGACGCAAACATTCCAGCAGCAGTCCTGGATGAACCCGTGGCGTTGGTTGCCTATTTGCTGTCTCCGTGCGAAGCTTGGCCAAGGAGAACTGGCTCTGGTGGTTGGAGAAACACTTCCCGAATGAGGTGTTGCACTTTCTTTGCAATGCGGACTTTGGGTTGCCAAAGGTTCCTATTGGGCGACCTGGCTGTCAGCCGGCAATGCTTCCGCTGAGAGGTCAGAGCAGTGCTGCCTCATTGATGGAGGCGATGCACCTCCATTGGCAGCACGGGTACCAGCAACGTCCCCTTCATTTCCTCGTAGCAAGTGGCTGTAGGGCGAGTGGCTGCCATCAGGTGTGTCTTGCGTGCGGGAACGGCGTGAAAGATTTGCCGCGACTGACTTCAAGGCCACTTCCTCCAGCATAGGGTCGAATCTGTGGCCAGAATAAGCACTAGGATGGCCTTGGTTCAGCATTTGGATCACTGGGTCCGGCCCTTTGGGAGAAGGGGTTCCCACTGCATGCAGAGGAGGCGAGATGTCTATCGGGACCGGACTATCTGCACCGAATTGCGGCGAGTCGGCCTAACACCATGATTCTGCCGAAGCAATGACATTGCATCGGTTACACATCTCACCGTGGCGAGACCTCGTGAGGTGGCGCCGGTCCAGACGACCTTCTGAGCAAAGCGAAGAAGCACTTTGTTGGCCGCGGGGGGCAGCGCATAGCGGCTCGTCGGCTGAAGAGCTGCGGTGGCGATCACGGGCAGCAGGCGGCGATTTTCCCGTCTGTCATGCGGCGCCGGTTCTCTGGTGCGACTGCGACCAAGGGTGCAGTCAACCCAGGAGAAGTTGGAGAAGAGCCGCGGCTAGTATTTTAAAGGAAGTTGAAAATGAGACGAGCGGGAAGTTCAAATTTGGTGAGAGCGGGAAAGTTAAAATATTATCAAAGACGGTTCTATCAGGATAAACCGTCTGTGATAAAGATAGAATCCCAGACAGTTTTATTATAAAACCGTCAGTGATAGATCACAGACTACATGATATCACAGACGGTTTTAGTTGTTTTTAACTAAAACCGTCTGTGATATTGATGTATATCACTGACGTTTTTGAAGAGTACCGTTTGTGATGATGTCACTGACGGTTTCAATATAGAACCATCAGTGATATTCATCGTCACAAACAGTTTTGAGGAACCGTCTATGATGAGGCGTCTAATATAAGCCTTTCTATAGTAGTGCGTGACTCCTGCTAGTTCCAGCACGAAACGCCGTTGAACTAGTTGACGGTGGCGCCGGTGGTTGTGACGCCCACGGCGTATGCCCGATCGTTGGGTCGAGGCTATCCTTGATCTAGCTACCTCGGCGAGGAGGGCATCCTTGTTGCGACGGAGAGTGTATTGGTCGGTGTGGAGCGCGTGGAAGGAGTGGTGGAGGATAGTGTAGTCGCGCTCGAGCTACTTGATCTTATAGCGTATGCAGCTATTCTAGAACCAGAAGGCGATGCATGGTGTGGCTGCAGGCCGAGGTCTCACGCCAACCGCGCCTTCTACTCCTGCTCCAGTTTGTTCTCCATCCCAAAGATCCACTCTAGCACGCGCTTTGCCAGCGTTCGGCCGCGCTTCTTCTCCCCATCCCCCTTGCGCGGCTCTCCACCTCCTCGACCCACGGTGGCCATCTCGACCTCAACCTCCATGCGCTCGGTGCCACTCGTCGCTCACATGGAAGACATCCCGCGTGTTACTCCGGCGGCGCCTGCGCCACCACAAGAGCCCGCCCGCCCTGTGCCCACCCTTCATCGTGCGGTCGTGCGCTCAGCTCCAAGGCACGGGGAATGCCCTTATCACGCCCTGACAGGACTAGTGCTAGGGTCCCGTCCGCAGTGGTGGCCTCACGCGTGACGACCTGTAATGCCGTAGTGTAGTTCGCGGTAGAGCTACAGGGCGTAGGGGACGGGGACGCAGCATCGAGGATCCTCCACTTCAACCCATGCCTCTGTTGGGATTGGAGCGGCTGGCCTGTGATCGAGCAGAACACCCGCTTCTGTGGCTAGTGGGGCACCATGCTCCGGTGCGAGGGCTGTCGGTCATGCCCCGAAGAGGAAATCAGTGCCAGCCTTCGCCTCTTCCTTCCTTGGTGTACTACTAGCACATTTCACCTTCAACATTCACTTAGTGACTCCACGGCGATATAGATTATAGAGTAGTAGCATGGTTCAAAATATCATCAAGATTTCGGAAATCTTGATCAAAATCTCTGCTTTCGGCTGGGGCTAAGATTCCAAATCTCGGCGACATAAAAAAATTGAAAATTTTCAAATTGCTATTGTGATTTCAGGGTTTAGCTGATTTGGTTTTGTGGACCGAGATGATAAAAATTAGACCAGTTTTCATGTTTTAGAAATTTGGATTTAGCAACAAAATTTTTATGAAGAATTGTAATGTCTTTTATGAGCAATACATATGAAAATTTTATAAAAAAATACATATACAAATTATTTAAGCTTAAACCATCATGTAAAATATCACAAGACGTTTCAAGCATGCATAACCTTTGCCTAGTGACTACATTAGTGGCTACCATTTATAGTTGGAAGTTGGAACATGGAAATGTATACAATAGGAGTGCTAAGCAGTTAAGGTAATCATAGTTTTAGCCTGAAACTTGCTTGATCAGTCATATACTCCTATACTTGGTCGTCATTCTCACTAGGGCCTCTTAGGCCTAAATTCAGTTAAGAATTCTCATCTAAACTGTTCAGAATAAGCAAAGGGCAAACAACTGATTGTTCCTATTTGTAACTACTTATATCAATTTTAGCTCTACCTCCTAAGAATACTGAAGCAACGAGTAGGTTGCTCTACCCCGTGTTAGAGTATGGCTCGATGCCCTACGAAGGGGATCTGGTGGGTATAGTCACTACCACAGTTACGACGGATTGAGCTTGTCGTCGTTGTTCGACTACACTGATCCCTACACCGATCCATACACACGACATATGCCTATCAGGTACCTGCACCAGTCAAAGAATCATTCGACTTGGATGGCGCATTATGAACACTCGAATTCCGCCTAGCTGACACAGGACATGAACTAGGATGAGTATAAGCTAGCGCACGAGAGGAAGCATGGTGAGATCATTGTCGATGATGCGGCGGTGAAGGTTGCACCATACACGTACTACTACTCGTAGGTACGTCAATGCATAGTTGTCCACAATATCCTCTTACTCATGTAGCACATCTTCTTGCAATACATATTCATACTCCTTTAATCATGCGTCTTCTAGGTGATTTAGGCTGATCGGTGAGTTGTGGCATCATCCATGCTTTGACAGGTATTTCTCTTGTTTATTATGTTCAAAACAAATTGTGATGGACGAAATATGATGGATGGAATGCACGACGTGATTTCAAAGATGTTACGTAATAGGATTTTTAAAATTGTTTGTGAATTGTGAATTGTCATGCAATGGTATGGACGCAATGGCATGATGTTAGTGAATGGGAATGTTATTTGCGTCAATTTTATTTCTTGTTTATTAGTTGTGATCATAGTATATATTGATTGCTGCCAAATTTAAGTGTTAGAATCCGAAATTTCTAAATTTAGTGTCTTTGATGTGCAAATACTTAGTATTTTGTATTCAAATAGATAGAAAATGTAAATAAGTACCTGCATGATTTTTTCATATTTGTTCCCAACTTTTTCTAGCCTTAGGAGACCATTTCACATGGGTTTTGAAAATTGCGAAAATTTTGGTCAATTTTTGCCAAAATTTTGGCAATTTCGGCCAAAATTTTGGTTTTCTCGGACACAAAATTATCGGATTTCAAATTTGGCTTTTGTGTTTTGGCCGGTTTTCGACTGAAATTTCGAAATCTTGCCAAATTTTTGGATTTCAGCCACCCCGAGATGTGGTCCAAAAACAAAAATTGAAATCTTGAGTAGTACATGAACAGGTGGTGTTAGTGTTATGCCCTTGAGGCAATCATTTAGATGATTGTAACATGACTATGTTTATGAATAATATTATGATTATTGGTCCAATGAATGTATATCATTGTATTGATCAACAAGTATGTAACTTGCTTATGAAGCTCTTTACTTAATGATGTAATTCGATAAATATCTCTGATCGGATTTCATCGTATAGGACAACGATGAATAGATCAGCACATGTAGTGATCGATGATCATGCTTCATAGATCATGGGATATGGAGATATCATCTATACATTGTGGGCGCATGTTGAAGAACATGGGTTAGATAGACCCATAATGGGACAACTGCGAGAATGTTTCATTCTTATGTGTCATCGATGTATCTCATACCTAGTAGATGTATGATCCTTAGACTTGAGATTGTCATTATTCCCTACATGTGTAATAGTTTTCCTTGGGGCTATCAAACACTACTTCCTAACGGATAGTTATAAAGGTAGCTTTCATGCTTACTATGAAGCGTGCGAGAGGAAGTGGCGATCAAGATGGAATTTGCCACTCCAATGAAAGCAGAGATATATGACAAGGACACTCGTGTGATATGATTAAGGAAGTGCATGGCCATGCCTTGATTGAGAGTCAATCACAACTTATTAATATATCACGGATCACGAGAGATGGATTGAATCATCAAAGGATGACATGCTTCTGCCTTGAGATCAATCTTCATATACTTGGCAAAGGGATTATTGCATGAGTACTTTTGATAGGTTGTCGATTTGATCATAGTATGTTTGGGAGTTGGCATACTTTGCAGAAACCGCTACCAACTATTGGAATGAAAAGGAGTTTTCGAATCCATGTCCAAGCGTCGTGAACCTGCGGTCACACACTTAATGGTGGGGCGCATTAATTTGGATTGGATCCGTAATTAATGAACCTCGTGGGCTTAGCTGATGGGCCCTAGTTTAGGGTTTCATCTTGTGGCTATATAAGGAGGGAGGAGGGAGGCGCGGTGTACTTTCTCACGGTTTAGGAGTGATTCACTCGAAACCCTAGCCTACTCCTCTCGCTGCCCTGCCGAGCGACGGTGCTTGCACACGGCGCGCGGCGTTCCATCTACGGGCGTGTGGACTCTGCGGTGTGGCTGCTGCGGCTGCGGCGTGGTAGGGCGATCCACGGCGAGGTGAGGCGATCCACTACATCGGCGTAACATTGCGGCGGGGCGATCCACTACATCGGCCGCGAAGGATTCCGCATGGCTGCGCGTCTAGTGGTAATCTTATCTATGATCCCCTTCTTGCGAGTAGCTTTCTGGTTACGCGGTAGGTTTTTTTTTGTGCTAGCGTAGCATACTGCGTTCCTCTTCAGGTGGATCAGCACAATAATTACTGGCCAATCTTAGGGGAGCTCTAGCTACTACTAGTAGTAGTGCTACTGTATACTTCCTCTGTTCCTGAATAGATGACGTTTTAGAATTTTGCACTTCAACCAAGGCACATGTAGAGATAACCAAATTGCCGTCATTCATTAGTTTACTTATTGCTCTTAGATGGTCTGTGTTACTCTATTCCACAATAGCACATAACATTGGGAATAATGAATTGTAAGGGTATGGAAAGGAAAAAACAGTTAAAAGTTGTCTCAAAAGTGTAGAATGACATGTACTTAGGAACAAAATTTGAAAGCTAGAATGACATATATTTAGAAATGGAAAGAGTAATAAGGAGTATGTGATGGTAATTAACCAAGTGGCTTGCATTTAGTGCCATGTTTCGTGGTTGGTGCTAATCTGATTTTGGAAGATCTCAAGATCGTACTTATGTATGTTGACAGAGAATGCATGAATGATCTAGATATTGGGGAGTAGTTAATATGTATACATATTGTTCCTGTAATCTTTTTCTTACTAGGGAACCTCTATCGGGGCATAAGGATTTTAACGAGGTAACTTTGTATATGTACCATGAATAAATAAAATTTAGTTATTTTTCTCTAAATAATTATGTGTACCGAGCTTCTCCAGCAGTCAACACTCGCTCCTCGTCCATGGTGCAGTCAACGACGATGGGCCGACGGTGGTGACGTCCTCATCTACATATGTCCAACAGGACAAGGCCTGAACTGGCACGACACGATGTGCTGTGTGCCATGCCTGAACCAGAGGGAGTATCAATTAAATGTGGAAATTACTCACTAGTAACTGACATCATTATGTCAATTAAACCGAATTGAAATAGATGTTTAAATTGCACTTAAACAGAATGAATAGAGTGATAAACACATAATTTAACAAAATAAAATATGGATTCAAATGTACCAGGAGACACTCTAGTCACAAGTCACACGATTTTTCATACGAAAATACACGAATACGCACACGCCTGTAGCCAAGGTCCACTCCATACAATTCTCATGTCATGTGTCACATTATTCAAGTAGTGGCAATACTCTTATCTTGTACTCCCTCCGGTCACAAATAGTTGTTGTTTTGGATATCGACACGGTCTCCAAAACACAGCTTTGACCACTAATATCTATTATAATATTTTATAAAACTCAATAAAATTATAATATTATCAAAGTACTTTTCGAGACAAATCGACATGTATGATTTTCATGTATGCAATTTAAATATTTAAAAAGATATTGACAGTCAAAGTTTTGAAAGTTAGACTATATTTATATCCAAAACAACAACTATTTGTGACCGGAGGAAGTAATTGCTTTCCCTCCACTTAGCTAACCATGAATGCTTTGAAATTTCAAAGGAAATTGTTTATCATGCGCCAATTTCTAACATATGATTGTAGGTGTGGTGAGAAAGAACTTGCCCCTCTGCCTCATCCTCGATTCCCTTCACATCTTCCTCCTCCTGGTTCCGTCTTTCTCCAGCACCATAGCAAGAACTAGCTCCTCTTCCCACTTCTCATGGTGTGATTGCAAGAACTAACACCTTCTGTTGGTGGCGGGGCCTGAGAGGGTAGCGTGGAGGGGGTACATGAGTTCATTTTGCTAAAACCAAAGATGCTGTTAGGTTCTCCTAAGATGTTCATTGTCGTCGAAACTTTGTGTAATCACTAGACAATCAGGGAGATGTCACTACTACAGAATGGTACATCACTATCGCTTTATCTAGGTTAGTTCTTAAGATTTTAGGAAAAAAGGATTGTGATAGATGACTTAGGAGGCATGTTAATAATAATCACTATCGGTTCTCAGGTCAGAAGCGATTGTGATGTTGCAATGTGCACATCACAATCGTTTCTAACATTAGAAACGATTGAGATGTGCCATGCACATCACTATCAGTTCTCACTTAAGAACCGATAGTGATGAGCATGTGCACATCACTATCGCTTCTTAAGTGAGAACCGATAGGGATGTGTGTGCACATAACTATCTGAAGGACCATGTGGAGGTCTATCCAGATTTGTGATGAGTATTTGACTAAATTTGAGCTTGGGTTGCTCTTGTTTGAGTTTGATTTGAAATAGATTTTCAATTGGAAGCAATTTGAGGTCTTCTCTGTTTTCTCGATTACTACTGGCGGATCGAGTAAAATGAATTTTAATGAGTGGACTTTGATGGATTTATTACACATCTTTGTAGGCATTGCTATGTGAGAGTTTCCTTGTTTATGATGGTTGCGGGACAGCGGTGCTAGGTCATGGTGAGGCGAAGGATGGCGGGACTAGGCGAGGCGTCGGAGGTCAGACGATCGGGGATCGCGGAAGATGATCGGCGACGGAGTCTGTGCAAGCCATGAAGACAAGGAATGGATGTGATGCTAGCTAGATGCTGCTCGGATCGATGAGGGCCGTCGGATTGCGGTCTAGTTGATGGGGTAGCGGGTCTAGTTAGTATGCTTTGAAAACCGTGCAAAAAAACATTATGTGTTGTGGGTTTTGGGTGAACCCTTGCATGGCTGGTTGAGTGGGTTAATCCTAGCCCTTGATGGATGCTCTAAGGTTTAGAGGCTCATCCAAGGGTGGTAGGTGGCCTAAGAGTTGTATAAATAGGGGTGGAGGGGTAGCCTTCCCCCTTGAAGGATTTGAGGTTTTTGATGCTCCTTTGAGCTATGCCCACACGAAATGTGAGGCTTTGTAACCTCTCCTTCTAGAAATGAAATGTTCTTTATTTATGTTCATGTTTCATTTCCTTTACGCATTTAAATTACGCAATTTAAATTCAGCTTTACTTTCCCGCATTTACATTCCCACAATTTACTTTATTGCAATTTGGATTTGCCTCCTCTCCTTCTAAATGTTGTTCTTCTAAGATGTCTTAAGGGTGTTCATATGGTTTTACATCTTTCTTGCACCCTAGGATAGACTAGAGATCAAGTTTTTTATCAAGATGCAAATCTGTCCAGAACATGTTCTTCGCGCAGTAGTCAGTATTTGATTTTTATAAAAATATAGAAAAATCCGTTTTATGTAATTCTTCTTGGAGAAGGTGCACGACTCATATATCCATCTCTGAAAATTGTTTTGAGTCCACTGGTTGCACCGTTCGAGCGCTATGAAGTGAAAACCAAGCCTCAAACGTTCTGGTCGAAGTTCCTGACTGTCTGCAAAGATTGATTTTTCATGTTTATTCTACAACGGTTTTTGAGGTGATTTTAGGTGGAGTCTTTCACCACCCAACTGCTCACGGGGATAAAAATTCCTAAAACTTTTAGATCAACAGAAACTCACCAACCACCTGCTCCAATTGAGGATAATTCCTGGAAAATCTGCTTTTACTTTTTTGAAAGAGACTTTGGTGTTTTAGCTTTATCTCTTTTAGAAAAGTAGTCTTTGAGTTGATTCCTCTTTGTTTGGACACTTGACAACCAGGATTGTGATTAAAAATCTCTCAAATGATTCATGGTTCTCATCCATGCAAGCTAGGGGTACACATAGTTGTCTAAATTGTTCGGGTGTTGGAGGGTGTGCGAATCTGAGAAACACAATTTTAAAGGAAAATATTTGGGTGTTTCAGATTTTTATCGGGAGATTGTTTGGAGTACTTTGAGTGAGGGAAAATTTTATTTGGGATCATTCACCCCCCCTCTGATCGCCATTTCGATCTTTCAATTGGTATCAGAGCCGATTTTGCTCTTTCATAGATCTTGACTTGTCTCAAGAGCCATGGTGTAACACCCTAATTTTTGCTTTAATTTAAAATTTGATGTATTTTTGATTTGTGAGAAATTTTGGAAATTATTGAAATTTATTTGGAATTATTCAAATATAGCCTTTCTTGAAAACAAATTCAATAAAGGAAAAGTTTTTGCAAAGTTTTATTGAAAATATTTTAATGGAGTTCCAAACATCTCAAAGTATTTTCGAAATTTTTGGAATTTTTAGATATTTTACTACTTTCTTTGGCCAAAACTAATTTCCGAATTATTTATATTGAAAAGGATTTAAAAATCCCGAGCGATTATGCAGGCGAAATCGTTGGCGGCCCGATCTTGTGCTCTGCCCACTCGTGACTCGGCCCACGCAGCCGCCCGCCGAAACCCTAGCACCGCCTAGCCCAAGCCGTCCGTCCGGATCGCATGCGCTGTCGCGTGTGCCACGTCGCCCGTCTTGGCGTGAGCCTTGGATCATCGCCGCGCGAGCATACGAGATCGCGCCACGTCGCTTCATCCCGCGAGATCATCGGAGGCGTGGGCGTTGATGGCGTGACTTCGCCGGCCGTTTCACGCCGCGTCGAGGCAGCCTTAAGTCCTGTTGAAGGCGTCGTGCGAGGCCTTCGCTCGCATCTTCGACTCTCGCCACGCGCGCCGAGACTCCTCTAACGCCCGTGAGAGCTCGCCGTGGTGCCTTCCTTCGCCACCGTTGTTTTGCTTCCTCCTATCGTCGTCGAGCGCTCGGCGTGCTCGAGGCCCCTTCTGAGTTCACGAAGCGGTACATCAGTGGACCACTTCATCAGCCGGAGAAGCCCCGCAGCCGCGTTGCACGTCGTCTTCATCCTCTCCGGCAAGATCTGCGCCACCGTGACATCGCCATGACCCGAGCCGTCCACCGTCCGATCGCGCGCGACGCACGATTCATCCACGTCGCCAATCAACGGTAATCCTCATCTTCACCCCTCGGTAGTTTGATCTAATCAGCGGTCTAGATTGCCGATTAGTTTCACGATTACTTTATTTCAGCCGTTAGATCTAGATCGTAGGGTTTATTTTTTTACCGCGTCGCGTAAAGGTCCTGACCGTCGGATCGCGCGGCGCCATGGATTGTGCGGCGTGTCGCGCCGCGATGAAGCTAGAGCCGATAGCCTTGGCTCATCGCGGCCGTCCATTTGAATCGGCGGATGAGATCGCCGTGCATCGAGGCGATCTGTGTTGGCGCGTGACGCGCGAAACCGAGTCGATCCGTGCGCCGATCCATGGTGGACGAGGCCAACCGTGGACCCGACCCATAGACCCGAGCGGCGTGGCGGCCTGCAGGCGTGCCGCGTGTCGAGATAGCGTCGTGATGATGTCATATATTTTTTTATATATAAAAATATTTGATCAATTTCTTTTCTGTCTGGCGTCATCATGACGGTGCTGACATCACAAATGCAATTTCCAGTGTAAAAATATTTCAGAAAAATCGGATTTTCTTAATTTACGTATTTTGATTTTATTCAAACTTCAAGCGACTATAACTTTTGCATTTTAACTCGGATTTGGATGATTCAAATTTCTAAAAATTCATAAAATTATGAGCTATTTAATTGTGAATTTTATTTGAATTTTTGAGGTCATTTAGTCTTCTGTATTAGTTATTTATTACATATTTTGTTTATGCAGCGTGACGCAAATTTGCTAGGAAAGTTTGAGGAAGATTTCTTCGCTCAAGACCAAGCTTCGGAACAAGACCAGCAACTCTTTGAAGGCAAGTGATGCTTTGATCATTTTGATCCCAGATTTTAAAATGTAATTTATGCTTTGAAACTATGCATGCTAATTATTTAAAATGAAATTAAATTGATTTGGGATAATGTAGATAATCAACCCATTTTGTTATGCCACCTTGAATTATTAATTGTATGCCTAAACCATTGTCACCCTAAGTTTGATTATATTAGTTGGATGCTAATATTGTGCCAACACGGGAGGCTAGACCGTGAGTAGATGCTTAGCCTTGCAGCGAATCATGAGTGATCTTTCGGAAAAATGCTACAATCTTGACTAAAGACATATTGAATGTATTTTGAAAAGTGGTGTGATGATGCCATATGATGAGATTGAGGTGCATGACTGTGTGGTTCAAATGCGATGTGGAGTTATTCTTGGCATGTGTTGCACAATAATCAGCTGGGTGGGAAAAGATTTAGGCTGGGGCAAGTGGCAAGAGGCTTTGTGCACAGTGGGCTGTGTGGCATTGGGTTGATGAGTGGCGTGAGTCTATGTGCCACATTGGGTGTGTGCCTTTGTTGAGTGTTGGAAGTCTTGCCTTGGTCGATTAAGGACTTCACCTTGCAAGCCTTTGATCCGAGTCACCCGTACAACCACATGTCTAATATGGGACAGACCTAGTTGACTAGGGTTACGATATCTTTCCTCGATACCTCGGGGTGACGATTACACTGAGGGTGTATCTGTATGGGGAGCGCACATGCTACGGCTTGGTGCCCATCCAGCGGTGATTGGCGGTCCTATACTTGGCTCTGTGTGAGGAAGTGATAGTGAAGGCAATCTGGGAGAGGTTCTCTGGTTAAGGTAGAAGTTCTGAAAAGCTTTGTTGCGGACAATCACACGTGTGGTGGCGGTTGTATCTTGTGGGTAAAGTGTACAACCTCTGCAGAGTGTCAAACTATTCGAATAGCCGTGCTCACTGTATTGAGCATTGCTGGGATTCTGATCAAGGGGTAGATTTTCATAAACAAAATGTGGGAAGGGTGGTGTGTGCGGTGTTGGAAATGAGCTATTAAATTGCGTCTTGAGAATCTTCAATGAAAAACCATTTGAGTTTAGTATTATTTATATACGTGTACTTGCTTTAATCTAAACAAGATACTAGTTCAAAAATGTTGCTTGATGCAAAAGAACCATTTAAGCCAATCCATTGGAATAGGTTTTGCATATAGTAATATGCTGCATTTTGTGCATTACTTGTTGAGTGCCTTGTGTACTCACCCCACCTTGCTTATCAAACCCAACATCGGTGGAGAGTCTACACGGCATGGGAGGAAGAGTACATCGAGGATGCGAGCAACTAGGGGCAAGCCCAGTCGGTTGCTGTGGCAAGATGAAGGCTTCCACGACCCTTTTATTTATGTTCCGCTGCTATTTCTTTACATGAATAATGTAAGCCTGTGTGGTGACTTATACGTAAGGAGACCATAAGGTCGTATAACTCGATTTATATACATGTTTGCACTATTTATTCTTATATCTTTGTGAATATACGTAATGTGCAACCTGCCACCTATGGTGTGTGAGCTAAGCGTGATCTGGGTAGCACAGATATACAGAGGTCGGATTTGCAGATTCGGGTCCCGACACATGGCGATGGACAAGTATTGCACCAAGACTCCTATTTTTGCTGAAGTTGATTTTTCTTTCTGGAAATCGTGGATGGAGTCATACATCACTTCCCAGGGCTTCCTGATATGGCAGAAGGTGAAACTCCGTATGAGGTTCTGGAGTAGAAAACTTCATGGCGGCAATATGGTGACGTTGAGGCAAACGCTAAGGCAAGGAACATTCTCATACAGGGTCTTAGCCGCAGTGAGTATGATAGAATTTCTCACCTCCGTTCCGCTCACAAGATTTGGGAGACCCTCAATGCTTACCATAAGGGCACTACTCAAATCAGGACCGTGAGGTAGGATCAGTACAAGCGTGAGTACAATAATTTGAACAACACGCTGGTGAGAGTCTTGATGAGTGCTTTGGTCGGTTTACGAAGATTTTGAGCGACCTCCGAGCAGTCGGTTGCATATACCCTGACTCAGATAATACTCGACATTTCTTGACCGCATTCGATCTTCGAGTTTGGGAAATGAAAGTTACCACCATCAAGAACACTACTGACTTGTCGACCTTGACTCTTGATGGGCTTTACTCCCATCTCAAGACTCATGAGATCGGCGTCGTCTCTCGCAAGCGAAATCTGTCGATGGCCTTGGTCACTGATCCCACTGGATCTTCTCTTGATCTTTCTACTGGTTTCTCTCTTTCCGCCCTTTGCGAGCTAAGCGATGACCAACTAGAAAAATTTCTAGAAAATGAGCTTGCTCTTCTTGCTTGCAAGTTTTCTCATGCATACAAGAGGGTGAGAGAGAGAAAGAGAGGTGACATGATCACATGCTTCAAGTGTGGTGGCCCCAACTACATTCGGGCTAATTGCCCCAAACTGGAGAAGACAAAGAACAACACCAACGGTTTGGCAAAGAACGACTACATCGACAAGAACCGCAACAAGAAGCCTCCGGTTCGGGAGCCGTAGCGTGAGAAGAAGTACCACAACTTCTCCAAGAACAAAAGCTCTTCCACTGCGTCCTCGCGCGGCAGCGACATCAACCTCTCCGACACGGAGACATAGAGCAACGAGGGTGAGGATGATGCGCAAGAGAAGAAAGGCGGCGATGACTTCTCTGGCATATACTTCATGGCCGACGCCAACATCATCAGCGACTCCGAGCTACATCACGAGAAGGTTTTGACAGACCACTGTATCGAGGGACTTCGGTGGTGCGGGCAGGACTTGGCGTCGCTGGGATGTCAAGATCACGATGTATGCTCGGGAGAGGACGAGGCGAGCTGTCCTATCTACATCACGGTCGGAGGTCTTCTTTTGAGGCGGAATCCGGGAGGCGGCACGGCGGTGATGCGGCGATTGCCGCACCTCCGCATGAGTTGGAGGACACCGTCTTTTCGTCACCATCCGCGTCGAGACAATCGTTTGGAGAGGATGGAGCTTGTAGAGAGAGGCGCCACTATCACCCACTGGCGAGTACGTCATCGCCCGGAGGATGCCTTGGATGAGACGGTCGGGAGTTGCGAGAGGACCCGCGCCGAGTCACGAGGCGAGATCCAGTGCGGGAGGGCTTAGCTCATTCCATGCGAGAAGATCCAGGAGTTGGAGATGGCTTTACGGACCCGAGCCCGAGCGATCCACGGAGTTACGATCCAAATCTGGAGGAGCAGGCGGGAGGCACCGGTCGGGAAGCGAGCGGCCGGGACCAGCGGAGTCGATGGGGTCTTTTGCACCAGTGCGATGAGTCACGAGGACCGGTTTGCCCGATGCGAGCACCCACGGTGTATGCTCGGGGAGCGCGGCCGGGTTGGCTCGATGAGTGATCGAGTCTAGTAGAGTATAGTGTCGAGACTCGAAGGTTGAGTCGCGTCTTTTCTTGAGTCACCATTAGGTGTGAGTCGTCATGGGTTCCTATGTTTGCTTACTTGTTACGGTTGTGAGTGTCTCGTATCGTTGCATTGCCCTTAGGCACTTGTGAGCAACCATCTTGCTTTATATTATATCAATAAAGTGGCTAAATAATTTAAGTTACACTGTTTCCCCATAAATTCTTCTACTTGTCTATGCTTTCTTCTTTTCTTAACCTTGGAAGCTTACAGCAGGATGGTGAGGACACGTGGAAATGTTGGAGCCAGTGAAGTGGAGCTAACGGTGGATAACGAGAATGAAGAGCCGATTCCTCAACCACCGTAGGTCGATGTCTGAGAACACAGGAGCCTTCTTGGCGCCGGACTCAACTTATGAACATGATGGTTCAAACCATGCGTGAGATATCAACCAAGCTGCTGCGAATGTTAAAGTGAGGGTAACCATGGACCACACCCCTACTCAAGGTTGTCGGAGTTTATGAGAACTCGTCCACCTACCTTCTCGAACAACGCCAATCCACTGGAGGCGGACGATTGGCTAAGGACAATTGAAAGGAAGGCGCACATTACCGGTGTGTAGGACATGAGAGGTACTCTATGCCTCTCATCAACTCGAAGGACTGCGCGAGGATGGTGGGAAAACCTGCGTAGCTCATGAGGACCCACAGAGTATCACGTGGGAGGAATTCACCTCGACTTTCCGCGATTACCATGTACCCGAGGGTATCATGGATCTCAAAAGGAGGAATTCGAAGCCTCAAGGGGGCGGTCGGTGGCGGATTACGAACAACTTCACCCAAGCCGCACGCTACGCACTGGAGGGCGTGGCTACGGATAAGGCGGACAATCCGCTTCATGAAGGATTGAATGCGAGGCTACAGTGGGGCCGATCACCCACATTCCCGACTTCCAAGAGCTAGTTAACAAAGCTCTTATCTTAGAGGACAAGCGCCGAGAGTGGGATGACAACAGAAGCGAGAATGGCGCAACAAGGAGTCGTCGGGGCAGCGAGGCGGAGGGCGGCACCCCAGCAGTTCATTGGTACCAGCCCGGAGGCAATGATAGGGCACCACTGCCGCAAATCGCCCGATGGGTCGAATGTTCATACTCGGCCAAAGCGTAGCGCAGGTGGAGGAACCTCTCGAGGCGATGGGAAGGCGTTGCTACCATTGCAATGAAATGGGGCATTTTGCCAACAATTGCCCTAAGAAGGAGGTGTCACCCGGTCCGCTTTAACACAGGGAACACAGCGGCAAGGACTCCAGCGCCATGTCGTGAACGCGGGGCATCAACAGCAACTCCATCCCAAGGAACCGCACGAGGCCGAGTCAACCACATTCGACGGATGAAGTCGAGCATACGGATGTTGTCTTGGGTAAGTTCTAGTAAACTCGATTACCGACTCTTGTTTTATTTGATTCCGGAGCTTCGCATTCTTTTATTTCCCAAGATTTTGCTGTTCAAAATGATTAATGGAGTGGAGTTCCTAGCGAACTTTATCGTCCTTAATACCCAAACCTTGGATGTTATCCTAGGAATGGATTGGTTAACCAAACACAAGGCAGTGCTGGACTGCGGAAAAAGAGTCATATCGGTCGAGAGCCCGGATGGAAAGAAGATTGAGTTTGAAGCAAAATCGGTGCGGGAGGGACAATTGATGGTCAACGACATGAAGGTATCGACTTAGAAGAAGTGCCCATAGTCAATGAATATCCGGATGTTTTCGGAAGATTTACAGAATGCCGCGAGATAGAGATATCGAGTTCGTGATAGAGTGGTTCGAGGACAGCTCCCATAGCTAAGAGACCTTACAGGATGTCCACGAGGAATTGGTGGAAATGAAGAAGCAAATTGAAGAAGCGCTAGAAAAAGGATTTATAAGACCTAGTTCATCGCCATGAGGAGCACTGTCCTATTCGTCAAGAAGAAGGGCGGGAGTTTTAGGATGTGTATAGACTATCGTGCACTCAATGATGTGACGATAAAGAATAAGTATCCTCTACCGGGATCGATGATTTGTTTGACCGATTGAGAGGAGCGGGAGTTTTCTCGAATTGATCTCGATCGAGGATACCATCAATTGAAGATCCGATCGGAGGATATTAGAAAGCGCATTTTCGTCAAGATATGGGCACTATGAGTTTACTGATGATGTCCTTTGGTTTGACAAATGCACGGCATATTTCATGAACTTAATGAATAAGGTGTTTATGGAATACTTGGACAAGTTAAATCGTTGTATTCATAGATGATATCCATATCTATTCCAAGGCAGCGAAGAAACACGCAGAGCATTTGAGGCTAGTCCTTGAAAAGTTGAGAACAACGATTGTTTGCGAAATTTAGCAAATGTGATTTACGGAAGAATAAGGTTGAATTTCTTGGACACATAATGAGCTGCGGCGGGAGTTGCGGTAGATCCAAAGAAAGTGGAGCAGTTACGCATTGGGAGCAACCAAGTCGGTAACCCAAATCCGTAGTTTCCTTGGAATGGCGGGTATTACCGTCGATTCATCGAAGGATTCTCTACGATTGCGAGACCTCTTACGCAATTGTTAAAAAGGAAAAGAAATTCTTATGGGCCTTTGAGTGTGAGAAGAGTTTTGGGAGTTGAAGAGGAGATTAACATCGGCTTTGTACTAGTTTTACGATGTCCATCAAGGCTTGACATCTATTGTGATGCATCGCGTTAGGGATTGGGATGTATGTTGATGCAAAATAGGAAGGTAATCGCCTATGCATCGAGGCAATTGAGACCACACGAGGAGAACTATCCGACCCTTGATTTGGAATTAGCTGTAGTGGTGCATGCACTAAAAATATGGCGTCATCATCTCATCGGAAATAGATGTGAAGTGTATCTGAGATCATAAAAGTCTTAAGTATATCTTCACATAAGCTAACCTAAATATGAGGCAAAGAAGATGATTAGAGTTAATCAAGGATTATAATATGGAATTCACTACCACCTGGTAAAGCCAGCGTGGTGGCGGGCCTTGAGCGAGAAAGAACCACGAGTGTAAATATCTTTGATGGAAACAAGTCGAGGCGAATTGTGTAAGGAATTCGAAATTAGAAGCTGGAAATAGTACGGAAGGATTCCTAGCAACCTTGGAAGTAAGACCTACCTGGAAGATCAGATCAAGGAAGGCGGAAAGATGATGATAAGATCAAAAGAATTAAGGGCAAAATGGATGAAGACAAAGCAAAAGATTTCAAACTGGATGAACAAGGTACTATGTGGTTTAAAGAGCGCATTTGTGTGCGAACAAAAGGAGTTGAAGCAGTTCATTCGGAGGAGGCTCATGACTCAAGTACTCAATTCATCGGGAAGTGCGAAAATGTATCAAGATTTAAAGGAAAGATTTTGGTGGCCAAGCATGAAGCGGGAAGTCGCGAATCGTTGCATTATGTGACATATGCCAAAGAGTCAAAGCTATGCACCAAAGCCAGCGAGGCTATTACAACCCTTAAAGATACGAATGGAAATGGGAAGAAATTGGTATGGATTTCATAACGGATTGCCCAGAATGCAAAGTGGATATGATTAGTATGGGTCATAGTGGATCGCTTAACCAAAGTGGCACATTTCATACCGGTAAAGACCACTTATTAGGAGACCGGTTAGCGAGAACTTTATATGGCACGGATCGTGCGCTTGCACGAGTACCGAAGAAGATAGTATCGATGAGGTACCCAATTTACCTCCATTTTGGGGTAAGCTACATGAAGCGATGGGAACTCGTTTGAACTTGATCTGACATACCATCCATGAGACGGATGGGCAAACCGAGAGTCAATCGGATATTGGAGGACATGTTGAGGGCATGTGCCTTAGCATATTCAACCTCATGGGACAAGTGTTTGCCTTATCTTTGAGTTTAGTTATAACAACGATTATCGAGCGAGTTTCTGAGATGTCTCCATTTGAAGCTTTGTATGGTCGGTCTGTCGCACACCATTGAATTGGAATGAGGCAGTGACGACATGTCTTTGGACCAGACATTCTTGAGAAGCGGAAGAACGGTCATACGATCGGGAAAGATTGAAGATTGCACAATCAAGGCAAAAGAGTTATCTTGACAACCGTCGAGGAGGCGAGCTTTGAACCGAAGATTTTGTGTATCTTAGAGTAACGCCACTCAAAGGAGTCAGAAGGTTCCATGCAAAAGGGAAGCTCGCACCCAGATATGTCGGACCATTCAAGATCTTGAGCCGCAGAGGTGAAGTTGCTTATCAGTTGGAGTTACCACAGTCTTTGGCAGGAGTGCATGATGTATTTCATGTATCACAGCTGAAGAAGTGTCTTCGAGTACCGGAAGAGCAAACACTTTTGGAGGCAATTGAGTGCAAGAAGATCGACTTACAAAGAACATCCGATGAAGATTACGGGCGTAATGGGCGAGAGAGACAAGGAACAAGTCAACACGTTTCTGCGAGTTCGGTGGAGCAACCACTCGGAAAGTGAAGCCACGTGGGAGCGAAGAAGATCGAAGAAGGAGTTTCCTAACCTATTTACGTAGACGATACGAATCTCGGGGGCGAGATTACATTAAGAGGGAGGTTTGTAACACCTAATTTTTGCTCTAATTTAAAATTTGAAGTATTTTTATTTTTGAGAAATTTTGGAAATTATTGAAATTTATTTGGAATTATTCAAATATAGCCTTTCTTGAAAACAAATTAAATAAAGGAAAAGTTTTTGCAAAGTTTTATTGAAAATATTTTAATGGAGTTCCAAACATCTCAAAGTATTTTCCAAAAATTTTGGAAATTTTTGGATATTTTACTACTTTCTTTGGCCAAAACTAATTTCCGAATTATTTTTATTGAAAAGGATTTAAAATCCCGAGCGATTATGCAGGCGGAATCGTTGGCGGCCCGATCTTGCTCTGGCCCAGCTCGTGACTCCGGCCCACGCAACCCGCCCCGCCGAAACCCTAGCGTCGCCTAGCCCAAGCCGTCGTCCGGATCGCGCGCTGTCGTGTGCCACGTCGCCCGTCGCGTGAGCCCGGATCATCGCCGCCTGACGAACCTGAGATCGCGCCACGTCGCCGTCCCGCGGATCGCCGGAGGCGTGGCGTTGATGGCCGTGACTTCCGTCGGCCGTTCGCGCGCGTCGAGGCAGCCCTTAAGTCCCGTTGAAGCGTCGTGCGAGGCCTTCGCTCGCATCTTTCACACTCGCACGCCGCCGAGACTCCCTCTAGCGCCCGTGAGAGCTCGCCGTGGTTGCCTTCCTTCACCACCGTTGTTTTGCTTCCTCCCATCGTCGTCCAGAGCCGCTCGCGTGCTCAAGGCCCTTCTGAGTTCACGAAGCCGGTGCATCGAGTGGACCACTTCATCACGCGGAGAAGCCTGCGGTCTTTGCGTTGCGCGTCGTCTTCATCCTCTCGGCAAGATCTGCGCCACCGTGACATCGTCGCTAGCCCGAACCGTCCACCGTCCGATCGCCCGAGCGCACGATTCATCCACGTCGCCAATCACGGTAATCCTCATCTTCACCTCACCGTTTGATCTAATCAGCGGTCTAGATTGCCGATTAGTTTCACGATTAGTTTATTTCAGCCGTTAGATCTAGATCGTAGGGTTTATTTTTTTACGCGTCGCGTAAATGTCTGACCGTCGGATGCGCGCGGTGCCTTGGATTAATGCGGCGTGTCGTGCCGCGCTAGGCTAGGCCGATAGCCTTGGCTCATCGCGGCCGTCCGTTTGAATCGGCGGATGAGATCGCGCCGTGCATCGGGCGATCTGTGTTGGCGCGTGACACGCGAAACCGAAAGTCGATCGATAGACCCGAGCCCATAGACGGGCGGCGTGGCGGCCCTGGGCGTGCCGCGTGTCGAGATAGCGTCGTGATGGCGTCATATATATTTTTATATATAAAAATATTTCGACCGAAGTTTCTTTTCTGTGCTGACGTCATCATGATGCGGTCTTGGCGTCACAAATGCGAATTTCTAGTGTAAAAATATTTGGAAAAATCGGATTTTCTTAATTTACGTATTTTGATTTTATTCAAACTTCAAATGACTATAACTTTTGCATTTTAACTCGGTTTGGATGATTCAAATTTTAAAAATTAATAAAATTATGAGCTATTTAATGGTGAATTTTATTTGAATTTTGAGGTCGTTTAGTCTTCTGTATTAGTTATTTATTGCATATTTTGTTTATGCAGCGTGAGCGCAAATTTGCTTGGAAAGTTTCGAGGAAGATTTACGTCGCTCAAGACCAAGCTTGAACAAGACCAGCAACTCTTTGAAGGCAAGTGATGCTTTGATCATTTTGATCCCAGATTTTAAAATGTAATTTATGCTTTGAAACTATGCATGCTAATTATTTAAAATGAAATTAAATTGATTTGGGATAATGTAGATAATCAACCCATTTGTTTTGCCACCTTGAATTATTAATTGTATGCCTAAACCATTGTCACCCTAAGTTTGATTATATTAGTTGGATGCTAATATTGTGCCAACACGGGAGGCTAGGCAGTGAGTAGATGCTTAGCCTTGCAACAAATCATGAGTGATCTTTGGAAAAATGCTACAATCTTGACTAAAGACATATTGAATGTATTTTGAAAAGTGGTGTGATGATGCCATATGATGAGATTGAGGTACTGCGACACTGTGTGGTTCCGTCGATGTGGAGTTATTCTTTGGCATGTGTTGCACAATAATCAAGCTGGGTGGGAAAAGATTTAGGCTGGGGCAAGTGGCAAGAGGTTTGTGTGCACAGTGGGCTGTGTGGCATTGGGTTGATGAGTGATGTAGTCTGCGTGCCACATTGGGTGTGTGCCTTTGTTGAGTGTTGGAAGTCTTGCCTTGGTCGATTAAGGACTTCACCTTGCAAGCCTTTGATCCTGAGTCACCGTACAACCACATGTACGATATGTGGAGACCTAGTTGTCTAGGTTTACGATATCTTTCCTCTCGATACCTCGGGGTGTGAGTACGAGGGTGTATCTGTATGGGGGCGTGCACGTGCTACGGCTTGGTGCCCATCCAACGGTGATTGGCGGTCCTATACTTGACTCTGTGTGAGGGAAGTGATAGTGAAGGCAACAGGAGAGGTTCTCTGGTTAAGGTAGAAGTTCTGAAAAGCTTTGTTGCGGACAATCACTGTGTGGTGGTAATTTGTATCTTGTGGGTAAAGTGTACAACCTCTGTAGAGTGTCAAACTATTCGAATAGCCGTGCTCACGGTATTTGTAACATCCCAAAAATTTGGCTTATAATTTCGCTCATATGCTTTTTGGTGATTTTCTGAATTTATTGGATTTTTTTTCCAGAAATTAATTGAATTGAATTTAATTAAGTATATTGAACCTTTTGTGAAAACTAAATATATATAGATAAAGTTAATATAAAGTTTTACCAAAATATTTTATTTGTGCTCAGAATGTCTCAAAGTATTTATGAGAATTTTAAGGATTTTCTGATATTTTAATTGCTTAAAGTAGATTAATCTAATTTAGGAATTATTTTAAATCAAAAGCTTTTGAAAATCGAGTGAAGCGATCTTGGGCGAAGCCCGATCTTGTCGCGTGTCTTGACCCATCGGCGTGCGGCCCGATCGGCTGTATTTGCCGCCTCGCGGCGTGGCGTTGGATGAAGATCGGACGGTGTCTCCTTCGCGAAACCCTAGCGCCTTGGCCGTTGGATTGAGATCGGCGGTCGGGATCGTTTAGCGTTGTTTTGGTAAGTTTAGATCTCGCCGTTGATTTTGGAAAAAGCGGATCGGATCGTATCGCCGGATCTAATCACGGCGCTCGTTACCGTCGAGCGGTATCGACCTAAATCTCGATTCGGTTTCGAATCCGTCGCGCTGCCGTCGCCGCCGCGTGATTTAGGGTTGCCGTTTTAGCGCGCATCGAGGCTATAAAAGCGCGCCCGCACTGCGAGGTTCCTCATCGAGGCGCATCGCGATGCTAGCCTTCGCCGTTGAGTCACCGCCGTTTAGCCGAGAGCTCGCCGTAGTTTTCTAGCGCCGCGCTTCGTTTTCGCCGTTCGCCGTCGTCAAGCCGCCGTTCGGCGTGTGGGTTCGATTCGGGTTCGCCACGTCGAGCCCGCCGGGCGACTACCTCTTCGTCGCCGGCGAGAGCGAGCGCCGTCTGGGTCGTCGTCGTCCTCGTCTCCGGGAACTTCAGCGCCGCCGCGACATCGCCGTGCCGAAGCCATACGGCCGTCGGATCTCGGCGGACCATCGGATCGAGCCACGTCGCCGTCTGCGATAAAGCGGCTCGGGTAAGCGTGGCCGTTGGATCGGGGTTGTTCGGGTGAGATCGCGCGCGTGTGCGATGGCGTTAGCCGTCGGATCGTCGCGCGAGATCTTGCGCCGCGTGTCGAGCATCGGCGCGAGGCGGCGTCGCGACCAATCGATCTTGCGCGCCGCGTGTCGGTAGCGTGGTGCGGCGCCGTGGGCGCGTCCACGGTGGACGAGCGATTCCGTGGACCGAGTCCATGGACGAGCGGCGTGTCGGCGCTGATTGGTCGAGTCGGGCTGGCGTCGGCGTTGCGCAATAAAATCTTTTCAATAGAAAAATAATTGGAAAAATCGAAATTCTATTTTACGTATTTTGATGTTATTCAAACTTCAAAGGCTATATCTTTTGCATTTTAACTCGGATTTGAGTGTTTCAAATTTCTAAAAATTTGTAAAATCAAGATCTATTTATTGGTGAATTTTATTTTATTTTTGGAGTTTGGTTGCTCTCTGGTTTGGTGTTTATTTGCTATTTTGGCATCGTTTAGCGTGAGCGTTGAGCGCTCGGTGATCAGGAAGAAGATTCGTCGCTCAAGACCCAAGCTCAGATCAAGACCAGCACCTACTCCAAGGCAAGTTGTGCTTTGATCATGTTGCACCTAATTTTCACCAAATTACTATTTTGTCTTTTAAACTTTATGCATGATATTTTATGTGTATAAATGATTTCAATTAATCAGGAATTAGATAATATGCCTATTTGAATTAAACCATACCTTGTCAATTATATGCCATGATCTATTTGTCACCCTAGGATGTGGAATTATAGTTGATAATCAACATGGGCTAGTTAGATCGTCATAGATTGCTTAGCCATGCCACGTCATCACATGTGTCAGAATGTCGATACTTAATCTTGACTAATGGAATATGGAACAATGTTTATGAATTGGTGTGTCATGTGTTGTCACACAATGATATCAAGTTGTCGTGGCGAGGAGGTCACACATCGGGATTGAAATGTTGATGGCATGTGGTGCTTGGTAATCAAGCTGGGGTGGTAATGATTTTAGATTGAGGCAAGTGGCAAGGCGGTGTGCCAAGGTGGGCGAGGTTTGGCGGGGGTATGTGGAAGTCTTGCCTTAATCACCTTAAGGACTTAACCTTGCAAGCCTTTGACTGAGTCTCTCTTGCAACCACATATGCGGAATGGGACAGACCTATTTGAATAATTTGTGAAACCTAGATTTGATCTTGTCGTGGTGAATAGTGAGTCCGGGTTACGGTTTAACTCACATGGCGCAAGAGGGGCCTGTTGTGGTGGTTTAACCCTTGATGTTGAAACCTTAGCGGCGATCTTGGGTCTAGGTGTAGCATTGTAAAGGCTTTGTTATGATCACTCGCCTTGGTGGTGTTTGGTTGTATCGTGTGGGTAAAGTGCATAACCTCTGCGAGTGTACAATCTATTCGAATAGCCGTGCTCACGGTATTGGGCAATGCTAGGAATTACAGATTAAGGGTTAGACTTTTGTTAAACAAAAACTTGTTGGGATGGCAAGGTGCCATGGAAAGTGGAAAATTAATTTAGGATTGGAAACTTGGTGTATTTGAAATCTTGAATTTATTAATTCTTGTATTTGTTTCTTGCTTTCCAATCTATTTATTGTATTCTTGTTAAATCTTTGCTTTATTGCAAAAATACCCTTACTAGCCATTCCTTTGGATTAAGCCAAACATATAGAATATTAGACTTGCATTATTTTGCACAACTTGTTGAGTGCTTTATGTACTCACCCCATCAACAACAACTTGGAAGAGGAAGAATCTCGATCATGGATGAGGATTATTTGGATCACGAATGCTTAGGTCAGAGCCTCGTCGGTTGCTGTGGTGGCTGGAGCGCCACTGCGTTTATTCTATTTCATTGCTTCTCATTGATACTCTTTTTAAGCCCTGTGAGGCATTATTCATGTAAGACAACAGTTATTATTATTAATTAATGAAGTTTATGCTATATTTATTTGTGTGTGACTATGATAGCATCTATGTTGAGCTTTGTGTGCACTAGCGTGATCTGGACTAGTGCGGTATACGAGAGGTCGGATTTGCAAATTCGGGTCCCGACAGAGGTGGTATCGAGCCATCTTGACTATAGGTCTTGGCCTAGGTAGTTGGTATCTCTTAGGAGTGTCAAAATTATTTTCTAAAGAAAGCAGTAAAATTGACTAATATGAAACTCTTGGCTTATCTCATCCTCCTACTCTCATCCTTGCTAAATTACCTTCTTTTCGTTGCCGTTTGAGTGGAGATCTTATTCAAAATTTTGTTTTGAATAGATGCGATCTTCGATCCTTGAGTCAAGGCAGGTGGCTATGCCATGGAGGCGTGGAGAGTTCTTCAAGTGATTGGAGGCTTTGATCGTCCGCTCTCTGAGGAAGCAAGCTGGGCGTCAGCGGTGTGCATCGGGGTTCTTACGCAGGTGATCATCTTCGCTCGAGTGCGGCGAGACCACAGACCGATCCACATCACCGCCCGAGAGGTTCACTTACGGTGGAGTTGGGAGGCTGCTAGACTTGCTCTCTGACGGATGCGCCACGACTCGCCTCTGAGCCGCAACACCGTATTTCGACTTCACCCGACGGTGCGGCGTGCGGCGTCGGCGGATCGTGGAAGGAGAGTGTGCTCTGCGATACACCTTCTTGAGTTCGCCACCGCCGGGAGGATCACTTGAGGACAACTGCGCAGAAGCGGAGACAGCGTGTGAGGCGTTGAGAGTGGCGAGGCGGGAGCTTCAAAAGACCAGCGACGCGGCGGCCCGAGTCATCGGCGGTGGAGGAGGCCTTGCGGTGGCCGAGAAATAGCGGACCAAGTCGTCCGAGGCCGGATGAGTCGCGAAGAAGAAGAAGAAGACCGGAAGGCGTGAGTGGGAGCACGAGGAGCGCAGAGGTCACGAGGATAGGTTCGCACCCATGCCACCCACCCACGATGTATGCCGGATCGGTCTCGGCCGGGGTGGGTGGATGAGTGAAGTCGATCTTAGAGTTGTGTTGAGACTCGAGTGTTGAGTCGCGTTTTTAAGTTAGCCTTTACCCTTTTAGTAGGCGTTAAAGTTGCATGTTTAGTTGGTTCTTAATTGTTTCTTTGAGTGTGCGATTATGTGTTGCAAAGCCCTTAGGCATTGTAAGCAACCATACCAAGTAATAATAATAAAGATTATTTAAGTTGGGTTTAACTGTTTCCCCGCCTTAGAAATTCTTGCATCTTATCTATGCTACATCTATCTTTCCTAACCCAAGAAGCAATCAAGCGGATGGTGAACACTCGCGGACAACAATGGGGCTTGGGAAGTGGTCTACGCTCGAGCAACAATCCCAATGAAGGAGTACCACGCAGCAAGCACCGCCGGTGGATATCACGAACTTGGGAGCTTTTCTCATTGCGCAAACTCGGTTGATCGAGACTATGATGCGTGAGATGACCAATATGGCTGCGATCAACAACCCGTTGAAGCGAGAACAACAATGGCGGGCCTCGTCCTTACTCAAGTTGTCGGACTTCATGAGGACCCGACCGCCAACATTCTCGAACAACGTCAACCCCTTGGAAGCGGATGATTGGTGAGAACCATTGAGAGGAAGTTGTACATCACACAATGTGAAGGGCATGAGAGGGTTCTTTCGCATCCCATCGGCTAGAGGAGCAGTGCGAGAATGGTGGGAGAACTCTTGTGCTACTCATGAGGCACCCATGGAAATCACGTGGGAAGAGTTATAGCGGCCTTTCGCGATACCACGTGCGGAGGAATGATGGACTGAAAAGGAAGAATTGAGGCGCTTAAGCAAGGAGGCCAACGGTGGTGATTACTTGAACAAATTCACACAGTTAGCACGCTATGCTCACGAAGATGTAGCGACGGACAAGGCTAAACAGTCCGCTTCATGAAAGGACTAAACTTCGAGGGCTGCAAGTGGGGTGATTACCCACACTTTTCAGATTTCCAAGAATTGGTAAACAAGGCTTTGATTACGGAGGATAAGCGCAAGGAGCTTGGGAAAATCGCATAAGCGCTTGATGACTAACCGGTGGGCGCCTAACCACCTACGAATGAGGATGACCCATAGCGGTTTGCTAGGTTCCAACCACAAGCTGTTAACAAGCCGACAACACGCGCGCGACCATCGGGACAAGGTTATCGGGCCGGCCCAAGGTAACAATGCTCAAGAAGTCGTGATCGGCCGCGAGAAGGTGCTACTGATTGCAATGGTGGGGCATTATGCTAATAGATGTCCCGAAAGGAGGAATCACGCCGATGCGTTTCAACCTTGGAGCGACACTGCTAAGGCACCGATGGCGGGAGGCGAATCGAGGCTGGGCGGCGGGAGTGGCGCCTCAAGCTACTATTCGGCGAGTCAACCACATCACCGCCGATGGAGCCAGGAAGCATCGGACGTCGTCTTGGGTAAGTTTTGGTAAACTCGATTACACCTGCAATGATATTATTTGATTCAGAGCTTCACATTCATTTGTCTCTCGAGCTTTTGCATCTAAAAATGGTTTAAGCATGAAAAATCTCAAGTGTGTGATGCTAGTTCAAGCCCGGGATCGAGTTAAGATCTAATATTGGATGTTTGGGGTAAAGGCGATAATTAACGGGGTAGAGTTCTAGCGAACTTAATTATTCTAGATGCCCAAGTTTTAGATGTTATCCTTGGTATGGATTGGTTAACCAAGCATAAGGCGGTATTGGATTGTGGTGAAGGTTGTATCCATTGAGAGCCCTACGAGGAGAAAAGGTGGAATTAGGCGACATCGGTTCGCGAGGTCAATTAATGGTTAATAGCATGAAAGCCGTCGGCATTGAGGGCGTGCGGTGGTCAAAGAATATCGGATGTATTTCGGAGGATGCGCCGGGAATGCCGCGAGACCGTGACATCGAGTTTGTCATTGAGTTAGTACAGTATGCAGCACCAATAGCAAAAGACCTTACGGATGCCTACCGATGAGTTAGTAGAGATGAAGAAACAGATCGGCGAGTTATTAGAAAGGTTTTATAAGACCAAGTTAAATGCGCCATGGGGAGCGCGATTTTGTTTGTCGGGAAAAGGATGGAAGCCTTAGAATGTGTATTGATTACCGTGCACTTAATGAAGTAGCGATTAAGAATAAGTATCCGTTGCCAAGGATTGATGATCATTCGACCGGTTGAGAGGAGCTGGAGTTTTCTCAAGATAGACCTTCGTTAGGATATCATCAACTAAAGATTCGGACGGAAGATGTTCCAAAACGCATTTTCTTCAAGATACGGACATTATGAGTTCACGGTCATGTCTTTTGGATTGACCAATGCGCATGACCTATTTCATGAACTTGATGAATAAGATTTTCATGGAATACTTGGACAAGTTTGTTGTTGTGTTCATAGATGATATTTTGGTATATTCGAAGACCGAAGCGAGCACGCAAATCATCGAGGCTAGTGTTGGAAAAAGCTGCGTGAGCAACAGTTTGTATGCTAAATTCGATAAATCGACTTTTGGAAGGAAAAGGTGGAATTTCTCGGTCATGTCATGGCTGCGAGAAGGAGTTCTTTGTCGACCCAAGCAAAGTGGAAGCGATGTTGCATTAGGAGCAACCAAAGTCATCACTCAAGTCGAAGTTTTTAGGAATGGCGAGGATATTATCGCGGTTCATAGAAGGATTTTCGACGATTGCTAGACCTCTTACTCGATTATTGAAAAGGAAAAGAAATTTTCATGGGCCTTGATTGTGATAAGAGTTTTGAGAATTAAAGCGTTTAACAACAGCCCGATGTTGGTTTTGCCTAATGTTGAAACGACTTGATATATCTTGTGATGCGTCAAGGCGAGGTCTTGGATGCGTATTGATGCAAGAGGGTAAAGTGGTCGCATATCGTCAAAGCGATTAAGACCGCATGAAGGAAATTATCCTCGCATGACTTGGAATTGGTTGCCGTGGTGCATGCCTTGAAATTGTGGCGTCATTATCTCATTGGAAATAGATGTGAGATATATACGGACCATAAGAGTTTGAAATATATTTTCACTCAATCGAGATCTCAATATGAGGCAAAGGAGATGGTTGGAATTAATCAAGGATTATAACATGGGAATTCATTACCATCAGGGAAAAGCAAATGTAGTAGCGATGCCTTAAGTCGCAAAAGCTACGTGGCGAATATGATGGTGCGGGAAGGACGATCGAGTATGCGAGAATTGCAAAATTTAAAATTGGAAGTAGTTTTAGAAGGATTCCTAGCTGCTTTGGAAGTGAAGCCAATGCTCGAAGATCAAATTCGGGAAGGACAAAAGATGATGAGAAAGTCAACGAATCAAGGCTAAAAGGATGAAGGATTAGCAAAGGACTTTCTGGTGGGCGACCAAGGTACCATGTGGTTCAAGGGTCGCATTTGTGTATAAGCAGACTAGAACTTAGCGATTGATTTTGGAAGAGGCTCATGATTCCAAGTATTCAATTCATCGAGCGCTAAGATGTACGGGACTTAAAGGAGAGGTTTTGGTGGCGAATATGAAGCCGAAGTCGCGAGCACGTTGCCTTGTGCGATGTATGCGGAGAGTTAAGGCAATACATCGAGACCGCGAGGTTTGCTACAACGCTAAAAGTCCCGAGAATGGAAGTGGGAAGAAATCGGTATGGATTTCGTCCTTTGGATTGCCAAGAACTCAAAATGGGTATGATTCTATATGGGTTATCGTGGATCGATTGACCAAAGTTGCTCACTTCATTCGATCAAGACCACTTACTCGGGAGGCAGGTTAGCGAGAACTATACATAGCAGTCGTGTGTTTGCATGGTGTACCAAAGAAAATAGTGTCGGATAAGTACCAGTTCACCTCGAGATTTTGGGATAAATTGCATGAAGCTATGGGAGCAGCGTTTGAACTTGACCTGACATATCATCCATGGTGATGGTCAAGCAGAAGGGTAAATCAAATTACGGAGGATATGCTAAGGGCTTGTGCATTAGCCTATACTACATCATGGGATAAGTGTTTGCCATATGCGAGTTGATTATAACAACGATTACGAGCTAGTTTGCGGATGTCGCCATTGAAGCTTTATATGGTCGTGCACTGTCGTACCCATTGAATTGGAATGAGGCAGAGGCGTATGATATTTGGCCCTAATATTCTCAAGGAAGTGAAGAGCAAGTTGCCATGATAAGAGACGGAGTTGAAAATCGCGCAATCAAGACAAAAAGTTATGCGAGATAATCGGCGCCGTGATTTGAGCTTGAACACGATGATTTCGTATATCTTAGGGTTACCCCTCGAAAGGAGTTAAAGGTTCCACGTTAAAGGAAGCTTGCCCCAAGATATGTTGGACCGTTCAAAATTTTGAGCCGTCGAGGAGGTTGCTTATCGATTAAATTGCCGCGATCACTAGCGGCGTGCATGATGTGTTCCATGTGTCACAGCTCAAGAAGTGTCTTGGTGCAGTGAGCGAGCGCCTTTGGGAGAGATTGAATTGCGAAAGATCGACCTACAAGGAGCAACCAATCGAGAATCTGGATGTTATGGACCGCAAGACCGGGACCAAGTCGGTTCGCTTTGCGAGTTGATGGAGCAACCATTACGAGAATGAAGCAACTTTGGGGCGTGAAGAGGATCTGAAGTCGAATTTCCAAACCTATTTCCTAGTCGACCTTGAATCTCGGGGTGAGATTACATTAGAGGAGGTTTGTAACATCCCAAAAATTTGGCTTATAATTTCGCTCATATGCTTTTGGTGATTTTACGAATTTATTGGATTTTTTTCCAGAAATTAATTGAATTGAATTTAATTAAGTATATTGAACCTTTTGTGAAAACTAAATATATATAGATAAAGTTAATATAAAGTTTTACCAAAAATATTTTATTTGTGCTCAGAATGTCTCAAAGTATTTATGAGAATTTTAGGATTTTCTGATATTTTAATTGCTTAAAGTAGATTAATCTAATTTGGAATTATTTTAAATCAAAAGCTTTTGAAAATCGAGTGAGCGATCTTGGGCGAAGCCCGATCTTGTCGCGTGTCTTGACCATCGGCGTGCGGCCCGATCGGCTGCCATTGCCGCCTCGCGCGTGGCCGTTGGATGAAGATCGGACGGCTGTCTCCTTTCGCGAAACCCTAGCGCCTTGGCCGTTGGATTGAGATCGGCGGTCGGGATCGTTTAGCGTTGTTTTGGTAAGTTTAGATCTCGCCGTTGATTTTGGAAAAAGCGGATCGGATCGTATCGCCGGATCTAATCACGGCGCTCGTTACCGTCGGACGGTATCGACCTAAATCTCGATTCGGTTTTCGAATCCGTCGCCGCTTGCCGTCGCCGCCGCGTGATTTAGGGTTGCCGTTTTAGCGCGCATGCCGAGGCTATAAAAGCCGCAGCCCGCGCACCGAGTTCCTCATCCCGAGCGCATCCGCGATGCTAGCCTTCGCCGTTGAGTCACCGCCGTTTAGCCCGAGCTCGCCGTAGTTTTCTAGCGCCGCCGCTTCGTTTTCGCCGTTCGCCGTCGTCAAGCCGCCGTTCGGCGTGTGGGTTCGATTCGGGTTCGCCACGTCGAGCCGCACCGGGCGACTACCTCTTCGTCGCCGGCGAGAGCGAGCGCCGTCTGGGTCGTCGTCGTCCTCGTCTCCGGAACTTCAGCGCCGCGCGACATCGCCGTGCCGAACCGCCGCGGCCGTCGGATCTCGGCGGACCATCGGATCGAGCCACGTCGCCGTCTGCGATAAAGCGGCTCGGGTAAGCGTGGCCGTTGGATCGGGGTTGTTCGGGTGAGATCGCGCGCGTGTGCGATGAAGCGTTAGCCGTCGGATCGTCGCGCAGATCGCGCGCCGCGTGTCGAGCATCGGCGCGGCGGCGTCGCGACCAATCGATCTTGCGCGCGTGTCGGTGCGTGGTGCGGCGCCGTGGGCGCGTCCACGGTGGACGAGGCGGTTCCGTGGACCGAGTCCATGGACGAGCGGCGTGTCGGCGCTGATTGGTCGAGTCGGGGCTGGCGTCGGCGTTGCGCAATAAAATCTTTTCAATAGAAAAATAATTGAGAAAAATCGAAATTCTATTTTACGTATTTTGATGTTATTCAAACTTCAAAGGCTATATCTTTTGCATTTTAACTCGGATTTGAGTGTTTCAAATTTCTAAAAATTTGTAAAATCAAGATCTATTTATTGGTGAATTTTATTTTATTTTTGGAGTTTGGTTGCTCTCTGGTTTGGTGTTTATTTGCTATTTTGGCATCGTTTAGCGTAGGCGTTGAGCGCTCGGTGATCGGAAGAAGATTCGTCGCTCCAAGACCCAAGCTCAGATCAAGACCAGCACCTACTCCAAGGCAAGTTGTGCTTTGATCATGTTGCACCTAATTTTCACCAAATTACTATTTTGTCTTTTAAACTTTATGCATGATATTTTATGTGTATAAATGATTTCAATTAATCTGGGAATTAGATAATATGCCTATTTGAATTAAACCATACCTTGTCAATTATATGCCATGATCTATTTGTCACCCTAGGATGTGGAATTATAGTTGATAATCAACATGGGCTAGTTAGATCGTCATAGATTGCTTAGCCATGCCACGTCATCACATGTGTCAGAATGTCGATACTTAATCTTGACTAATGGAATATGGAACAATGTTTATGAATTGGTGTGTCATGTGTTGTCACACAATGATATCAAGTTGTCGTGGCGAGGAGGTCACACATCGGGATTGAAATGTTGATGGCATGTGGTGCTTGGTAATCAAGCTGGGGTGGTAATGATTTTAGATTGAGGCAAGTGGCAAGGCGGTGTGCCAAGGTGGGCGAGTTTGGCGGGGTATGTGGAAGTCTTGCCTTAATCACCTTAAGGACTTAACCTTGCAAGCCTTTGACTGAGTCTCTCTTGCAACCACATATGCGGAATGGGACAGACCTATTGAATAATTTGTGAAACCTAGATTTGATCTTGTCGTGGTGAATAGTGAGTCCGGGTTCGGTTTAACTCACATGGCGCAAGAGGGGGCCTGTTGTGGTGGTTTAACCCTTGATGTTGAAACCTTAGCGGCGATCTTGGGTCTAGGTGTAGCATTGTAAAGGCTTTGTTATGATCACTCGCCTTGGTGGTGTTTGGTTGTATCGTGTGGGTAAAGTGCATAACCTCTGCGAGTGTACAATCTATTGAATAGCCGTGCTCACGGTATTGGGCAATGCTAAGGAATTACTGATTAAGGGTTAGACTTTTGTTAAACAAAAACTTGTTGGGATGGCAAGGTGCCATGGAAAGTGGAAAATTAATTTAGGATTGGAAACTTGGTGTATTTGAAATCTTGAATTTATTAATTCTTGTATTTGTTTCTTGCTTTCCAATCTATTTATTGTATTCTTGTTAAATCTTTGCTTTATTGCAAAAATACCCTTACTAGCCATTCCTTTGGATTAAGCCAAACATATAGAATATTAGACTTGCATTATTTTGCACAACTTGTTGAGTGCTTTATGTACTCACCCCATCAACAACAACTTGAAGAGGAAGAATCTCATGATCATGGATGAGGATTATTTGGATCACGAATGCTTAGGGTCAGAGCCTCGTCGGTTGCTGTGCGGCTGGGCGCCACTGCGTTTATTCTATTTCATTGCTTCTCATTGATACTCTTTTTAAGCCCTGTGAGGCATTATTCATGTAAGACAACGATTATTATTAATTAATGAAGTTTATGCTATATTTATTTGTGTGTGACTATGATAGCATCTATGTTGAGCTGTGTGCACTAGCGTGATCTGGACTAGTGCGGTATACGGAGGTCGGATTTGCAAATTCGGGTCCCGACAGAGGTGGTATCGAGCCATCTTGACTATAGGTCTTGGCCTAGGTAGTTGGTATCTCTTAGGAGTGTCCAAAATTATTTTCTAAAGAAAAGCGATAAAATTGACTAATATGAAACTCTTGGCTTATCTCATCCTCCTACTCTCATCCTTGCTAAATTACCTTCTTTTCGTTGCCGTTTGAGTGGAGATCTTATTCAAAATTTTGTTTTGAATAGATGCGATCTTCGATCCTTGAGTCAAGGCAGGTGGCTATGCCATGGAGGCGTGGAGAGTTCTTCAAGTGATTGGAGGCTTTGATCGTCCGCTCCGAGGAAGCAAGCTGGGCGTCAGCGGTGTGCATCGGGGTTCTTACGCAAGTGATCATCTTCGCTCGAGAGTGCGGCGAGACCACGAGACCGATCCACATCACCGCCCGAGAGGTTCACTTACGAGGTGGAGTTGAGAGGCGCTAGACTTGCTCTCGACGGATCGCCACGACTCGCCTCTGAGCCGCAACACCGTATTTCGACTTCACCCGACGGTGCGGCGTGCGGCGTCGGCGGATCGTGGAAGGAGAGTGTGCTCTGCGATACACCTTCTTGAGTTCGCCACCGCCCGGAGGATCACTTGAGGACACTGCGCAGAAGCGGAGACAGCGTGTGAGGCGTTGAGAGTGGCAGGCGGGAGCTTCAAAAGACCCGCGACGCGGCGGCGAGTCATCGGCGGTGGAGGAGGCCTTGCGGTGGCAGAAATAGCGGACCAAGTCGTCCGAGGCGGATGAGGTCGCGAAGAAGAAGAAGAAGAAGACCGGAAGAGCGTGAGTGGGAGCACGAGGAGCAGTGAGGTCACGGGATAGGTTCGCACCATGCGGCCCACCACGGTGTATGCCGGATCGGTCTCGGCCGGGGTGGTGGATGAGTGAAGTCGATCTTAGAGTTGTGTTGAGACTCGAGTGTTGAGTCGCGTTTTTAAGTTAGCCTTTACCCTTTTAGTAGGCGTTAAAGTTGCATGTTTAGTTGGTTCTTAATTGTTTCTTTGAGTGTGCGTTATGTGTTGCAAAGCCCTTAGGCATTGTAAGCAACCATACCAAGTAATAATAATAAAGATTATTTAAGTTGGGTTTAACTGTTTCCCCCTTAGAAATTCTTGCATCTTATCTATGCTACATCTATCTTTCCTAACCCAAGAAGCAATCAAGCGGATGGTGAACACTCGCGGCAACAATGGGGCTTGGGAAGTGGTCTACGCTCGAGCAACAATCCCAATGAAGGAGTACCACGCAGCAAGCACCGCCGATGGATATGCGAGAACTTGGGAGCTTTTCTCATTGCGCAAACTCGGTTGATCACGAGACTATGATGCAGCGGATGACCAATATGGCTGCGATCAACAACCCATTGGCGAGAACAACAATGGCGGGCCTCGTCCTTACTCCAAGTTGTCGGACTTCATGAGGACCCGACCGCCAACATTCTCGAACAACGTCAACCCCTTGGAAGCGGATGATTGGTGAGAACCATTGAGAGGAAGTTGTACATCACACAATGTGAAGGGCATGAGAGGGTTCTTCGCATCCCATCGGCTAGAGAGCAATTGCGAGAATGGTGGGAGAACTCTTGTGCTACTCATGAGGCACCCATGGAAATCACGTGGGAAGAGTTATAGCGGCCTTTCGCGATTACCACGTACGAGAGGAATGATGGACTGAAAAAGGAAGAATTGGGCGCTTAAGCAAGGAGGCCAACGGTGGTGATTACTTGAACAAATTCACACGATTAGCGCTATGCTCACGAAGATGTAGCGACGGACAAGGCTAAACAGTCCGCTTCATGAAAGGACTAAACTTCGAGGCTGCAAGTGGGGTGATTACCCACACTTTTCAGATTTCCAAGAATTGGTAAACAAGGCTTTGATTACGGAGGATAAGCGCAAGGAGCTTGGGAAAATCGCATAAGCGCTTGATGACTAACCGGTGGGCGCCTAACCACCTACGAATGAGGATGACCCATAGCGGTTTGCTAGGTTCCAACCACAAAGTGTTAACAAGCCGACAACACACGCACCGCGACCATCGGGACAAGGTTATCGGCCGCCGCCCAAGGTAACAATGCTCAAGGAGTCGTGATCGGCCGCGAGAAGGTGCTCTGATTGCAATGGTGGGGCATTATGCTAATAGATGTCCCGGAAAGGAGGAATCACGCGGTGCGTTTCAACCTTGGAGCGACACTGCTAAAAGGCACCGATGGCGGGGAGCGAATCGAGGAGGCTGGACGAGGCGGGAGTGGCGCCTCAAGCTACTATTCGAGGCGAGTCAACCACATCACCGCCGATGGAGCCAGGAAGCATCGGACGTCGTCTTGGGTAAGTTTTGGTAAACTCGATTACACCAATGATATTATTTGATTCAGAGCTTCACATTCATTTGTCTCTCGAGCTTTTGCATCTAAAAATGGTTTAAGCATGAAAAATCTCAAGTGTGTGATGCTAGTTCAAGCCCGAGGATCGAGTTAAGATCTAATATTGGATGTTTGGGGTAAAGGCGATAATTAACAGGGTAGAGTTCTAGCGAACTTAATTATTCTAGATGCCCAAGTTTTAGATGTTATCCTTGGTATGGATTGGTTAACCAAGCATAAGGCGGTATTGGATTGTGGTGAAGGTTGTATCCATTGAGAGCCCTACGGGAGAAAAGGTGGAATTAAGCGACATCGGTTCGCAAGGTCAATTAATGGTTAATAGCATGAAAGCCGTCGGCATTGAGGGCGTGCGGTGGTCAAAGAATATCGGATGTATTTCGGAGGATGCGGGAATGCCGCGGACCGTGACATCGAGTTTGTCATTGAGTTAGTACAGTGCAGCACCAATAGCAAAAGACCTTCCGGATGCCTATCGATGAGTTAGTAGAGATGAAGAAAGCGGATCGGCGAGTTATTAGAAAGGTTTTATAAGACCAAGTTAAATCGCCATGGGGCGCCGATTTTGTTTGTCGGGAAAAAGGATGGAAGCCTTAGAATGTGTATTGATTACCGTGCACTTAATGAAGTAGCGATTAAGAATAAGTATCCGTTGCCAAGGATTGATGATACATTCGACCGGTTGAGAGGAGTGGAGTTTTCTCCAAGATAGACCTTCGTTCGGATATCATCAACTAAAGATTCGGACGGAAGATGTTCCAAAACGCATTTTCTTCAAGATACGGACATTATGAGTTCACGGTCATGTCTTTTGGATTGACCAATGCATGACCTATTTCATGAACTTGATGAATAAGATTTTCATGGAATACTTGGACAAGTTTGTTGTTGTGTTCATAGATGATATTTTGGTATATTCGAAGACCGAGCGAGAACGCAAATCATCGAGGCTAGTGTTGGAAAAGCTGCGTGAGCAACAGTTTGTATGCTAAATTGATAAATCGACTTTTGGAAGGAAAAGGTGGAATTTCTCGGTCATGTCATGATTGCGAAGGAGTTCTTTGTCGACCCAAGCAAAGTGGAAGCGATGTTGCATTAGGAGCAACCAAAGTCATCACTCAAGTCGAAGTTTTACGGGAATGGCGAGGATATTATCGCGGTTCATAGAAGGATTTTCGACGATTGCTAGACCTCTTACTCGATTATTGAAAAAGGAAAAGAAATTTTCATGGGCCTTGATTGTGATAAGAGTTTTGAGAATTAAAGCGTTTAACAACAGCCCAGTGTTGGTTTTGCCTAATGTTGAAACGACTTGATATATCTTGTGATGCGTCAAGGCGAGGTCTTGGATGCGTATTGATGCAAGAGGGTAAAGTGGTCGCATATCGTCAAAGCGATTAAGACCGCATGAAGGAAATTATCCTCGCATGACTTGGAATTGGTTGTAGTGGTGCATGCCTTGAAATTGTGGCGTCATTATCTCATTGGAAATAGATGTGAGATATATACGGACCATAAGAGTTTGAAATATATTTTCACTCAATCAGATCTCAATATGAGGCAAAGGAGATGGTTGGAATTAATCAAGGATTATAACATGGGAATTCATTACCATCGGGAAAAGCAAATGTAGTGGCGATGCCTTAAGTCGCAAGAGCTACGTGGCGAATATGATGGTGCGGGAAGGACGATCGAGCTATGCGAAGAATTGCAAAATTTAAAATTGGAAGTAGTTTTAGAAGGATTCCTAGCTGCTTTGGAAGTGAAGCCAATGCTCGAAGATCAAATTCGGGAAGGACAAAAGATGATGAGAAAGTCAACCGAATCAAGGCTAAAAGGATGAAGGATTAGCAAAGGACTTTCTGGTGGGCGACCAAGGTACCATGTGGTTCAAGGGTCGCATTTGTGTATAAGCAGACTAGAACTTAAGCGATTGATTTTGGAAGAGGCTCATGATTCCAAGTATTCAATTCATCGAGCGCTAAGATGTACGGGACTTAAAGGAGAGGTTTTGGTGGCGAATATGAAGCGAAGTCGCCGAACACGTTGCCTTGTGCGATGTATGCGAGAGTTAAGGCAATACATCGAGACCAGCGAGGTTTGCTACAACCGCTAAAAGTCCCGAGAATGGAAGTGGGAAGAAATCGGTATGGATTTCGTCCTTTGGATTACCAAGAACTCAAAATGGGTATGATTCTATATGGGTTATCGTGGATCGATTGACCAAAGTTGCTCACTTCATTCAGTCAAGACCACTTACTCGGGAGACCGGTTAGCGAGAACTATACATAGCAGTCGTGTGTTTGCATGGTGTACCAAAGAAAATAGTGTCGAGATAAGTACCCAGTTCACCTCGAGATTTTGGGATAAATTGCATGAAGCTATGGGAGCAGCGTTTGAACTTGACCTGACATATCATCCATGGTGATGGTCAAGCGAGAAGGGTAAATCAAATTACGGAGGATATGCTAAGGGCTTGTGCATTAGCCTATACTACATCATGGGATAAGTGTTTGCCATATCGAGTTCGATTATAACAACGATTACGAGCTAGTTTGCGGATGTCGCCATTGAAGCTTTATATGGTCGTGCTGTCGTACCCATTGAATTGGAATGAGGCGAGAGGCGTATGATATTTGGCCTAATATTCTCAAGGAAGTGAAGAGCAAGTTGCCATGATAAGAGACGGAGTTGAAAATCGCGCAATCAAGACAAAAAGTTATGCGAGATAATCGGCGCCGTGATTTGAGCTTGAACACGATGATTTCGTATATCTTAGGGTTACCCCTACGAAAGGAGTTAAAGGTTCCACGTTAAAGGAAGCTTGCCCCAAGATATGTTGGACCGTTCAAAATTTTGAGCCGTCGAGGAGGTTGCTTATCGATTAAATTGCCGCGATCACTAGCGGCGTGCATGATGTGTTCCATGTGTCACAGCTCAAGAAGTGTCTTGGTGCAGTGAGCGACGCCTTTGGGAGAGATTGAATTGCGAAAGATCGACCTACAAGGAGCAACCAATCGAGAATCTGGATGTTATGGACGCAAGACCGGGACCAAGTCGATTCGATTTTGCGAGTTGATGGAGCAACCATTACGAGAATGAAGCAACACAGGAGCGTGAAGAGGATCTGAAGTCGAATTTCCAAACCTATTTCCTAGTCGACCTTGAATCTAGGGTTGAGATTACATTAAGAGGAGGTTTGTAACATCCCAAAATTTGGCTTATAATTTCGCTCATATGCTTTTTGGTGATTTTACGAATTTATTGGATTTTTCGAGAAATTAATTGAATTGAATTTAATTAAGTATATTGAACCTTTTGTGAAAACTAAATATATATAGATAAAGTTAATATAAAGTTTTACCAAAAATATTTTATTTGTGCTCGAGAATGTCTCAAAGTATTTATGAGAATTTTAAGGATTTTCTGATATTTTAATTGCTTAAAGTAGATTAATCTAATTTGGGAATTATTTTAAATCAAAAGCTTTTGAAAATCAGTGAAGCGATCTTGGGCGAAGCCCGATCTTGTCGTGTCTTGACCATCGACGTGCGGCCCGATCGGCTGCCGGCTGCCGCCTCGCGGCGTGGCCGTTGGATGAAGATCGGACGGTTTGTCTCCTTCGCGAAACCCTAGCGCCGGCCGTTGGATTGAGATCGGCGGTCGGGATCGTTTCGCGTTGTTTTGGTAAGTTTAGATCTCGCCGTTGATTTTGGAAAGAGCGGATCGGATCGTATCGCCGGATCTAATCACGGCGCTCGTTACCGTCGGACGGTATCGACCTTCGTCTCGATTCGGTTTTCGAATCCGTCGCGCTGCCGTCGCCGCCGCGTGATTTAGGGTTGCCGTTTTAGCGCGCATGCCGAGGCTATAAAAGCCGCAGCCCGCACCGAGGTTCCTCATCCCGAGCGCATCCGCGATGCTAGCCTTCGCCGTTGAGTCACCGCCGTTTAGCCCGAGCTCGCCGTAGTTTTCTAGCGCCGCGCTTCGTTTCTCGCCGTTCGCCGTCGTCAAGCCGCCGTTCGGCGTGTGGGTTCGATTCGGGTTCGCCACGTCGAGCCGCACCGGGCGACTACCTCTTCGTCGCCGGCGAGAGCGAGCGCCGTCTGGTCGTCGTCGTCCTCGTCTCGGAACTTCAGCGCCGCCGCGACATCGCCGTGCCGGAGCTTCTCACGGCCGTCGGATCTCGGCGGACCATCGGATCGAGCCACGTCGCCGTCTGCGATAAAGCGGCTCGGGTAAGCGTGGCCGTTGGATCGGGGTTGTTCGGGTGAGATCGCGCGCGTGTCGCGAGAGCGTTAGCCGTCGGATCGTCGCGCGATGCGCGCCGCGTGTCGAGCATCGGCACGCGAGCGGCGTCGCGACCAATCGATCTTGTAGCGCGTGTCGGCGCGTGGTGCGGCGCCGTGGGCGCGTCCACGGTGGACGAGGCGGTTCCGTGGACCGAGTCCATGGACGAGCGGCGTGTCGGCGCTGATTGGTCGAGTCGGGGCTGGCGTCGGCGTTGCGCAATAAAATCTTTTCAATAGAAAAATAATTGGAAAAATCGAAATTCTATTTTACGTATTTTGATGTTATTCAAACTTCAAAGGCTATATCTTTTGCATTTTAACTCGGTTTGAGTGTTTCAAATTTCTAAAAATTTGTAAAATCAAGATCTATTTATTGGTGAATTTTATTTTATTTTTGGAGTTTGGTTGCTCTCTGGTTTGGTGTTTATTTGCTATTTTGGCATCGTTTAGCGTGAGCGTTGAAGCGCTCGGTGATCGGAAGAAGATTCGTCGCTCCAAGACCCAAGCTCAGATCAAGACCAGCACCTACTCCAAGGCAAGTTGTGCTTTGATCATGTTGCACCTAATTTTCACCAAATTACTATTTTGTCTTTTAAACTTTATGCATGATATTTTATGTGTATAAATGATTTCAATTAATCTGGGAATTAGATAATATGCCTATTTGAATTAAACCATACCTTGTCAATTATATGCCATGATCTATTTGTCACCCTAGGATGTGGAATTATAGTTGATAATCAACATGGGCTAGTTAGATCGTCATAGATTGCTTAGCCATGCCACGTCATCACATGTGTCAGAATGTCGATACTTAATCTTGACTAATGGAATATGGAACAATGTTTATGAATTGGTGTGTCATGTGTTGTCACACAATGATATCAAGTTGTCGTGGCGAGGAGGTCACACATCGGGATTGAAATGTTGATGGCATGTGGTGCTTGGTAATCAAGCTGGGGTGGTAATGATTTTAGATTGAGGCAAGTGGCAGAGGCGGTGTGCCAAGGTGGGCGAGTTTGGCGGGGTATGTGGAAGTCTTGCCTTAATCACCTTAAGGACTTAACCTTGCAAGCCTTTGACTGAGTCTCTCTTGCAACCACATATGCGGAATGGGATGACCTATTTGAATAATTTGTGAAACCTAGATTTGATCTTGTCGTGGTGAATAGTGAGTCCGGGTTCGGTTTAACTCACATGGCGCAAGAGGGGGCCTGTTGTGGTGGTTTAACCCTTGATGTTGAAACCTTAGCGGCGATCTTGGGTCTAGGTGTAGCATTGTAAAGGCTTTGTTATGATCACTCGCCTTGGTGGTGTTTGGTTGTATCGTGTGGGTAAAGTGCATAACCTCTGCGAGTGTACAATCTATTCGAATAGCCGTGCTCACGGTATTGGGCAATGCTCGGGAATTACAGTTAAGGGTTAGACTTTTGTTAAACAAAAACTTGTTGGGATGGCAAGGTGCCATGGAAAGTGGAAAATTAATTTAGGATTGGAAACTTGGTGTATTTGAAATCTGAATTTATTAATTCTTGTATTTGTTTCTTGCTTTCCAATCTATTTATTGTATTCTTGTTAAATCTTTGCTTTATTGCAAAAATACCCTTACTAGCCATTCCTTTGGATTAAGCCAAACATATAGAATATTAGACTTGCATTATTTTGCACAACTTGTTGAGTGCTTTATGTACTCACCCATCAACAACAACTTCAAAGAGGAAGAATCTCGCTAGTCATGGATGAGGATTATTTGGATCACGAATGCTTAGGGTCAGAGCCTCGTCGGTTGCACTGTGGCGGCTGGAGCGCCAACTGCGTTTATTCTATTTCATTGCTTCTCATTGATACTCTTTTTAAGCCCTGTGAGGCATTATTCATGTAAGACAACGATTATTATTAATTAATGAAGTTTATGCTATATTTATTTGTGTGTGACTATGATAGCATCTATGTTGAGCTGTGTGCACTAGCGTGATCTGGACTAGTGCGGTATACACGGAGGGTCGGATTTGCAAATTCGGGTCCCGGCGGTATTGATCATTGCTCGGGATTACAGATCAAGGGTAGATTTTCATAAACAAAATGTGGGAAGGGTGGCTGTGTGCGGTGTTGGAAATGAGCTATTAAATTTGCGTCTGAGAATCTTCAATGAAAAACCATTTGAGTTTAGTATTATTTATATCTGTGCCACTTCTTTAATCTAAACAAGATACTAGTCCAAAAATCTTTGCTTGATGCAAAAGAACCATTTAAGCCAATCCATTGGAATAAGTTTTGCATATAGTAATAATGCCGCATTTTGTGCATTACTTGTTGAGTGCCTTGTGTACTCACCCCACCTTGCTTATCAAACCCAACATCAGTGGAGGAGTCTACACCAGCATGGGAGGAAGAGTACATCGAGGATGCGAGCAACTAGGGGGCAAGCCCAGTCGGTTGCCTGTGGCAAGATGAAGGCTTCCACGACCCTTTTATTTATGTTCCGCTGCTATTTCTTTACTTTGAATAATGTAAGCCCTGTGTGGCTGACTTATCTGTAAGGAGACCATAAGGTCGTACAACTCGATTTGTATACATGTTTGCACTATTTATTCTTATATCTTTGTGAATATACGTAATGTGCAACCCTATATTTGTGTGTGCTAAGCGTGATCTGGGTAGCACGAGAATACACAGAGGGTCCGGATTTGCAGATTCGGGTCCCGACACATGGCGATGGACAAGTATTGCACCAAGACTCCTATTTTTGCTGAAGTTGATTTTTCTTTCTGGAAATCGTGGATGGAGTCATACATCACTTCCCAGGGCTTCCTGATATGGCAGAAGGTGAAACTCCCGTATGAGGTTCCTGCCGATGAAAACTTCATGGCCGGCAATATGGCTGACGTTGAGGCAAACGCTAAGGCAAGGAACATTCTCATACAGGGTCTTAGCCGCAGTGAGTATGATAGAAATTCTCACCTCCGTTCCGCTCACAAGATTTGGGAGACCCTCAATGCTTACCATAAGGGCACTACTCAAATCAGGACCGTGAGGTAGGATCAGTACAAGCGTGAGTACAATAAGTTTGAACAACACGCTGGTGAGAGTCTTGATGAGTGCTTTGGTCGGTTTACGAAGATTTTGAGCGACCTCCGAGCAGTCGGTTGCATATACCCTGACTCAGATAATACTCGACATTTCTTGACCGCATTCGATCTTCGAGTTTGGGAAATGAAAGTTACCACCATCAAGAACACTACTGACTTGTCGACCTTGACTCTTGATGGGCTTTACTCCCGTCTCAAGACTCATGAGATCGACGTCGTCTCTCGCAAGACGAAATCACAATCGATGGCCTTGGTCACTGATCCCACTGGATCTTCTCTTGATCTTTCTACTGGTTTCTCTCTTTCCGCCCTTTGCGAGCTAAGCGATGACCAACTAGAAAAATTTCTAGAAAATGAGCTTGCTCTTCTTGCTTGCAAGTTTTCTCATGCATACAAGAGGGTGAGAGAGAGAAAGAGAGGTGACATGATCACATGCTTCGAGTGTGGTGGCCCCAACTACATTCGGGCTAATTGCCCCAAACTGGAGAAGACAAAGAACAACACCAACGGTTTGGCAAAGAACGACTACATCGACAAGAACCGCAACAAGAAGCCTCCAGTTCGGGAGCCGACGCGTGAGAAGAAGTACCACAACTTCTCCAAGAACAAAATGCTCTTCCACTGCGTCCTCGCCGCGCTTGACGACATCAACCTCTCCGACACGGAGACATAGAGCAACGAGGGTGAGGATGATGCGCAAGAGAAGAAAGGCGGCGATGACTTCTCTGGCATATACTTCATGGCCGACGCCAACATCATCAGCGACTCCGAGCTCTACAGCGACTCGGACGAGGTACCCTCCTATGACCAGCTCAATGAAGCTTTCTGCAAATTAGGAAAATTTCATGCTAGACCTAGAGCTAGGTGTAGTATGGAGCTAGAGAAGGAAGTAGGTACATTGACTCGGGAGTTAGCCTCTCTTAGATCTTCTCCCTCTCGAGTCACTAATGATTGTTCTTTGTGTGATGCCGTGCTTGAGGAGTTAGAGAAACTAAGGACCATACATGATAGTGTGCTTACTGAACTTGATGGTCTTAGGTTGAACAATGCTAGCACTAGTTCTGTTGATGCTATTCCTGTTGAGGCTAGTTTTCTTCATGCTCACTCTACTTCTTCATGTTCAAATTGCCCTAAATTGCTTGCTGAAATTGATGCCATGAGCGATCACCTTAGGAAGATTTCTTCTAGAAATGATGAACTTGAAATGCATGCTTCTAAGGACCCAGTCAGCTCATGTGAGGGCTGTAGGCAACTAAAACTTGACAATGAATCCTTAAATGTCAAGTGTGCTAAACTTGCTAAGGACTTACTAGATAAGTCACAAGAAAGTTGCTTGCGATGTTCTGTGATTGAGGGGGACTTGGATAAAATCCATGTCGAGCTTAGGAAGAAATTAGAAGACCAAGCCCATAGAATTAGAAATGCGACTTGCGTTTCTTATGAGGCCCTCAAGATTGAGGCAGCCGTGCTGAGGGAGAAAAATGCACGTGCTGAGAGAGCTCATCTTTCTGGTTCTTCTTCTTCTTCTTCCCCCTGTTCTTCTTGTGCCTCTTTCTTTCGAGATTGCCAGTATCTTATGAGCACTCTCGAGAAGTTTGTTGGAGGCAAGAAGAAGCTCAATCTTATTCTAGACCAATCCAAGATTAGTAGATTCAATCAAAGTCTAGGATTTGATCCCTTGGAGCACGCTCGGGCGCATCCTCCCACCATTGTGCGCGGCTCCAAGAGTGGTGAGATTGTGGTAGCTCCCTGAGTGAGTACCACCGTGTTTAGGTTTGCTGGGGTTATCCATAGGACTTCTGACCAGAAGGGTGTTACTCCTGTTGCTTCTGCCTCTAGCAAGGCGAAGTACACATGCACCTTCTGTAAGAAGGATGGTCACATAGTATATTTCTGCTTCAGGCGTGCAAAAAATACTCGGCGTGAGCGTGTTGCTGCTCTTTGGGGTATTCAGGGTTATCCCCAGACTCTGAGTGCTCCTAAGGCACACACTGCTTCTAGACAGGTTAGAGAGTCAACTGTTTTTGGGCAGCGTCCAGGACTCGGTTTTCATGCTGTTTCTTCGAGTTTTAGTCCTGGAGCTGTTCGTAGTCATTCTTTCTGCCGTCCTCTTGATATTCCTCATTTTTCCCATCGAGGTAGATATCAGCGGCGTGAGATGTTTTCTGGTAGGAGATTTAGGCGGCCTCACTGGGATTGTCCAGCCTTTGCATCACGGCAGGCCAACCCAGTTCAAGCTCGTAGATCATCTACTAGAGTTACTACTGATCTTATTAGTGTTAAACATCAGAGTGACACTCGAGTCCAGTCTTCTTCTGTGACTAGTACTCTGAGGCGTCGTGTGGTTCAGTATTAGGTTCCCAAGTCTTCACTCTATCCCAGTACTGAGTCATCTTTCTGTCTTGTGTCTTGATCAAGTTCGTCGGATGGGGACGGGCGATGTTTGGATTGTCGACTCAGGTTGTTCTCGTCATATGACCGGTGATTCTCAATGGTTCTCTTCCCTAGTCTGAGCCCCCGGTGATGAGTTGATCACTTTCGGGGATGCTTCTTCAGGTAGAGTCATTGTTAAAGGTACCAGCTGCATTAATGACAATTTCATTCTTAAATATGTTGCCTTAGTGAGTAAGCTGCAATATAATTTGCTTTCTGTTTCTCAGCTTATTGATGACTCTTTCGAGGTGAGTTTCAAGAGTAGCGCTTGTAGAATCCTCGATTCTTCAGGAGGGTTAGTTTGCGGGATTTCAAGATATGGGAGTCTTTCGTGCTGATTTTTCTGCTTCTTCTTGAGACTCTCTCCGTTGTTTGATTGCTTCAGAGTCCCGTGATCTCTCCTTATACCATAGGAGACTTGATCACATTGGATTTGATCATTTGACCCGAGTTAACAGTCATGACCTCATTCGTGGTTTGCCTAAACTCAAAATGATCAAAGACTTAGTTTGCTCTCCTTGCCGACATAGCAAGATGGTTGCTGCTTCTCATCCCCTAGTCATTGTTGTGATGACTGATGCACCGGGATAGCTTTTACATATGGACACTGTTGGTCCGGCTAGAGTCTGATCGATGGGTGGGAAGTGGTATGTTTTGTCATTGTTGATGATTTTTCGAGGTACTCTTGGGTGTTTTTCATGTCCTCGAAGGATGAGACTTTTACCCATTTTAGGGGTTCGGTTCATAGGTTGTCTTTTGAGCTCCCTGGTGCCCTACGAGCTATACGCAGTGACAATGGCACGGAGTTCAAGAACTCTTATTTTGAGAGTTTCTATGTGGAGTCTGGTTTAGAGCATCAGTTTTCCTGTCCCTACGTCCCTCAACAAAATGGCGTAGTGGAAAGGAAGAACATGACCCTGGTAGAGATGGCTAGGACGACGCTAGACGAGTACAATACTCCTAGGAAGTTTTGGGCTGAGGCTATAGCTACTGCTTGCCATGTTTCTAATCGTGTATTCTTGAGAGCACATTTGCACCGCACTTCTTACGAGTTGAGGTATGGGCGAAAGCCCAGTGTTTCTCATTTTCGTGTGTTTGGTTGCAAGTGTTTTATTTTGAAGTCTGGTAACCTGGATAAGTTGGATTCTCGTTCTTCTGATGGTATCTTTCTGGATTATTCGACTTCTTCTCGTAGCTACAGGGTCTGGAGTAGCGATGCGCATAGGATCATAGAGACCTGTGAAGTGACCTTTGATGACGCTAGCCTAGGAGCTAAACCTGATATTTCGGGCCCTTCTTCCTCCGAGACCATCTTTGTAGAGGATGAGGATGATGGAGATGATGGTGTTCCACCTGATCCAGTCCGCTCTACACCTAAGGTGCCTCTTGTTTCTATTTCTGCAACTTAGGAAGGCCAGCCCTTGCCTTCTGACTCTCTTTCAGCTAGTGGCTCTGCTCCTACCTCTTCTGTGCATGAGGTAGAGGCTACTTCTGCTTCTAGACCTCCCCGTCATATTCAGTATTCTCATCCACCTGATCAGATCATCGATGATCTGTTTGAGCGAGTCACTCGCTCAAAATCAGGTTTGTCCAGTTTCTACCTTCGCTCTGCCTTTGTTGCCTCATTTGAGCCGAAGGATGTGACTCATGCATTATCTGACAAGTCTTGGACTAATGCTATGCATGAGGAACTTGATAACTTCGAGAGGAACAAAGTCTGGTAGCTTGTAGAACGTCCATCTGGTCATAATGTCATTGGGACCAAGTGGGTGTCCAAAAACAAGCAGAGTGAGGATGGGGTTGTCATTCGCAACAAGGCTAGGCTAATTGCATAGGGCTTTTCTCAGGTTGAGGGTCTTGACTTTGAGGAGACCTTTGCCCCTGTAGCTAGACTAGAGGCTATTAGGATGCTGCTTGCATTCTCTGCATCCCGGGGCTTTAAGCTCTATCAAATGGATGTCAAGAGTGCATTCCTCAATGGCTATATTGAGGAAGAGGTTTAGTCAAACAACCTCTAGGATTTGAGAACCCCAAGTTTTTGAATCATGTATACAAGCTTTCCAAAGCTCTGTATGGACTCAAGCAGGCCCACAGAGCATGGTATGAGAGGCTCAAGTCTTATCTTCTCAGTCATGACTTCAGAATGGGCGTAGTAGACAAGACTCTATTCATCAGACACCATGAGTCGCATTTTCTTCTCGCCAGATTTATGTGGACGATATCATTTTTGGTGGCTCGTCTCATTCGCTTGTGTCTCAGTTTTCTGAGGTGATGAGCACAGAGTTTGAGATGAGTATAATGGGCGAGTTGAGCTACTTTCTTGGTTTCCAAATCAAGCAGACTCGGGAGGGTACTTTCTTGCATCAAGGCAAGTATACCCATGACATCCTGAGGCGCTTCGATATGTCTGATGGGAAGTCGATGATGACTCCTATGGCCACCACTGCTGTCCTCGAGCCCGATGAGGATGGTGAGCCTGCTGATCAAAAGGAGTTTCGGAGCATGATCGGCTCCCTCTTGTACCTCACTGCTTCGAGGCCAGACATATATTTTGCTGTGTGTCCGTGCGCTCAATTTCAAGCTTCTCCTCACGCCTCTCACCGCCAGGCAATCAAGCGCATCTTCAGGTACCTTCGTGCTAACACTGATTATGGTATTTGGTACTCTTCTTCTTCTTGTCTATCTCTTAGAGCCTTTTCCAATGCCGACTTTGCTGGCTGTAGGATAGATAGGAAGAGCACTTTTGGCACTTGCCAATTCATTGGCACTTCTCTTATTTCTTGGTCATCTAGGAAGCTGAGTCCACACGAGGCCGAGTATGTTGTCAGCTTTGCTGACCGATTCTTTGTAGCAGTGCTCTGGATGAGATCGACCTTGCAGGACTATGGGTTAGAGATAGAGAGTGTGCCACTTTTCTGTGACAACACTTCAGCTATTTGCATTGCTAAAAACCCAGTGCAACATTCCCGGATTAAGCACATTGATATTAGATATCACTTCCTTAGAGACCATGTGGAGAAGGGAGATATCGCACTTCAATTTGTAGAGAGTGACCTCCAGTTAGCCGATATCTTCACCAAGCCTTTGGATAGCTCCAGATTTGTTGCCTTGAGGAGTGAGCTTGGAGTCGTGAGCCCTTACGGCCTTTCATGAGGGGGAGCTGGTTTGTATATTATGTAAAATATTGTTCCCTTCCCGCTTTTCTTTTCTCTTTGTGTTTTTCTTCTGGGTGACTTTGGGTTTATTTCTTTCTTGAATTGAGTTCACTCACTTAGACTTCTGGCATGCTTTGCATGGACCTCTTATCTTGTGCTTCAGGTTGCTATCATGTGTGATTAGCTGTTCTCTCTTCTCTCTAGGTTGAGTTCCCTCAGTCTTAAAAGTCTAGCAGGTATTGGGCCTCCTGGATAGACAGGGTCTGTGTGCACTCCTTAGTTGGGATCTAGAGTTAGCTTCCCTATATCAGTCACCGGGGAAGATAAGAGCGAGTCTGAGCCGTAGTGAGTCTCTTCTATCTTATCTATGCTTAATAGCCATCCAGTTTTGCAGTTTCTCGACTTCTTCTCCTCATTCTGTTTTTCTGGTTGTTATTGAGTTTATTTGGGTTTTCCTTATGCTTAATCTTGATAATAACTCAACTTTAACCAGATTTGAGCTTAAAATTGATTCATTTGTTGAGGGGGAGTTTGTGAATCTGTTCATGCATTGCATTAAGACTGCATTTTCTGTTTTATGAGCTTTGTCTATTATGCAATTGACTCAATCTTCATGAAATACATCATGCTATATCTTTTGAAGAACATCACTAGCTTAGATATGTCCAAGTCCATTTGTCATGCTAAGCTTATTAAAGTCTGAAAAATTTGAAAGCTTTAAATGAAAACTTGACGAAACATGTTGCTTTTACTTACTAAGTTTTTTCTCTAGGGGTTTTTACCATGAATTGTGAAAATTTGGATTTCTCTAGAGTCCCTATAGCAACTTGGGTGAAATTTGTTTAATCCATATTTGAGTCCTTCAGAATTGCTCATATGTGCTAAATTGAAAATTAAAAAAAAAATTGAATCTTTTGTGCAAAATTGATCTCAACACTTTATATTCACGAGATTGCTTCCCATTGCACTTGGGATGAACTTGGAATATATTGTGTATGACCAAGATCATTCTGTTCAGAGTTACTCTTGAGATGATCGAAAATGGCTTGAGTCAATTTAAAAAAAATGCAAATATCAAACACATAAGTGGGTAAAGAATGCAAATAATGTCAAACATTTGCACCCCGCTATGTTTTTTTAAAGTCATAAAGAAAATTTTTATAAATTGAAAAATGAGCTTGAAGGACCTTATATGCACTTCAAAATTCCCCAAAGTGTTGAGTAGGTTGAACTCTAGGTTTTCCATTTGATCCTTAAGTGGTTTTGCTTCTAACTTTGAAACTTTGCTAAGTTTTGCACTTGTCAAATCATGCTAAAATAAAATATTGTAAAACTAATCTTTTTCATAAAATGTATTGGTCTTGGACATGTCTTAGTTTAGTCATATTCTGAAATTGACAAGCTTGGTGTAATATCTTTCCATTTTGATCAATTGGATAATTTTCAAAGCTCTTTCGATTGCATTTTATGCATACATAAAAAATTGATGCCTATATTGCCAAAAGGGGGAGAAAACGTAGAAAAGGCATCACCAAAAAGATAAAAATGTGAATGCTGATTTGGTTATTATGATCTTTGTAAAACTATGCTACTAATTCTTTTGGATCATAATCTCATAATCACATTTGACATGTTTAGTTGGATTTTAGAGTTTTTGTTGAAACTTGCTCTTTCTTAAATTTAACTCTAAAATCTAAATTCCTCTTCATGAACTTGGTCATGGTTCCAATTTTTATCTTTGGACCAAGTTTGACATTGCAACTAAAAAATTGCTATCTTCTTCATCCTCTTCTAACTCAAATCATTGCCTTTTGTTGTGTTTGCCAATATACTCATCAAAGGGGGATTGAAGGACCATGTGGAGGTCTATCCAGATTTGTGATGAGTATTTGACTAAATTTGAGCTTGGGTTGCTCTTGTTTGAGTTTGATTTGAAATAGATTTTCAATTGAAAGCAATTTGATGAGTAAAAATGAATTTTAATGAGTGGACATTGATGGATTTATTACACATCTTGGTGGGCATTGCTATGTGAGGAGTTTACTTGTTTTTTATTGTTGTAGGACGACGGTACTAGGTCATGGTGAGGCGAAGGAAGGCCGGGACTAGGCGAGGAGCGTCGAAGGTCCAGACGGTCGGGGATCGCCGGAAGATGATCGGAGACGAAGTCCGTCCAAGCCATCAATACAAGGAATGGATGTGATGCTAGCTAGATGCTGCTCAGATCGATGAGGGCCGTCGGATTGCGGTATAGTTCATAGGGTAGCAGGTTTAGTTAGTATGCTTTGAAAACCGTGCAAGAAAACCCATTATGTGTTGTGGGTTTTGGGTGAACCCTTGCATGGCTGGTTGAGTGGGTTAATACTAGCCCTTGATGGATGCTCTAGGGTTTAGAGGCTCATCCAAGGGTGGTAGGTGGCCCAAGAGTTGTATAAATAGGGCTGGATGGGTAGCCTTCCCCCATTGAAGGTTTTGAGGTTTTTGATGCTCCTTTGAGCTTTGTCCACATGAAATGTGAGGCTTTGTAACGTCTCCTTCCAGAAATGAAATGTTCTTCATTTACGTTCATGTTTCATTTCCTTTACGCATTTAAATTACGCAATTGAAATTCAGCATTTACTTTCCCGCATTTACATTCTCGCAATTTACTTTATCGCAATTTAGATTTGCCTCCCCTCCTTCTAAATGCTGTTCTTCTAGGATGTCTTGAGGGTGTTCATATGGTTTTACATCTTTCTTGCACCCTAGGATAGACTAGAGATCAAGTTTTTTATCAAGTTGCAAATCTGTCTAGAACTTGTTCTTCGCGCAGCAGTCAGTATTTGATTTTTATAAAAATATAGATCCATCTCTGAAAAAAATTTTGAGTCCACTTCTTACACCGTTTGAGCGCTATGAAGTGAAAACTGAGCCTCAAACATTCTGGTCGAAGTTCCTGACTGTCTGCAAAGGTTGATTTTTCATGTTTATTCTACAAAGCTTTTTGATGTGATTTTTGGTGGAGTCTTTCATGACCCAACTTCTCAAAGGGAGAAAAAGTCCCAAAAAATTTAGACCAACAGAAACTCACCAACCACCTTCTCCAATTGAGGACAATTTCTGGAAAATCTTCTTTTACTTTTCTGAAAGAGACTTTGGTGTTTTAGCTTTATCTCTTTTAGAAAAGTAGTCTTTGAGTTGATTCCTCTTTGTTTGGACACTTGACAACCAGGATTGTGATTAAAAATCTCTCAAATGATTCATGGTTCTCATCCATGCAAGCTAGGGGTACACATAGTTGTCTAAATTGTTCGGGTGTTGGAGGGTGTGCGAATCTGAGAAACACCATTTTAAAGGAAAATCTTTGGGTGTTTCAAATTTTTATCGCGAGATTGTTTGGAGTACTTTGAGTGAGGGAAAATTTTATTTGGGATCATTCACCCCCCTGCGATCGCCATTTCGATCTTTCACTATCGCTTCTTACAAAAGAATCAATAGTGATGTCCATGTGCATATCACTATCGCTTCTTAAGTGAGAACCGATTGTGTTGTGCCTTGTTAGGTTATTTATACCCTCGGGCTGAACTCTCCTCTGTTGTTGTTCCAAAGGCTAAGAAAATTGTTGCCACTCGAAAAAACAGCACATATTCTGGTTGGAAGCAATACTTGGGTGAGAAAATTTGAAATCCTCAAGGTTGGGTGTTAAGAGGGTAAATTTGAAGCCCTAGCTTGAGGGGATTTTCCCTCTTTTTTCCCTCATTTATGGTTTTCTTCAAAATGTGAGCATTCCTTCAAACCCCTTCAATTTTGCACTAGGTAATTTCGATATGTCACAAAGAAAGTTTAGGTTGCACTGGAATTATCTGTATCCTATCAGATTTCTCACCCTTTATTTGCATGCACACGTCCATTTAAGTATCTTTGTAGTGCTCTCATGTTAATCTGGAATTATTGTTGCTGTCATATGATAAATGTTAAAGTTTAGGTTACGCAACCTACATCTCCCGTTCGAGGGTGTTTGGTTATAAATATGCCGAAATGACATATTTATAAGCAAGTAGTCTCGAATTGTCCACGTTTTTTTGGACAGTTTGAGGGTATGTGGTTTGGGCAAGTTCCTGAGCTGTTGTAAAACTCTAGAGTAGATTTTGGTAGTATCTCCCCGGTGTTCTCCGGATACACACCCCTCTTGACCTGTTGTCGAGACGTGTATGTGAAGAACAGCGGGGAGATGTTGTCGAAATTTTCTCTGGAGTTGTACAATAGCTTAGGAACTTGCCTGAACCATATATCCTCAAATGGTGTTAGGACCTAACCTATTCATAGATTAGGAGTCATTGTTGGTACCCTTATTTTGTTTCATTGAAGTCAAAAGTTTTGCAAGCTACTACACTATATAATTAAGTTATTCGATATCATTGTTGATGTTTGAAATGTATGTCTCCTAACTAGAGAATTGGAAGCTCTTAACTAGGAAAGAAGGTATCGCGAGTACATTTATATATCTTGGAACCCGTCTTCTATTTTGCAAAGGTAATATTGAAATGATGTCTTAATATTTGAAATATCTAGCTAGCTATCCCTCGAGATTTTTCATAATTTATTGTGCGTAGTTTAATTGAAGATGGACCGTGAGGAATGGATGTATCAAAAAGCCGTGTGAGTGCTGAATTTCAGAGGAGTGTTAAGGAGTTCAAAAAAATTGCAGAGGAAGACATAGTGGTGCAAACTTCATATATTGTCCTTACATTGATTGAACAAATCTCAGGAAATGTAACAACTCAGATCAAATTGAAGACCACCGATTCGACGTGGCTTCGTGAGGAATTACACGTATTGAATCCATCACGGGGAGACAAGTAGTACCCTTCCGGTATGCAACGAAGACATGGTGGAACCCGATGACGAGTTACAACGTGATATGTTTGAGGAGGATAATGTGGAGCAAATATTGCGGGATGTGGAGGGAAATTACATAGAAAGAGAGTTTGAAAAGTTTAAAAGCTTGATGGAAGACAACGTCAAACCACTGTTCTCGAGTTCCAAAGCGGAATACACTAAGTTGGGTTCGGTCCTTGCATTGTTTGAACTGAAGGCAAAACACCGTTAGATAGATACAAGTAACAATGCACTTTTAGTTCTTCTATCGGATGTCCTTCTGGAAGGAAACAAGCTGCCAACAAGCATTTATGAAGCGAAGAAGCTACTATGTCCCATGGGAAAGAAAATAGAAAGGATACATGCATGTCTGAATGATTGCATCTTATACCGTAACACGCATAAGGAACTGCACGTTTGTCCAATTTACGGTCTACCCTAGTACAAACAAAAGGAGAAGCGTAATGACAAGAAGCGTAAGAGCTGGGGCGACGGCGGCGAAGAGGTCCCTAAAGGTGCACCTGCCAAGGTATTGTAGTGCTTGCCCATCATTCCCCGTTTGGAGCGGTTGTTTACAAATCCCAGAGAGGCAAAGTTGTTGCATTAGCATTACGAATCTCGAAAGGAAGATGGCAAGCTGAGATATCCCGCTGATTTGGCTCAATGTAGAAACATCGATTGGAAACATAAAGAATTTGGTGCCGAGATGAGGAACATGACATTTGGATTGAGTACCGATGGAATGAATCCATTTGGTAATACGAGTGGTCGTAACATCACCTAGCTAGTTCTGTTGTGTATCTACAATCTCCCTTCTTGGTTGTGCATGAAGCGGAAGTATATCATGATGTCTTTACTAATCTCGGTACCCAAACAGTCGGGAAATAATATTGATATATACCTTGTGCCACTGGTCGAGGATTTGGTAAAATTGTGGAGCGGGGGGTCGCGGTGTGGGATGCATATAAAAGAGAACACTTCACCCTACGGGCTATGGTATTTTGCACTATAAATGATTTCCCGGCCCTTGGTAATTTGGCAGGCTATAGTAAGAAGGTACCAAAAGTGTGTCCTATTTTGAAGAGGAGACTGAGAGCTTGTGGCTACCGAAGTCCAAGAAAATTGTGTACATGGGTCATCGTAGGTTTCTACCTCGAAGTCATCGATACCGTAAGATGGATGACAAATTTTATGGGAAAAGGGAAGTTCGTTCGGCCCCGTAGCCTATGAGTGAAAGGCAAGTATATTCACGTGTGGAGGATATCGATATTCAGTATGGCAAGAGCTGTAAATCTGTTCATCCCAAGACTATTTGGAAGAAGAGGACGATATTTTGGGAATTACCATACTGGATGAAGTTAGATGTCCGACATTGTATTGATGTCATGCATGTTAAGAAGAATATCTGTGACAATTTGGTTGGCATCCTACTAAACATACCAGGGAAGACCAAAGATTGTGTGAATGCTCGCCGCGACATGGTCTACATGGGAATAAGGCCCAAGCTTGCAGTGATAAAGGAGAATAAAAAAGTTTCGTACATCCCCACTGCATGGTACACCCTGTCCAAGGAGGAGAAAGAAGCATCTGCAAGTATCTCCAAGGTATTAAAGTTCCATCGGACTACTCCGCAAATATTAAGAAGCTTGTATCTATAGTTGATTTGAAGTTGCTTGGTATGTAGTCCCATGACTGCCATGTCTTGCAGACCTAAATGCTCCCAGTTGCAATCAGAAATATTCTGCCAGAGGATGTTAGGTCGGTAATCACGAAGCTATGTTATTTCTTCAATGTGATTTCTTGCAAGGTTGTTGACCCTGATGTGCTAAACAACTTACAGAGTGAGATGGTGTAGACACTATGTCAGCTTGAGATGAATTTCCCCCGTTGTTCTTCGACGTCATGGTCCACCTTCTTGCTCACCTTGTTAGAGATATTAAGATATGTTGACCTGCATTCCTACGTTATATGTATCCATTCAAGAGGTACATGGGCATATTAAAGTCATACGTGAAGAATCGATCGAATCCAGAGGGTAGTATTGTTGAAGATTGAAAGATCATGTGGAGGTCTACCCATATTTTGTGATGAGTATTTGACTAAATTTGAGCTTGGTAATCATAATAATAATAATGATAATAATAATAATAGTTAGTAACAATAATAATAATAATGATAAAAAAATGATGACGATAATGATACTGATAATAATAATAACAGAAAATAAGATATATAGAATGATTATGTGATGAATAAATTTAAAATCTTATCCTTATCTTTGCAACGTAATAAGGTTGTAGTGATTGCAGGATGAGGCCAACCAGGTCGCTCAGTCAGATTTTGGAGACCGATTCTGCTCAGGATGCTCGCGACCCTCGAGCAAGCCGACGACGAGAGCTTCGACATCTCGAGCGGCTCATCAAGATGCCCCTATTCCATCTCCTGCTGGAGATAATGTTCCTGATGAGCAGTTGCCTCCACCGCCCACCATGGCTCAAGTATTGGCCCTCATTGAGCAAGGAAGGCAGGCAAATACTCTGCTGCTGCAGCAGATAGCTCAAAACACCGCAACTCAAGGTGTTGCTCATGGAGGAAACGGTGGACCACCACAAGTGTCCAGGCTGAGTGAGTTCTTAAGAACTCAGCCACCGGTCTTTTCCGCTTCAGTCGAGCCCCTTGATGCGGATGATTGGCTGCGTGCCATGGAGAGCAAACTGAGTATTGCACAGTGTGATGATAGAGAGAAGGTTCTTTATGCCTCCTATCAGCTCCAAGGGACCGCAGCCATTTGGTGGGAGAACTATCAAGCAGTATTGCCAGAAGGGCGAGAAGTGCTTTGGCCAGAGTTCAAAGCCTCTTTTCGCCGCACTCATATTCCCACTAGTGTGATCGAAGTGAAGAAGCGGGAGTTTTTGGACCTGAAGCAAGGCTCGATGTCTGTGATGGAATACTTGCACCGCTTCAACCAGTTGTCCCGATATGCCACATATGAGGTAGCTAATGAAGCGAGGAGGATTGAGCGGTTTCGAGAGAGTTTGAATGAGGAGATCAAGTGGGCTTTGATAGCCCAAGATATTGATGATTTCTAAACTCTTGTTGACAAGGCGGTGAGAGTGGAACATGGTAGCCGCAGTGTGTTGGAGAGCAGAAAGCGCAAGTGGCTTGCGTGTAGCTCAGCTGGGGCTGGATCATCCAGATTGCAAGGGTGGCAGTCGACCAACTTACGTCGACCACCACCACCACAAGCACCAAGGGCTCAGTGACCGACTCCCCAGGCTCAGAGATCTCAGAGTCAGGCTCCCCGCTTCATATAGCGGCAGCCACAACAGTCTGTTCGCCAAGTGCAACAGCCAAGAACGGCGGCTGTTGTTCAGAAGCAGGCACCCAATGTCACTTGTTTCCACTGCAACGAGCGTGGACATTATGCTAGTTCCTGTCCTAAGAAGAGGACTGGACAACCACGTCCACAAGCTCAAGGCCGATCTCAGGAAGCCGCAAGGCGACAGTCCCAAGGATCGACTCCACCGCCTGCACAAGGCGGAAATGTTGGGCGCCTTCATCATATGACCACTGAAGAAGCACAGGAAGCGCCAGATGTTGTGCTTGGTATGTTTCTCATGCAATCTATTCCTACCTTGGTTCTGTTTGATTCATGAGCTTCCCATTCTTTTATATCCAAGGAGTTTTCTGAACAAAACAAGTTAGAAATTTCTCTGTTACCTGCTCACATGATTGTGCAATCACCTAGGGCCACCATTAGAACTGCTAGTTTCTGTTCTGGAATTAGCATAGAAATCAATGGGGTTATATTTTATGCTGACCTCATCATGATAGAGACATCTGGGCTAAATGTGATTTTAGGCATGGATTGGTTGGCTAAACATAAAGGTTGCATAAACTGTGCTGATCAATCTATATCCCTAGTAAATCAAGATGGAACACATGTAGAGTTTGCTTCAAGTACTAAAGATTCAGCACCTCAGGCCATCTGGTGTTCGGCATCTATAGTTGAATTAGAAGATGTGCCAATAGTTAATGAGTTTCCAGAGGTTTTTCCTGCTGAATTGCCAGGTGTGCCTCCGGATAGTGATATGGAGTTCATTATTGATTTGGTGTTGGGGACTGCACCAATATCAAAACGTCCATATAGAATGCCTCCGAATGAGTTAGTGGAATTAAAGAAACAACTTAAGGAGCACTGGATAAAGGATTCATTCGTCCCAGTACATCACCCTGGGGGAGCCCTGTTCTTTTTGTCAAGAAAAAGGATAATAGCCTGCGCATGTGCATAGACTATCGTGCATTAAATGAAGTAACCATCAAAAATAAATATCCGCTTCCTCGGATTGAAGATCTATTTGATCAGCTGAATGGGGCACAAATCTTTTCCAAGATAGACTTGAAGATGGGATATTTTCAGTTGAAGGTTAGGCCATCAGATATCCCAAAGATCCCTTTTACTACACGTTACGGTTTATATGAATATACTGTAATGTCCTTTGGGCTTACTATTGCTCCGGCAAGCTTTATGAATTTAATGAATAAAGTTTTCATGGAGTATTTGGACAAGTTTGTAGTGGTCTTTATTGATGATATCCTGGTTTATTCCAAGAATGAAGAAGAGCATAAGCAGCATTTGCTTATGGTTCTCAGCAAACTCCGAGAAAATAAGTTATATGCCAAGTTCGAGAAATGTGAGTTTTGGTTGAAGGAAGTGGCATTCCTCGGGCATATTTTGTCTGGAGGCAGAGTTGCTGTTGACTCAAGTAAGGTGCAAGTAGTGTTAGCTTGGGAAAGGCCACAATCAGTTCCAAAAATTCAAAGTTTTCTAGGCTTTGCCGGTTATTATCGTCGGTTCATTGAAAACTTCTCCAAAGTTGCCAGACCACTTACACAACTTTTAAAGAAAGAAAAGAAATTTGAATGGACTTCTGATTGTGAGCAGAGTTTCCAAAAACTAAAAGAAAAGTTAACTTCTGCACTAGTGCTTATATTGCCAGATATTCACAAGAATTTTGAAGTATATTGTGATGCATCGCTTCAAGGGTTGGGTTGTGTGTTGATGCAAGAAGGCAGAGTTGTCGCTTATGCTTCTCGACAACTTCGCCCTCATGAGCAGAATTATCCCACACATGACCTTGAACTAGCCGCGGTTGTTCATGCCCTTAAGATCTGGCGGCACTATCTTATTGGGAATAGGACAGAAATCTACACAGACCATAAAAGTCTTAAGTATTTCTTCACACAGCCAGAATTGAACGTGAGACAAAGAAGATGGCTAGAGCTGATTAAAGACTATGACCTTGGTCTTCACTACCATCCTAGTAAGGCCAATGTTGTAGCTGACGCTCTTAGTCGGAAACTTTATTGCATGTTGGGTTCAAGTCAATCTGACTTAGTCGATGACTTCTAGAAGCTCAATTTGAACTTAGTGGAAAATGGTTATGTGACCGCCCTTTAGTTGCACCCAACTCTTAAAAGTCAGATTAAAGCTGCACAACTCAAGGATGAAGCCATAATAGAGATCCGAAATCATTCAATTGGGAGCATAAGTTCTGATTTCATGGAAAGTCCAGATAGGATAATCATGAAGGGGACTCGTATTTATGTGCCCAATGATTCTGATATCAAGAAATTGATTTTATCTGAAGCCCATGAGTCACCACTGTCCATTCATCCTGGTAGTACTAAGATGTATGACGACCTTAAGAGAGAATATTGGTGGCCCGGTATGAAGAAGGATATCGCCGAATATATCGCAAAGTGCAATGTATGTCAGCGAGTCAAAGCTGAACACCAACGTCCAGCTGGGCTTCTTCAGCCATTACAGATTTCGGAATGGAAATGGGATGATGTTGGTATGGACTTCATTACTGGCCTTCCTCGAACTCAAAAAGGGAATGACTCTATCTGGGTTATTGTTGATCTACTAACCAAAGTAGCCCATTTCATCCCTGTTAGAACCACTTATTCTGGAGACAAGTTGGCAGAACTTTATATTAGCAACATCGTGCGTTTGCACGGGGTTCCAAAAACAATTGTCTCAGATCGTGGATCACAATTCACATCCCGATTTTGGGAAAAATTGCATAATCTTCTGGGTACTAAATTATTGCTTACCATCCTCAGACCGATAGTCAGACTGAAAGGACAAATCAAATCCTGGAGGACATGTTGAGGGCTTGTGTGCTAACCTATAGCACCAATTGGGAGAAGTGCTTAGCATTTGCAGAATTCTCGTACAACAATGGTTTCCAAGCTAGTCTGCAAATGTCGCCGTTTGAAGCCCTTTATGGAAGAAAATGTAGGACTCCACTTTTCTGGTCCGAAGTGGGAGAAAGACAGTTCTTTGGCCCAGATTTGATAAATGAAGCTCAAGAACATGTGGATTTAATATGAAGCCGATTGAGGGAAGCCCAATCTCGTCAGAAAAGTTATGCCGACACTCGTCGACGTGACTTGAACTTTGAGATTGATGATTATGTCTATCTGAAGGTTTCACCTCTTCGCGAAATCCGTCGATTCAAAGTTTGAGGCAAGTTAGCACCTCGATATATTGGACCATATCGTATACGGGAAAAGATGGGAGAAAAAGCATACAAGTTGGAGTTGCCATCCCAATTGTCCAGTGTACACAATGTCTTCCATGTATCGCAACTTAAAAAGTGTCTTCGCGTTCCGACTGAGCTTACTCAATTGGAGGAAATTGATCTTCAGCCTGACTTAACTTATCGAGAGCACCCAATTAAAATCCTTGAAGAAGCGAAGCGGCATACCCGAAATAAAACTCATAAGATGATAAAAGTACAATGGAGTAATCATACGGAAGAAGAAGCAACATGGGAACAAGAAGACAGACTCAAGGAAGAGTTTCCTGATTTTTTTAGACCATATTCAACCTTCGACCGACCAAATCTCGGGGACGAGATTTCTGTAAGGGGGGTAGATTTGTAACATCCCGAAAAATAAAATAAAATGAAAATGAATATTTTGGATTTGAATATATTTATATCTGAGTTTTCTGAGAATTATTGGATTTATTTGGATTTTCTTTGGATTTATGCTTTATATGAAAAGTCCAGTAAATAGAATTATTTTATGGGAAATGGTAAGAATGTAAAGAGGTAAAAGTAAAAATGGGAAAAATTACCATGAGACCTTATTCACGCTGGTAAACCAGTAAAACTATCTAGTAAAAATCCTAGATGCTGAAATGTAATTAAATAAAATAATTGATTGTCTCTTTTTGACTAAAAACAGTGAAGTCAGAATTTATGAAAAATAATCGAAACTTACCAGGAGCCATAAAAATTACCATAGCACTCACAGAGCAGTATACACATCTGGTACAAATCTCAGGAATTTATCATGTCGGCAAGGCCTTCTAAAAATTCAAGAGCAGAGGCAAATAAAAACTGAAAATCCTCATGTCAGAATTTTTATAAAATATTTACTTGATATTTCGGCTTGAAAGTTTTATGGAGATATCCATAACCCAAATTGAACTCTTATAAAAAGTTTTAAAAATAATTGATATGAATTACACCCTTTAATAAATAAAATTTCGAAATGAAAATCCTGTACAGTGCACAGTGTCAGAATTGTAATTAATTCATCATAGGGTATTTTAGTCCGAAACTTTTACTGGAAGATAAACACTTCCAGGAGATGTCGGTCAAAAAGCCAGGAGATGTCCACATGATGCTGTCCGAACGGAGTTTATCTCTTTTGTCAATCTGTTTACCGACATGCGGGCCAGGGCATCAGAGTCGCCGCTCGCGCCGCATGACAAAGTTGGAACTTTTCTCTCGCTGCCCGGTGGGGTCGGACCCACCTGTCAGCCCCTGGCTTCTATGCCCCATTTCTTTTCCCCTCTCGCCCGAGACGATCTCGAGCTCTCCCGAGCCTTTGTTACCGACTTCTCTCCGCGCCTCAGGGCAAATCCCGCGAGCCTACACTTGCGCATCACCACGGCTTGTCCTCGGCCTGTCCACGCCACACCTCGGCCATGCCGCGCTGCCTGGAGCACGCGAGACCCGTGTCAGCTCACCTCCATGCAGCACAGAATCGCCGCAACACACTCCGCGAGTTCAAACCCTGTGAGACCGACTTCCTGGGCTATAAATACCCCACATGCGTCACATTGAGGCCTTCACTCTTTTGCTCTTCGCTTGAACCCAGCAATCATCCGGTTTTTCCTCTCCCTCGCCGTTCTTCCGCGGAAACCAGAGAAAGGGGGAATCAGTGGTGCAAGCTGTTTAGGCAATCATTCTTGAAATTTCTTTGTCCCAGAGCTTCGCCACATCTTATAGAATACTGATCATTCTTTATTTTCACTTGTTCTCAACCGCAGCTCATCCTTCCGCCGTTCTTCTTCCTCGAGGTCGGCGACCGTTGACAGCCGCCTCCAGTGATTCTTCGGGCGCACCCACAGGTGAAATAGAAGCCCTAGGTCTCACTGATGTTCTAGGAGTCCTTATCCGGTGAAAAGATGGCCGGCGACGAGCTATTGCTTGCTCGGCCGTGGCACCGCCGCACCCTTGCGGTGGCGACCACCTTTCCGGCCATTCCCCGGCAAATGGGTGCCACCCCTAGGTGCGCCTCGGCTCACTGATGCTCGAGGTGCTACCCATTCCGCCGCGGCGGCACTAGTTCACCGGCGGTAGGCCGGAGACCAAATCGCCCTGTTTTGGGTCGCTGACGAGCAGGGCCCAGCCGTCAGCCTCTAGGCCAGTTCTGCATGTGCGCTAGCTGGGTCGCTGACGAGTGGGGTCGGCTAGTCAGTCAAACCGGGTTTGCGTTCAAACGCATGCACGCCAAAAAGCCGAAAGGCGTTTTCCCTTCTGTGATAACGTATTTTCGAATTCCATTTTGGTTTTCAGAAACCGAATTAATTCAAATGCTTATAGATTTTTCATAGTAGAGCCAAATGGAATGAAATAAATTTCTATATTCATGTAAAATCAAGTCATTTCAGAATATGCAAAAATATTATGAAAACCATCTCTGGGTAATTTTGAAATTCAAATTTGAATAAAGAGGCAAAAGATATGCTTTATACTAAAATTTTGCAAATAAACTTAGAACTTAATGGAACTAATTTTTATAGAATCCTTATGTTATCAGGAACCCAAATATATATAAAAATTTAAGTTTCATGCATGTTTAAATCATTTTCTATTTAAGTCTTGCTTCCAATGCATTAAGAATTCAAATATGTATAATAGTATAAAGGGTTTCTGAAAGAAAAAAAAATTAATTCACAAAAAATAGGATGACAGTAGAATAATTGAATTTGCCACAATAACTAGGGATTAGACTTGTTTGGATCTAACATTAAAAATATGAAGTAACCCTTGTGTCAAATGCACTCACACATATATATGTATATATATGTGCATTGGAAATTAAATAGTTAGGGTATAGATTAAATGGTTTCAAGCCATAAGCAATCCTAGTATCATAGCTTAATAAGATTTAGTACAATCAACCCCTTTATCTTATGTTTTAGATTTTATTAGTTTATATAATTTTAGCATCTATAATTCGAAGTGGTAAATATTAGAATTCATAATTTTAGCCTCTTGAATTCGTAATTTAAGAATAAATAATCTATAAGAAAACCCTTGTTGTTCATCGTAGAAAGTATTAACGCTTTGAATGCGTAATTATTTATTTTATGAAGTCTTAAAATTTCATAATCCAAACCCTAAGGTATACCCCTGTTTTCTGCAGTTAATCTTTATTTGGTTTTTATCATTTTCTTTTGCCCTTGTTGAAGTTTAATATTTGCTATGTTTCCGGTTAATCGACATGTAGAGTCTGACGTGCTCGAGGAAGAAGATGACGCCGTCGCTGATCCAGATCCGGAGCTAGACAGCGAGTTGCAAGGCAAGCAACCCCTTGATCATGTCGAGCCTGATACTTTACCTACATTATGTTGTTTCTGTCTATGTACTATGCATCCGGATAATTCTTCCTAGAAATGCTAATTTGGGTTGGAACTGTAGTTAATCCTGTTAATTATGGTTTACCTAAATCTGTATGAATATGTGAACCTTGCAAACCTTAGTTTGATCTAGACATGCTAAATGTCATTTTGGGTATAACCGCTAGCATAATATACCTGCTTAAGCTGCTTGATGTTGCTTTCAGTCTTTTCAACAAAGGTATGGTCCTCATTTGGAAAATGTTGCTGGTATTTGGTTAAAAACCCAAAATAAAACTATGGTTTGAGGTAGGCGATTATTGGCAATAGCCGGAGGTGCAAAAGGGAGTCGCACGTAGTGTAGGGTGGAGTATCGCCCGTGTCGGATTAAGGACTGAGCAATGGGACGCTATAGATCCAAGAATTTCGTACAACCACGAGGGCTTGTATGGGCGGGTCTTAGGCTATTAAGTTGTTTAGATGTGGCTTTGCATCTAAGGAAGGCGGGAGATTTGCACAAGCATTCCGGTTTGGTTTGCTTGTAGGGGTTTCTACATACCATTGCAAAGGTGTACGCCTTGCCATGAACAGAAATGTGGTGTTGGGTGTGATGGAAATGGATCCACTACTTGGGTGAGTGTTTCTGTTTTCGTGGCGAGGGTTAAACATCCCGGGCTGGTTCAAAGCCACATCTAGATAATGTAACGGCTCTGTATGATCTCCTTGCCGACACACCAAAGGAAGTGTGTTATCTGGCCTGGCAAAAGAGGTTGATCATTCCTTGTGGGTAAAGCTGTACTCCTCTGCAGAGTGTAAATCTAATCGATTAGCCGCGTCCACGGTCAAGGACACTTGGTGAAGTCATTCCAATGTTAGATTTTTGGTAGTTTTCTGGAAAAATGGATTTGGGATGGAAACCAATTTTGCAACTAGCTTTTGTGTCAAAGGACAGACACCGGGGATTTCTTTTGCAGTCGGGTAGACTGGGTTGAAAGACTTGAATATTTACTTATCAAATTATGCTTCAACTTGCCTATTTAAAGATGCGATGTTTCAATCTACTGTATTGGTATTTTAAATGTTTATGCAACTGCAAAATAACTTGTAACCTGCCTTTGCTTAGCCTGCATGATTAATTATTTGCATTTGTTAAACACTATAAGTCTTGCTGAGTACCAATGTAATCAATCTTGCATCTGCTGTCTCAGAGGACGAAGCCTGCGAAGTGCCAGACGATTCTTGCTTTAACACAGGGTACGGGGTGTTTGGCGATGATTTCCCCTAGGTTTGCCAAGTCAGTTGCCTGAGGGTTAGTGGGCAAACCACGAGGCTTTTGGAGTTCTTTAAATTCTCTATTTTCCGCTGTTTGATCTTTGTAAATTTTAAACTCTGTATAATTATTTCTGCTTGTAATATATGCTTATTAGTTTTATATCTTGTGGTTGTGATATGAATGTTGTAAACATGTGAGCGCTAGCCACTGATCATGGGACTAGTACAGTAATCACATGGAGGTTCCTGTTTGCAAGAACGGGGGCTCACAACCCATCTCCCCTATCGTCGACCTTGCCTTCGAGCCAGACACTGAAGCTCACTTCTTCCGGCTAAAAGGCATTGCCAACCAGAGCCAATTGAGAACCGTGTAATCATGAACCAAATTTTGAGGTGCAATTGCTGCCCATCTCATCGCCCGTCATGACAACCATGCCCTTCCATGCCCCATTCATCCCTGTCGCCGAGGACACCTGGCGGCAATGTTGCCAAGCCCCTGCCCCACTGCTATAAAAGCTCACCGAGCCCTGCCTTCCTTCCTTGCTTGTGCTCGGCACCATCCCTAACACGAGCAACGGCCTCTGCACCATTGCCCTCCCCATTGCTGGCTTGACCTCTGCACAGCCCCGGCCCGGTCGCGTCGTCTTCTGCGCCATCGCCAGAATTTCAAGCTTTGTTGCACTGACCCATCTCGCCTATTTAAAGACTAGCCATTGTTCAGCTCCCTCACTCCATACCCAGTGTTTCTTCCCGCTTGCTTTCTACAGAACTCACCCAAGCGTGCCCTGAATTATGCCAAGAACACAGAACCAACCTCTGTTGCCTATAAGGAGCCGAGCAGCTGCTCTCTACTCCCTGCACACTCCTTCACCTCCCTCTGCCTTAAACTCCATTTGGACTGCCACCAATCTCGCCATGGCCACCATTCCCCATCCTGATCAACCGACGGACAATTCCATACTTTGTGCTCCATTACCAAATTAACCCCCTTGGGAGCAGCCTCAGATACCCATGATCACAACCCACTATTCGGTTCGAGCTCTTCTTCGCCAAAAAGCTCCGCCACCAGTAACTTCCTTCCTCGTGGCCAACGTATAGTGGCAGACTTCTCCCGCCATTCCCCAACCGAACCAATAAGAAAAAGGGATTCCTTGAGGTCACCAAATGCTCAATCCATCGATACCCGAACTCAAACCATTATCGTTTTCATCTACTGCCGGTCGCCACCATGGCCTCCACCCCTCATCGTTGGGAGCCTATCTCCAACCAATTTTCGCCATCATTAACTCCTGAAACTGGTTAAATTGGGTCTACTAATGGTTGAATCGAGCTCGCCTATACCAAATTTGGTTTCATTGCTTGATCTCTGATCAACCGAAACCGCCGCCGCCCCTCACCAGTGGTAGCCCGCTCAGGTGAACTCCAGCCGCGGAAGATGGTTACCCTGGGTGCGCCACAGTCCCTTGGTGCTCCTCGAACCGCCTTCCGCCGGCAAAGCCCGATGACTCGTCGCCGGCGAGCAAGACCCGGGCCTCCTCTGTTTTCTTCCGCCGACGCATGGGACCCCCTCGTCAGCCTCCCACGCACTGGCCTTGCTATCATCCCTTTGTCCGATGGGCCCAGATTGTCTGCCAGTGCAGTAGCTTGAATCAACAGCCAATCAGGTGAAGACATTTTCCATGTGTGAAGACGTATTTTCTTATTTTCTTTCAGCCATTTACTAAACCTACTCTATTCGCACATTAATCTCTTTTGCAATTTAAGTCCAATTCCAGTGAAATTTTTTTATAAATTAATCTAAATCATTTAGTTTTAAAATATGCAAAAATATTTAATTTTGCACCTTAGTTTAAATTATTTGAACCTAAGTTTGCAAGAAACCTTAATATGGCCTCTATTGTAAATCTGAAATGTAAAACTCATAAAAATATGGAATAAATTTGTAAATGTCCCTGAGACCATGATAAACTCAGTTATGCAAAAATATTAAATTTTAAAACACATTTTAAACTATTTGAGTTAAAACTCAAAGGAAGCCTTAATATGGGTACTATTAAAGAGTATACAAACCATTACCCATAAAATCATGAAATTAATTATGGGAAATTATAATACCTAAATTACTCCATTTCTGTAAAAATATTTAGATTTGGATCTAGTTGGTATCAGATTTGAAAATAGATAGTATTTAATGCATAGAAATCAAAATAGATAAAAACTAGAGCATATAAATTAAAATAATGGTAAAAATAATTCTTAGACCTTAGTAATATCACAATACCTCTGTTTATACAAAAATATTTTATAATTGTTCAAGCCTGAACCAAGTTTGTGATTAACCTTGCTTTAATTATATATAGCATTTGAATAGGTGGTTAGTATATAAATAGAGTCCGTAAATAAAGTGCAAAAGTAAAAGAGAGGTTACCTAGAACCATAATATCTACTGCAATGAAAATAACAATAAAAAAGTTATAGTTTGTATGTAGATCCTTAAGCAAAATATTCTTCTCATGCATAGAAAGTCAAATGGTTAAAATTTGATCAAATGAAATCAAATCTTGGTAAAACTGGTTTTGTTATACTCCTGAGGTCACAAGGATCCCAAATATGTAAAAAAATATTTAGGTTTTTCCATGATTAACATAACATGCTTAATAGTCGAAGTTTCAATGCATGAAAAGTCCGAATAGTCATAACTTTCGCAATAGACATCAAATTTGATGAAACCAAATCCTAGGACCTTGAAAAATGATACCCTTTCTAGCTATGAAGAAACATCTCACATATGTGCAAGTTTGAATTAAGTCCATATTAGGCCTTAATGTTCACTTATATGAAAACAATCCCGGATAAAAGCAAAATATCATGGAATCAACTTTAAAACACTCTTAGAGACACCCCCTGCTAATGCCAGAAAAATGGTTAAATAGTCTTATAAGGTGCGGTCATGATCTTAAAACGAAAACTGAACCTTTATCGCGTTGATTTTAGAAACGTTTAAGCCTTTTCGGCAGCCTGTAAAATATCTCGTCTAAATGCAAATTATATGAAGATTAGCCTAGAAACACACTTAAGTATATGTACTACCATATTCATATTCTGGAAAAATATTTTTATTACAACATGCTTTGCATCTAAATCCTACTAGTGCAATAATCCTAAGTGTTATGGTCGCTAAAGCCCTTTATATGAATAGTTAAGCTTAAGAAACCTTTAGCTAAAGTACTTGTGGCGCAAGAATCATCATGTGATCATATGTATGCAGCCAATAGCCTTAGTTTGTAAACCCAACACGTATAAATCATCTTTTGTGCATAAAATCTTAGGGCTAAAAACTATTCACCCATAACGCTTTAACTAATGACTTACTTCTACTAATCCAAATAATTTTTGCATCTTGAAATAAAAATAGTAAATACAAGAATACCTAATTTTAGCTCTTGAATTCGTAAAACAAAGAAAGGTAATCTACAGAAAACAAGAATCTCTATCATCGCTTAACCTAAAGTTGCTATTAATATATATGGGAATAAAGGCGGACTAACATAAATGAATAAAATCATAAAACCCTAACTATACATGTTTTCTATAACAAGTCTTTATTTGGTTTTATATCTGTCTTCTTTTTGCCCTTATTGAAGTTTTGTTATTTGCTATATTTCCGTTGAACGACGTGTAGAGCCCGACGTCATTGATTCTATCGTAGACTACGCCAACTGCAACCACGACTATGTCGTAAACAACAATCAAGCAAGGCAAGCACCCCTTTGATCATATTGATCCCAATGTTTTAATTCTCATTTTGTTTTACCAAATCAATTTATGCATAGGTTTATTTTCTGTAAATTTGCTATATTGTGGTACTGGTAGATATACCTGTTATCTCATGAAACCTCCTTGATATGCATTGACATGTGAACCTTGATAAACCCAGAAATTAAGGTTAGACAATATATAATGTCAATTTGGGTATATGCGATTTAATAATCATGCTTAGCTATGCTTTAGATTTGGGATGAGTAAATTGGATAAACTGATCATAGGACTAGTACTGTATGCACATAGATTCTCATTTTCGCATAAAATGCAAAAAATGGGGGTCGCTCACAGTTTTTGATGTGAAGAAATGACAATGCAAATGGTTAAGGAAATACATGATAAATGTCCTTTAACCAGAAAGCTCTTCTAGTTTTTTTTTCTTGCAGGTCTAAACACAGGGTGCCACAAAGGTTAATTGGCATTAGTAGTGGTGTATGTAAGAATTGTTTAACATGTTAATTGCTTGCTAGTATCCTTTGTTTTGTTTCGTTGCCATTTATCTTGTCATGTTAATGTCCTTAAAATGGTTTTCACTTTACATGTCATTAATGTTGCTGTCATATGATGAATGTTAGAGTTTAGGCTGCGTAACCTACGTCTCCCGTTCGAGGGTGCTTGTTTATAAATATGCCAAAATGGCATATTTATAAGCAATCAGTCTCGAATTGTTCATGTTTTTTGGACAGTTCGAGAATATGTGATTCGAGCAAGTTTCTGAGCTGTTGTACTACTCCAGAGTAGATTTCGGTAGCATCTTCCTGGTGTTCTCCAGATACACACCCCTCTTGACCTATTGTCAAAATGTGTATATCGAAAATAGTGGAGAGATGCTGCCAAAATTTTCTTTAGAGTTGTACAATGGCTTAGGAACTTGCCCGAACCACATATCATCGAATGGGATTATGACCTAACCTTTTGCAGATTAGGAGTTATCATTGGAACGTGCTAAGTTAGTCAACAGATAGACTTTTCTTTAACATCATCTATTAATCTGTTACTTTACTACAATATAATACAACAATTATATGCTATGAATTATCCTTTAATCTAGTACTTTACATGATTTTTTCCAAGTCTACAAAAGTGCTATGAATTGTTTTCTCTCAAGTCAAATATATGACCATGTTAGATTTACACATAATCGAAATATCGCAAGTAGAGAGCATCGGCTCCTCGCCAGACAGAGTAGAAGGTGCTGCTGACGGGCCGATTCAAGGTTCCAAATGTTGAGGGCCCAAGTAAGGTGAGGAAGTCCCGAGGACCGAACGAAGGGGCCACAGCGAGAATGCTACAGGTTCTCCACTTCAATGCCACAGGGGTTTGCATGGGTCCTCCCAAGTACAAGGGACGATATTGGTTATTCCTCGGCCAATTGGTGAGGGAGAGAGTGCCCATCACGGTTAAGGATTGGAGGAAAGAAGTCAGCGCTGAGCAGAAGAATGCGATATGCATGTGTATGGACTGTTAAGCATGTTTGTGTTCTATATTATGAATGAGTGTGATATGTGTGTTATAATAAAGTGTTTGTGTTCTGTGAATGTGATATGTGCATATTGTGTTTAATCTATGCTATGTGAATGTGATATGTGTGCATACTGTGTGTAATATGTGTTGTTTTTGGGAGGGTGGACAAATGAGAAATAGCACTACCGTCATCACAATCGGTTCTTTATAAGAGTGAGGCCATCATCACTATCGGTTCTTTACAAGAGGCGATTGTGGTGAGGCCTCATCACAATCGGTTCTTTATACACTACCTTGAAAAAGGCCATCAGTGGCGGTTCATAACTGCCATCAGTGGTGGTTTTTGAACCGCCACAGATTTAGTGCCACTGATAATCGAGGATTATCAGTGGCGGTTCTAGAACCGCCACAAATAACACTATCTGTGGCGGTTTTTGGCTAGAATGTACATCGATATTCAGGTATCGATGGCGGTTCTAGAACCGCCACTAATAATAGTCCTATCAGTGGCGGTTTTTTAATAGAACCGCCACTGATACTCAAATATCAGTAGCGGTTCTATCCCAAAAACCGCCACTGATACTTGGATGATTAGTGGCGGTTTTTGGCTCGAACTGCCACTGATAAAACTATCTGTGGCGGTTGTATATAAAACCGTCACTGGTAGGACTATTATCAGTGGCGGTTTTTTTGATAGAACCGTCACTGATATTACGTCAGGAGCGGTTTTTGGCTAAAACCGCCGCTGATAATCCCACACACGAAAATAAAAAACTGGCATTTGTGGCTAGCCTCAGGCAGCGTTAGCCATGCCAGTATTTATGTACATTGTTGTTTGATTGACATCACTAGTTCAAATGTAAGATTTATTAGCATAATCATTTTATAAAACTGTCACATACAAGAGAGATAAAAAGCGGATGTTGGGCATAGAAGACTTGGAGATAACACAAAATAGCTAAGATTCTATCTACTTAGTAATCACTTGAAGGTTTTATGCAACTCTTTGGCAACTTCAAGGAACCGAAAACCACTCAACTCTTCCATGTGCACATTGCCAAAATGAAATCAACCCTTTGCTAAGAAAAGGAGATACTCGTAAAAGGGTGCGATAGAAGTTCGAATTTATGGAAAGAAACAATAAATAATCAATGACCAATGGATGAAAATAATATATACAGTAGCATAAGGGGTCAATTAAAACTAGCTTCCCAAATTCTTTAGGCAGCTCATGAGGTCTAAAAGAAAATAAATCACCATCTTCATGTCAAAAAAGAACCAAAGCTAACTTTGTGGGTGCTGGTAACAAACCAAACAAATGATCAACCCACTCTAAAAATGGAAGGTCTAGATATTTACAACATTAAGAAACTATCGTGATTGCAATTTACAACATTAAGAAACTATTGTGCTAGCAATCAAAGTAATGCATTTGCTAACAGCTTTATAGCACACATGCCCAAAATTGCATTCCTTTATATGATAGTTTTCACATATTACCATATATACACTGCAAATAAGCTATTTATTAAGGTATGACAATGATCTGCTAATGGAACAAGTAGCCAACATAACCCAGACTACTGATCCGGATCATATGTGCTAACATGGAATGGTGCTGCTCATGATCTGGATTATCCGGTTCAGATTGACATGAGGCGGGGATACTAGCACGACTTCTACCCAAGTTGATATTCTTAAAATGTCATTCATGTTATCACTAACTTCAATCAAAATTTCCTTTCTTAATGTTGTAAATTGCAATCACATGGTACATCCCTTCAATGTAGACTTGCCTTTTCCAAGCCATGATGATGATTCAATTGTTTAATGAAGACAATTTGGACTAATCGGGGGTAATAAATTATACTTTTACTTGAGATAGAAATTAGATAGGAATATGTTTTCCATAACATACCTTTGTGTGGAGTTTTGCCATGGGCATCCAATCCCGTGACCACAGAGGTCGATAACACCGCCGCAATGATGACACGACTTCCTTCTCTTCTGTTTGCAGGATGTGTTGGTTGTCCATCTCCCTGTTAGTGTTATGCCCTTGAGGCAATCATTTAGATGATTGTAACATGATTATGTTTATGAATAATAATATGATTATTGGTCCAATGAATGTATATCATTGTATTGATCAACAAGTATGTGACTTGATTATGAAGCTCTTTACTTAATGATGTAATTCGATAAATATCTCTGATCGGATATCATCGTATAGGACTACGATGAATAGATCAAGACATGTAGTGATCGATGATCATGCTTCATAGATCATGGGATATGGAGATATCATCTCTACATTGTGGACCATGTTGAAGAACATGGGTTAGATAGACCCGCTATGGGACATCGCGAGAATGTTTCATTCTTATGTGTCATCGTGTATCTCATACCTAGAAGATGTATGATCCTTAGACCGAGATTGTCATATTCCCTACATGTGTAATAGTTTTCCTTGGGGCTATCAAACACTACTTCCTAACCGGATAGTTATAAAGGTAGCTTTCATGTTTACTATGAAACGTGCAGAGGAAGTGAGCAATAAGATGGAATTTGCCACCCAATGAAACGGAGATATATGACAAGGCCACTCGTGTGATATGATTAAGAAAGTGCATGGCCATGCCGTGATTGAGGAGTCAATCACAACTTATTAATATATCACGGATACGAGAGATGGATTGAATCATCAAAGGATGACATGCTTCGCCTTGAGATCAATCTTCATATACTTGGCAAAGGGATTATTACATGAGTTCTTTTGATAGGTTCTGCTCGATTTGATCACAAGATATTTGGGAGTTGGTATACTTTGCAAGAAGCCGCTACCAACTATTGGATTGAAAAGGAGTTTTCGAATCCATGTCCAAACGTATGTGAACCTGCAGGGTCACACACTTAATGGGCTGGGACGCATTAATTTGGATTGGATCCGTAATTAATGAACCTCGTGGGCTTAGCATCTTTGGTGGGCCCGGTTTAGGTTTCATCTCGTGGCTATATAAGGAGGGAGGAGGAGGGCGCGGTGTGCTTTCCACGGTTTAGGTTTGATTCACTTGAAACCCTAGCCTCCTCCTCTCGCGCCTCGCCGAGCGACTAGGTGCTTGCACACGACGCACGGCGTTCCATCTCGGACGTGTGGACTCTGCGGTGACGCTGCTGCGCCTGCGGCGTGGGAGGACGATCCACGGCGAGGCGAGGACGATCCACTACATCGACGCAACGACTGCGGCGAGGACGAACCACTACATCGACGCGCGAAGGATTCCGCAACTGCGCGTCTAGTGGTAATCTTATCTATGATCCCCTTCTTGCGAGTAGCTTTCTGGTTGCGCGGTAGTTTTTTTGTGCTAGCGTAGCATACCGCGTTTCCCTTCAGTGGTATCAGAGCCATCTCGTATAGTTTTGTGATCTGGATGTTGCACATATGATGTGTGAGGTTAGTAGATTGGATCTATTACATGTTCAGCCAGTTCATGTGATGAATTGGTGACGGCACCATCGATGAGATCGATCGATTTAGGGTTTGAGGAAAGTGCAAACCGACTCAATCTTGATTTGGGTGAGTCCGCTCATGGTACGACGTTACCCTTACCGGTCGGGTTACCGCCATCGTGGTTTCAAACGTATCCATATGGGACCAAGCCAATCGATCGAATTGGATTGGGTTAATCTGTTGATCCATGGTAAGCGCAAATGATTCAATATTGATTTGGGTGAGTCCGTTCATGGTACGACGTTGCCCTTACCGGTCGGGTTACCGCCATCAGGGTTTCTGAAACGTATCCATATGGGTTACCGCCATCAGGGTTTCTGAAACGTATCCACATGAAACGTATCCAGCGGGACCGCCGCGGGGCTCGCCCTTGGACCCGCAGGCGCCGCTCGACCCTCTGACCGCCCCCACGCCTTGGACCCTGTTGAGTGGCGCCGCCTCGGACCCTGAGTCGTAGGGTTGCTTTTGTTTAACTCGTTTTGCAGGAATTATGTGAAATAGTATGGCCTATGTGTATGTGATGCATGTAATTTCCACATGGCTGCGTGTCGTGTTAAGCCATAAGGTTAGTTAAATTGTATAACGACTGCGTGTCGACTTGTGATGCTTCAAACCTCATGTAAAATTCATTATCAAAAGTTGTAAGGAGTTGCATCCATAATGATGAAGACGATGGCTAGGTGAACAAATCAAGCAAGGTGGCTAGGTGAACAACCAAGCATGATGATGGAGATCTTAATGCTAAGGGCCATGCTATTTCACACTTATTTTGATTTTACGTGGATGTGTGTTTTATCCTTGCTATTTTCTTTATGCTCATTGCATGTGATGCTATGTTCATAGTAATCTTTGTTCATCCTTATAGTTAAAAATCTTAAATCAAATTGTCCATCCAATTGTTGCACCTATCAAGAATTTAGATCGTTATTGATATGATGCCAAAGTAGTATATCAATGGCTATCTCAATAGATGATAGGGATGTGTTGGACACATCACGCATAACAATGGCGATTTAAACGAGCTATCAAAACGGTTTTGGGCTTGAGGACATAAGTGGTTGGGATTTGATTTCATAATGAAGGAACCTATACAAGACAATTGGTGTCTAGGAAAACACACATGAGGCAGGTTTCTTAATTGGCACCGAATACGGAAGTGCTCCTCCTCATGTGAGCCCTTGGGGCAGGTTGACCTGGCCATGAGTCAAGTTGATGGAGGCATTCATTACTTGTTTTCATACTCAACAAACAAGAGTTACATATGATGTAATTAGCAAAGGTGTTGCTTACCTATGTCATTAAATTTCTAGCAGTGATGCCAAAGCTCACTAGTGTTTAATGAATATGGATCTTGAATACTCACTATGTGTCTATAAAAGGACATAAAATAGGAGTGTCTTTAATTAAAAAGTTTAATAAAAGTTTTACATAAACATAGTGCTTAGAATCTTTGCATATTTTTGTTGTAGTTCAATGGCACCTTCTCCTACTCATGCTACACTGGTTTTGCTTTGAGATCGGTTTTGGAAAGGGAAAACTGAATGGAACTAATTTTGTTGATTGGTATCGCAACCGAGAATTGTTCTCAAGCATGAAAAGAAGGACTATGTTCTAGAGAATCCAATTCTCGATGAACGGTAGAAAATGCTGCCGCAATTTGAGGGTTGAATATGAAAAGCATGTTAATGCTTCAGAGAGGTCATTGTCTCATGCTAGTCACAATGGACTCGAGCTCCAAAAGCAATATGAGGACCAGGATGCTTACAATATGATTGTGGGCTTGAAGGGCATGTTTGGGAATCAAGCAAGAGCTGAGAGATATGGTATCTCAAAGCTTTTATTTGCTTGTAAGTCGGTCAAGGCATCCGGTCGATCCTCATGTGATCAAGATGATTGGTTACATTGGGAGATTGAAAAACTTGAGTTTCCCTTAGCCTCGGTTTGGCCACAGATGTTATTCTCCGTCTCGCCAGAGCTTTGAGCCATTCATTATGAATTTTCATATGAATAGCATGGAGAAGAGTCTAACCGAGCTACATGGGATGCTCAAGGTCATGAGGAAAGCATTAAGAAAAACCCAATCATGTGATGATGGTTGTAAAACAACCGCTTTCAAAAAGAGAAAGGCTAAGGTCGGGGAACGGAAAGAGCAAGGGCAAGGGCAAGGGCAAGGCTCAAGATGAGATCGCGAGCCTCAAAACTAAGCGAAGCTTAAAGTTGGCCCTCAACACGATACCCAATGCTTCTATTGCAAGAAATCGGGGCATTGGAAACGGGCTGCGAAAAGTACCGGCGGATAAGAAGAATGGAAATGTGGTTTCCACTTGGTATTAATGTTATAGAAATTAATCTTGCTACTTCTTCACTCACTCATGGGTATATGATACCGGTTCGGTTGCTCACATTTGCAATTCGTTGGGTGATAAAGAGTAGAGACTTGGCAAAAGGAGAAGTGGATCTTCGCGTAGGGAATAAAGCAAGAGTTCTTTGGTCTTGCTGCTGGCACATACCCATTGCATTTGCCTTGAGATTAGTTTTAGAACTCAATAATTGTTATTTTGTTCCATCTTTGAGTAGAAACATTATTTCATCTTCTTGTTTGGAACATGAAGGTTATGATTTCAGAATAAAGAACTTTGTTTGTTCAATATTTTTGAATGATATGTATTATGGTCGTTGCCCCATGGTGGATGGGTTGTACGTCCCTGAACTCAAGAAAACCTGTCTATAATATTAATGTAAAAAGGCACCGCCTAATGATTTGAACCCTACCTTTTGTGGCATTGTCGCTTAGGTCATATAAATGAGAAGCGCATGAAGAAGCTCCATGGTGATGGACTTCTAACCTCATTTGATTTTGAATCATTTGAAACATGTGAATCTTGTTTACTTGGCAAGATGACAAAAGCCCTTTCACGAGTTTTAGTGAGAGAGCAAGTGAATTATTGGCCCTAGTACATACTGGATGTATGTGGACCAATGAGCTCGATCGCTAGGGGTGGGTTTCAGATTTTGTAACTTTTACCGATGACTTCAGAGATATGGATATATCTATTTAATGAGGCATAAATCTGAAACTTTTGAAAGGTTCAAAGAGTTTGTAACGAAGTACAAAATCAACTTGGCAAAACAATAAAACACTTACGATCCGATCGTGGTGGCGAATACTTGAGCCAAGAGTTTGGTGATCATTTAAAGCAATGTGGAATCGTTCGCAACTTACTCCGCCAGAACGCCTCAATGGAATGGTGTGTCCGAACGACGAATCGGACTTTATTAGATATGGTTCGGTCAATGATCACCAAACAGATCCGCCATTATCCTTTGGGGTTTCGCTCTAGAGACAATGCGTTCACTTTGAATAGGGTCCCATCAAAACTGCTGAGAAGACGCCATATGAGATATGGATGGAGAAGACCCATGTTGTCATTTCTCAAGATATGGGGATGTGAGGCTTATGTAAAACGCTTACAATCGATAAACTCGCACCTAAATCGTAAAAATGCTTTTTGTGGGGTATCCTAAAGAAACAAAAGGATATTACTTTTACAAAAGAAACGAGAACAAAGTTTTTGTTGCTCAAATGGTGTCTTTTGGAGAAAGAGTTTCTTTCAAAAGAAATCAGTAGGAGTGATGTGTATCTTGATGAAGTTCGAGAATCACATGAATATGTTCAAGCTACCTCGAACCTTCACAAGATGTACAAAGTGTTGTACAACCTGTGGAAGAGACTCCACCACGTAGGTCGGGAGGCCACGCCATGTACCTATTAGATATGGGAATGACATATTATTGTTGGACAATGATGAGCCCACGACTTATGAAGAAGCAATGATGGACCCAAACTCGAAAATGGCTTGAAGCCATGAGATCCAAATTCAATCCATGCATGACAATCAAGTTTGGAACTTGGTCGATTCACTGATGGTGTAAAACCATTGAGTGCAAATGGATTTTTAAGAAAAGATAGACGTAGATGGAAATGTTCGGATCTATAAGGCACGGTTGGTGGCAAAGGGTTTCAAACAAGTTCAAGGAGTTGACTATGATGAAACTTTCTCACGGTAGCCATGCTCAAGTCCGTCCGGATCATTTTAGCTATTGTCGCATATTTTGATTATGAAATATGGCGGATGGATGTCAAAACAGCCTTCCTTAATGGGAATCTTTCGAGGATGTATACATGATACAACTGAAGGCTTTGTTGATCCTAAATATGCTAAAAGGGTATGCAAGCTTCAAAGATCCATTTATGGGTTAAAGCAAGCATCTAGGAGTTGGAACATTCGTTTTGATGAAGTAGTCAAAGGTTTTGACTTTATCAAAAATGAAGAAGAGCCTTGTGTTTACAAGAAGGCTAGTGGGAGCGCACTTGTATTTCGATTTTGTATGTGGATGACATATTATTAATCGGGAATGACATTCCTATGCTTGAAGATGTTAAGACTTCATTGAAAAGGAGTTTCTCAATGAAGGACTTGGGAGAAGCATGCTATATCTTGGGCATAAAAATCTATAGAGATAGATCAAAAAGGTTAATTGGATTAAGTCAGGAAACGTACATTGACAAGATATTGAAAAGGTTCAATATGCATGAATCCAAGAGAGGTTTCATGCCAATGTCACATGGCATCGCCTCTGCAAGAATCGGTGTCCTTCGACATCCGATGAGCGAGACAGATGAGCAAGATTCCATATGCTTCACTATTGGGTCTATTATGTATGCCATGATCTGTACACGCCTGATGTCTCATATGCTCTAAGTGTCACGGCGGATACCAAGCGGATCTCGTGATGGTCATTGGATAGCCGTAAAAAATATCCTGAAGTACTTGAGAAGAACTAAGGGTATGTTCCTTGTTTTTGGAGGTGAGGAAGATCTGGTTGCAAAGGGTTACACCGATGCAAGCTTCCAAACTGACAAAGATGATTTTCGATCGCAATCCGGGTTTGTGTTTACACTTAATGGAGGAGCGATGGTGGAAGAGTTCCAAGCAAAACACGGTGGCCGACTCTACGACAGAAGCGGAGTACATTGCGGCTTCGGAGGCCGCAAAGGAGGCTGTGTGGATTAAGAAGTTTATCACAGAGCTTGGTGTGGTCGCTAGTGTCTCTAGTCCAATGGACATCTATTGTGATAATAGTGGTGCCATTGCACAAGCAAAAGAGCCTAGATCACATCAAAAGTCTAAACACATACTCCGTCGCTTTCACCTTATTCGCGAGATTGTGGATAGAGGTGACGTGAGAATATGCAAAGTACATACGGAAGCCAATGTGGCCGATCCGTTGACAAAGCCATCGCCACGACCCTAAGCATGAGGCGCACACAAGGTCTATTGGTATTAGATACTTAATTGATTGACTCAAGTGCAAGTGGGAGATTGTTAGTGTTATGCCCTTGAGGAAATCATTTAGATGATTGTAACATGACTATGTTTATGAATAATAATATGATTATTGGTCCAATGAATGTATATCATTGTATTGATCAACAAGTATGTGACTTGATTATGAAGCTCTTTACTTAATGATGTAATTCGATAAATATCTCTGATCGGATATCATCGTATAGGACTACGATGAATAGATCAAGACATGTAGTGATCGATGATCATGCTTCATAGATCATGGGATATGGAGATATCATCTCTACATTGTGGACCATGTTGAAGAACATGGGTTAGATAGACCCGCTATGGGACAACTGCGAGAATGTTTCATTCTTATGTGTCATCGTGTATCTCATACCTAGAAGATGTATGATCCTTAGACTGAGATTGTCATATTCCCTACATGTGTAATAGTTTTCCTTGGGGCTATCAAACACTACTTCCTAACCGGATAGTTATAAAGGTAGCTTTCATGTTTACTATGAAACGTGCGAGGGAAGTGAGCAATAAGATGGAATTTGCCACTCCAATGAAACGGAGATATATGACAAGGCCACTCGTGTGATATGATTAAGAAAGTGCATGGCCATGCCGTGATTGAGAGTCAATCACAACTTATTAATATATCACGGATACGAGAGATGGATTGAATCATCAAAGGATGACATGCTTCGCCTTGAGATCAATCTTCATATACTTGGCAAAGGGATTATTACATGAGTTCTTTTGATAGGTTCATCGATTTGATCACAAGTATATTTGGGAGTTGGTATACTTTGCAAGAAGCGCTACCAACTATTGGATTGAAAAGGAGTTTTCGAATCCATGTCCAAACGTATGTGAACCTGCAGGTCACACACTTAATGGGTGGGACGCATTAATTTGGATTGGATCCGTAATTAATGAACCTCGTGGGCTTAGCATCTTTGGTGGGCCCTGGTTTAGGTTTCATCTCGTGGCTATATAAGGAGGGGAGGAGGGAGGGCGCAGGGTGTGCTTTCCACGGTTTAGGTTTGATTCACTTGAAACCCTAGCCTCCTCCTCTCGCTGCCCCTGCCGAGCGACTAGGTGCTTGCACACCGACGCACGGCGTTCCATCTCTGGACGTGTGGACTACTGCGGTGACGCTGCTGCGACTGCGGCGTGGGAGGACGATCCACGGCGAGGCGAGGACGATCCACTACATCGACGCAACGACTGCGGCGAGGACGAACCACTACATCGACGTGCGAAGGATTCCGCAACTGCGCGTCTAGTGGTAATCTTATCTATGATCCCCTTCTTGCGAGTAGCTTTCTGGTTGCGCGGTAGTTTTTTTTTTGTGCTAGCGTAGCATACCGCGTTTCCCTTCACTCCCTGTCACCCCTTGATCTCATTTCTGATCTATTTTCTGCACAAACAAAAGAAGCCACTTGAGGTCAGATCAAACAAATATCTCACCATGTGTGGTAAAATAACAATTTTGGTCTTTCAATGGACATAGCACTAAACAAACAGAATACGATAACAGTTTTCAAAATGGAAGATCCATAATTGCAAACAAGAACAAGGGATAGCAGACTTTACACCATACCATTTACTAATTTTAGTTCTTCATTTATACTGTTGTGCTATAGTGATAGGAGTAGCCTAGGTCATGCATTAAATTTATTGCTGGATAATCAGACTAAAAGAAACTTAGATGCAATTATATTTGCACATCGACACGCATGAAGATGTGTCCACTCAGATATAAAAGATATTGTTCTTACAGAATTGCTTTTTCACACAGGATTTGCGATAGCATGTAGATAATGCCATATTCTTGTGCCATGCATGTAATCGCTACATCATGGGTGTATCATGCATCATTCGGGAGTACGTCTTGGCTGCATCATTCGGGAGTACGTCTTGGTTGGATCGATCCATGTACCATGCATGTAATCGCTGCATCATGGGTGTTAGACTTTTTAACTTGAGCGGTGACTAAGAGCTTCCCTACATCTTGTGCATGATTCTCAAGACATGGATTGCTGGCAGGAATTGATGGCGCTTACCATAAAAGTTGAGTTTACAGATCATAGACCTTGCCAAATTCGCATGATGTTTATCTTCATCGATGACCATGACACTAAGCCCATCAAGAAAGCGCCCTTTTGTTCTTTGAGCCATTAGTTTCTCCATGCTAGAGTTATTACGGTTTTGAGATTTATTTTTGTGTGTGAAGCACTTGATCCTGATGAGCAATTGTTTGTAAGAAGAAACCAGCATGATAAGCAAGAAAAGCATGATTCACTCAGAAAGTACATGCTACACTAGCACAACCACTAAGAAAAGAAGTGGCATTGACAAAAGTACATGCTACACTCAGAAAGTATATTTAGAAGTGTCACTCGCATGTGTGTGTGTTCCTGAAGAAGACAAAAGTAGCTACACTACCACAACCACTGACAAAAGAAGTGACATTGGCAAAAGAAGGGGTTCCCATTTGAAAGGAACAAAGAGTTATTTACACTTTGTAATGAAACAGAATTGAAGTAAAAAAGCCTAAACTAGTGGAGGTAAACTAGAAGCCTACGGGTCTTCGGAGGTTGAAGACACGTGATTTGAGACAATATTATGGATGACTGGATCGTTGTTGTCTTCGTCATAAAACTCGCCATTTTTGTTGATTATTTCCTTCATGATGAAGTAGGCGAGCTGGCCCCAATGCCTTGGATTTCGAAGGAAGCGATCCTACCGTAGACAACTTGAGGCGCTGTAAGTATAAAAAAACAAAATTAAGAGAGAATATAGAAATTGAGTGGTGTGAATCAATGTGTCATGTCGGCATGGTGACCTCTACGTCATTGTCTTTTATTGTGCATGATAAGATTTGGCGCATGTCTTGGCACACTAAGTACCCACATAAATTTGTTCCTTTCTACCGCTTGTGACTTCGCAAAAATCGAATGAACTAAGATGTCGTCGAAGGAGTTATTTACTATGAAATATGATATAAGAGTATTCCTTTCGTGCGTACCGGAAACTTCGTACGGATTGTAAGGGATTTGTGGTATGGGTGGTATCTCGAGCTCTTCTGACAATATCTTTTGAACGCCAAATTCACTAAATGTGTCATCTCTTCAAAGTCTTTTTTAGGTTTATCCAGTGGATCCATGATCAGCATCTTGCTCTTTTCTGGATGAATTATTACGAGAATCCAATGGAAGCTACATACACATGCATGATGCCTGTCATTAGTCCTTACATCAGAGTAAATAACGAAATAAACGAGTAATTTAACTAGCTAGTGAGCAACATACTTAAAATTGTATGGAAAAAGTATAAACTCCTTGTCTTGTAGTTTAATCAAAACTTTATATACGTACTCCTCGACCTCCTTTGGTGCTCTTTTGATTTCATGTTGGCAAACCGTTCCTGTGTCGAGGAATCCCATCGCCCCTTGGTTCTTCGTACTTCAATCATCTCGTATCTATATAACGAATTAGTTAGACATGAAATTTATCGGTATTACGTGAATGTAGGCCAAGATTGATATATTAGACACTTACAGTGACCAGCTTCTCAAAAAAGATATGTCGAGGGCGTCGTGATAGAACAAGTTGTGCAAGTTATCGAATTCTATAAAGAAGTAGCCATGGCCCTCATGGTGAAAATGTTCCTCACGGAAAATTGCAGTGATTATCTTTGGGAGTACGTCTTGGTTGGATCGATCTAAGTACCATGCATGTAATCATTTGCATCATGGGTGTTAGACTTTTTAACTTCAAGCGGTGACCAAGGGCTTCCCTACCTCGAATTTCAATCTTTGTTGATCATCTTGGTCATCAGACTACGCCTTGCCCTTACTTTTTTGTCGCACGAAATCATACTCGGTCTGGCCTCTTTGATCCGGCCGTCTGACTTGTCTAATGTGCCAATTTTTGGATCGAGGTTGTAGGTTTGTCATTTGAAGTACCAGTGTTATAGGTTTCATTTTGGAGTACTAACGGTGGCCATCTTGATGGGGTCCTCAATGCATTTCTTTTCTACCTCATTTTGCTTCTTCCCGTTTCACTCTCAGTCTTTGGTGTGAGATGCGAGGATTGTCTTGCAGAGAGGATGGTACTGCATGGTCCAAGACGATGTCACGCTTGCGCCATTGGATGAATGAGTGGACGGCACTTCCTAGAGTAGTTATCTCATCATTGGCGGGTTTTTCGGTCCGATCTCAACAAAGCGTGCAAATACCGTGTCCACTTGGACCTTTGCATAACTCGGCGCTTATCGGGCATTGTGCAGACACCCCTTCTTGGCACAGATAGACTACCCCTGTAGCGTACTGCATAAATATGTTCATCACGGGCATGTTGAGTCGACAGGTGTGGGGTCCGTATGTCGCCCACAGGATAATGGTTGTTGTCCGCTTCGCTAATGGCGTGGGACGCAAGAATCGCTGCGACGACTGTAGGATCGAGAAAACGTTGTGGGCCTGCGACTGACTCAAGGCTTGTTGTACTTGTCGTTCAACTTGTTCTTCAATGGTGCCTTGTATTTCTCGTAGAACCCTTTCCTTCATCATTTCCATTTCCTTCTCAGCCCGCTCATCTTTAGCTCTCTTCCGACTCCTATAAGAGTCTCCGTGCTCAGGGAATCCACTCCTCCATGGAACCTTGACCCCGACGCCTCGTGTCCGACCAGGGTGCTCTTTGTTTCCTAGGGCCGCTGTTAGCTCGTCTTTCTCCCTGTCTGGGTGAAAAGATCCTTGGGTGGACTGGGCGTGAAACTCATGAACTCGTTGCGTCATTGCTTCGTCTTCACTGCTCTTGAATGATAAACCCCCAGTAGACAACATATCTGCCCTCGCTAGCACGTAGTGCTTCACTCGGTCTGGTAGTCCGATCAAGGGACTTGTGCCAGCCAATTGGACCGCTTCTAATTCTTGCCTCTCCCATTGAGCAATTTTACCCGCGTACCCACTCGTGCCAAGTCTGTGGGGGTGAGTATTCCTTCTTGCGATGCTAATGTGGTCCTCACTGGACTTCCTTGCTGCTTCCGATTGCTTCATCGCCACAAACTCATCCCAATATGGCTCCAATCTGGGTACTCTCCGATGGTGACGGTTTTGCTTCACATAATTTGTGTTCACCGCCTTGAAGTTTCTCCACGCCGCATCCATGGTCATCAATGCGTCGCGACGCACAAGATCTTCGGCTCCTTCGGGGAATTCGAAGGTTTCTTTGAGCTCTATCCACAGATCCTCTTTGGTGGCTCGGGGCACTTTATGCCAATCCGAATAGGTGATTGGCACTTTATCCCTTACGATGCACCCGCATGTTGACCTGTATTTGGCTGCTGATTTTCTCGGTGCAACAGGGGCCCCAGTATCTAAGACCTCTAAGATGGTGTACCGGCCTTCAGGCTTCTTAGTTTTCCCTCGTCCTCGGCATCTTGCAACAGGAGCATCATCTGCAACAGCGGTGGAGGCCTCGGCACCTTCGGTGGTTGGGTGGAGGGTAAGGTACCTGCTTGGGCTCTCCTCCACTATAGGATCGGTTTCGGGCTCCATTAGAACTACAATTCGACCAGAAACATAATTTCCATCAATTACTACAGAATCATCTCACGGATTTCCCCAAGTGTTGGAAACACATGGGAACTATTTAAACTTGAATTATATATACCCACTAAAAGGGCACATCAACGGCATATAAAATTTGTATAGTTAAAACAATGTAGAAACAACTATGCACTAAGGGCACTCATAAACGTTCTTTTGCTTATTACTCTAGCCATATCGATTGTCATGTGGAAGGGGAGCTTTTATTTGTATGTGTAACAAGTGGCGACTTGGGTCCTCTTTAATAATTAATTCATTTTGAGTCTTTTAAAACAACCTTTAGATCGAACAAGTGGAAGAATGCATTGTCCTTTCATGTAAGTCGATCTTTGTGAACCACGATTAGCAAAATGTAAATATACCAATTGTGTTAATTGCCTTGAATTCATTAAGAAGATAGCTCAAGTTAATTTGAATCACTTATGTTAATTTGAATTCCCTTGAATTCATGTAAGAAGGTAGCTCAAGTTAATGTAAATATACCAATCATGTTCCTTATATTTTTTTAGTTGTGAATCAGTATACGATCTCATCCCTACGATTGTGTTGTTGCAACAAGTGGAATTGACAATACTGAGAAAGGTATATGATCCGATTTGTTTTGTTGAAGTACTTTAAATATTTGGTTCATGTGTTGATTGCAAAAATTCTTGGATATGGTTCCAGGATCCAAAGAAACAGAGGTTAACCTTCAGAATTAAGGAGATCGAAGCCACAAATGAAAAAGTGCCATGGATGCTTGAACACTGGTGAGGAGGCCAAATTGAGTGCATCAAGTAGAGCCCAAATTTTACTGTACCCATGGGCCTTTATGTACAAAATGTTATGTAGTGTAGTTGTGTACATCTAATGGTTGGTAGAGTATCTAGAGTTGACATCCATCAGTACTAAATTCATGTTTATGTATGGAGGTGATAACAATGAGACGGAATTTGACATTCGTATTTATATATTTTTAGCAGTAGTCCCCAGTATGCAACTATATATGAAAACAACTCAATACAGGATATTAACAGAAGTCTTAAAAGGATAAAGCAACTCAATTATTAACAGAAGTCTTAAAAGGATTTTAATATGAAAACAACTCCTACAGGATATCTTGTGGGATTATCCGGTATGCAACTATATATTAATCATATATATTACACAACTACAAATTAATCAATTATCATATTTTCTACTTCTCAATGGAAACAGGATAGACAAATTCATTTATTTTACATTATGTTTTGACATTTTTGATGAGCACGACATCAAGCATACATTTCACCAAGCTGTGATAGCTACTATTTGTGCACTTACGCGGGGCGTCGGGCAAGGCGCGGGCGGCGGCCGTGGCGGCGTAGGGCTGGTGCGGCGTCGTCGGCGAGGGCGTCAACGGGGGCGGCGTCGTCGGGGGAGGGCGGCGTCGTCGAGGACGGTGTCGGGCACGGGCACGAGGGTGAGGGCGTCGGCGGGGAAGGCGTCAAGCGCGGGAGTTTAAGGGTTTGGGCGCGGGAGAAGGGCGGGAGTTTAAGGGTTTAGGGTGAGTTAGAAGCGGCGGTATCTATTATTTATAGATGGGGCATTATCAGTGGCAGTTCTATAAAAGAACCGCCACTGATACAGTTATCTGTGGCGGTTCTTTATACGAACCGCCATAGATAATTTATCAGTGGCGGTTCTTTGTACGAACCGCCACAGATACATATATTATCTGTAGCGGTTCTTTATACGAACCGCCACAGATAACTGTATCAGATCGATGGCGGTTCTTTTAAGAACCGCCATCGATAATATATTATCTGTGGTGGTTCTTTATACGAACCGCCATAGATAATCAGATCGATGGCGGTTCTTTTTAAGAAATCGCGATAATATATTATCTCGTGGCGGTTCTTTATTTGAACCGCCATGATAAGCAGATCGATGGCGGTTCTTTATACGAACCGCCACAGATAATGTTATCGATGGCGGTTCTTTTGAAGAACCGCCACCGATGTGCCTCTATACACGAAATTTGTTTCGAATCTTATACATTTGTATTGTCGAATAGCGCGGCGAGTTGAAGACCTAGTTTTTGGTCTTCGCGCAATTGCAACGTTTTCGATTTTGTCTAATACTTGTAAAGCAAATACATAAGCGATTCTGTAAAAGAATCCGGACTCCTTTCACTGACGGACTCAACAAACTCTCCAAACTTTCAACCGGATAGAACACTATTTTGTCATCCGGCAAAACAAACAAGTACTCTTCAGACACTGAAACAATCACCAAAACTAGCAAAGTCCTAAACTGACTCAAAGACTAGAAAAACTAGCACATATCTAGGAAACAAAACCGAAAACAGACTTTAAACTACCACGCACAAGATTATCTTCAATAGTGGTCATCATTAGGGTTGATTACATAGAAGAAGACTTGTGCGGCCTGGTCATCGCCGGCGAATCCGGGACCCAGGAGCTAGCTCCGCCTCTGATATTTTGCCATTACTCGTATATAGGTAATTATTTTCTTTCACAATTTGCCCTTCTTCATGATCGTCGTGATGATAGGTAGCTTCCTGAGTAGTTTCTTCCTCGAGCCTGATGTTGCCATCTACGAAAGGAGGCAACTCATCAAACTGGTTGTACTCTTCCTCATCCACGACATTCTCAACTCCGACGATCCTTCTTTTCCCCTGAAGAACTACATGGCGCTTCTTATCTGCCGGGTCGATTACATAGAAGACTTGTGCTACTTGCTTCGCAAGTACGAATGGTTCATCTCTGTATCCGACATGTTCGATGTCCAAAGTAGTGAAGCCGTACTTATCCACCTTGACACCCTTTGGGAGTTGTACCCAACGACACCGAAACATTGGGATCTTAAAAATACAGTAGTCGAGCTCCCAAATCTCTTCTATGAACCCATAGAAGCTACTCTTCTTACTGCCTGTGTTGTCATAGGCATCTATGCGGACACCACTATTTTGGTAAGTGCTTTTGCTATCCTGAGATCTCGTGTAAAAGGTATATCCATTTATGTCGTATCCTTGCCATGTCAAGATTGTACCTGATGGCCCTTTTGCCAGCCACCTCAACATGACACTCGTTTCTTTCCCAGTCATATGCTCTTTGAACCAATGATTGAACAAACGGTTATGCTCTTTTGTTACCCAAACCTCTGATCGTCCGCGATTTTCCTCTCGTAGCTTATACTTGTGCATGTCCATATACGAGGACACCTCAACCGATCATTGCAAGGCGTGAAATGAGCTTTTCGAACAATCCATGATCGTAAGAATTTGTTGATTTCCTTCCAATCGTCCCTTTCCCAGCTAGCCTACCCTCATGTCGAGATACAGGCACTCCTACCGGTTCCACCCCCTCCATGTAATCCACGCAAAACTCGATAACCTCCTCAGTTGCATAACCTTCCGCAATGCAGCCCTCCGGCCGAGATCGATTGTGTACATACTTCTTTAGGATACCCATGTACCTTTCGAACGGGTACATCTGATGCAGGAATACGGGGCCACATACATTTATCTCGTTCACAAGGTGAACAATGAGATGAACCATTATATCGAAAAATGATGGAGGGAAATACATCTCTAGCTGGCATAGTGTCTTGACCACATCATTCTGCAGTTCAGAAAGTCCGATGGGATCGATGACCTTCTGTGAAATCGTGTTGAAGAAGAAACACAACCTCATGATTGCCTCTCGGACCTTTTCAGGCAAAATACCTCTAATTGCAATAGGAAGCATTTGTGTCATCATCACATGACAATCATGAGACTTCATGCCAGTTAATCGAGACCCGTTTATTGATACTTGCAGAGTAACTGGACGGAACTTTCACAGCATGCAAGCATTTGCAAAGGTCTGTTCTCTCTTTCTTCGAAAGAGTGTAGCAAGCTGGGGGAAGGTAAAGTCGCCTTTCGGTGTCCCGAGGATGTAGCTCACTCGATTTTCATATCTTCCAGTCCCTTCGTGCCTTCATCAGTCCTTAGTTTTGCTAGGAATGTTCAAAGAAAAGACCAATCAAGCTATCACATACATTTTTCTCGTGCATGACATCTATGCGTTGTCGAACTTCTAAGTCCTTCCAATAGGGCAAGTTCCAAAATATCGATCTCTTCTTCCATGTGGTCTTCTCGACGAGACCTCGATGTATTATTACTATCTCCCTTTCCAAGTACGACATTAATATCCTTAACCATATCATATACCTCTTCCCCACGACGAGGCCTTGGGGCTATACCATCCTCTTTTGTCCCGTCGAATTGTTTTTTCATATTGTGGTAGCGGTGATTCCTGCGAAGGAACCTACGGTGATGCATGTACACGGTTTTCCTCGAGTTATTGAGCCACACACTAGCGGTTTCATCCATGCACTGGGGGCATGCTTTGGCCCCTTTTACAGTACGACCGGATAGGTTACCAAGGGCAGGGAAATCATTGATGGTGCAAAACAACAATTCCCGTAGGATGAAGTACTCTTGCTTGTACTCATCCCATACCTCACTACAAGAATTAGGGAAAAATTCGTGGGTTTTTTAAATTCGTGGGCCCAAAAAAAAACTCACGAATTTATTTATTTAAATTCGTCGGTTTGAATAAAACACACGTTTTTAATTAAATTCGTGGGCTAAAATGAAACCCACGAATTTAAACATTTAAATTCGTGGGCTAAAATGAAACCCACGAATTTAAACATTTAAATTCGTGGGCTAAAATGAAACCCACGAATTTAAACATTTAAATTGTGGGCCAAAATTACCCACAATTTAAACTTTTAAATTGTAATAAAAATACCACAATTTAAACTTTTAAATTCGTGGGCCAAAAACCTCACGAATTTAAAATTTTAAATTCGTGGGCCGGCATACCACGAATTTAACTAGGAAAAAACCCTACCCGCACATGCGCCCGATAACGCTCGCCGCCCGCCACACGCAGCCGCCGCGCCCACGCGCGGCGCTCGCCGCCGCGCCCCGCGCCGCGCCCGCCCCGCGTCGGCTGTCGCCGCCGCCGCTCGCTGCGCGCCCGCGCCGCCCGCGCCGCGCCCACTCGGCCGCCGAGCCACCGCCCGGCCGCCCTCCGGCGCCGCTGCCGCTCGGCCGCCGAGACCCGCCCGCGCGCTACCGCTGGATCCGGCGCCCTCGGCGCCGACGGATACGAGGACGAAGAGGAGCACTACTATGATGATGCGGACCAGTCCGACTCACCGCCGCCGCCGCGAGGGCTAGGGTTTCGGAAGCCGCGAGGCCGGCGGCGACGAGTCGGATGGCGTGGCGGACCGGGCCTCCCGAATGGGCGGCTCACCATGGCGATGGGCATCTGCGGCGTGAAGGCATGGCTGGATGGGCTCGGCCTCTCTCGAGACGCCGGTGTTCGAGATCCACGAGGTGGATGACGAAGTGCTCCATTGCTAACCACGGAGGACCTCAAGGACATGGGCATCGGCGCCGTTGGGTCCGGGAGGAAGATGTATCTTGCCATCCGAAGCTTAGGAGGAGCGACAGCGTTTCTCGAGTGGTGAGCTCTAACCTCATTGTCTCAATTTTGTTTCCTCTCCATAGAAAGTTAGTGGTAACTAGGGCAATAACTAAAGATGCTTCGCAATCCAAGTGTGTATATAGGTTTGATTTGATCATCATCTCCTCTCTGTCACATATCTTTGTTGAGCAGTTTTTAAAGGAATTGTTTGAGAACTTGAAATAATGAATGCAATAAGGTGAGCGATCGCATTTAACGTGATCGCACTACACCGCCATGTTCACTCTAAATAAATGCGATCAACAATTGGTCTTGTCATTACTTGCTTGTTTTTTATCCACATTCTCCGCCATACTTCAAGATTTTAAATGAAGTGCCACTACAAATTGTGAGATCTGTAAACCGTGGAAATAATTATACAATGAAAATAAATGCAATTAGTACATGAGATAGAAAGTATAATAAAGCAGATTGTGCCTTTGTCACGGATGCCTCATGATTTTTGCTTCTGAGGCCTTTTCCCCCTTTTCGTGGTCATTAATTTACTATCTTAGAGCCCTATTTTACGGCTTGTCTTGCCATTAGCTCGAAAAATTAACTACTGAGGTAGGTTGGGCGAGACTATCTTAGGACCATACTAGCCACAAATTGCTATCGGTTTTGAATTGAAGGAACGACAATCATGCTATCTAGTTTACAATTTGTTGCAAGTTTGTCTGTATTGGCTTCTGTATTGTTTGTCGTCGACACAGTTGTTTAGTTTAAGTACCTTGCCACAACCTTCTTTTACCATATAGATGAACTTTATTGCACTAAAAATCTAGATGCATTGTGTTGTGAAATTGGAGATCGCCGAGTGCTAGTTGTTGCTAAAAAGCGCTTGGATAGAAGAATAAAAAAATTCAATATAGGGTAGAAGCTATTTGTAAATATAGATTCATCGGACCAAACTCTACAAAATGAACCGATTCCAAATGGACACTATTTATTAACGTCATCATGTCCATATCTAACGAGGTGATCGAGCTAGCCTATTTTCTTGCAATATACATTGTTAAGATCGGTTTCCTAGTTTTAGGTTTTGATTACCTCATTGAGCTTCTCCTCAATAGTTTTGGGTGACACCGGGTTCTCTGATCTGTACCGATAAGTGTATCAAGGGGCAAGAGCTACCGAGAATAGCCAAGGAGCTGCCTATTAGGATACATGGGGCATTTTTCTTGTAAAGGTGAGGTAGGGTTATATCTTGAATAAGAAATGAGTAAGTCACCCTTGACTAGCAAAGAGTGTGCCTTACACCATCAATACTTCCTCCAATCCTCTGGGTGACTTGAAGTGAGCTCCTTGCTTTGTTTTTAAGGGCATAGTTTGATGCATAGGATACATCCTTCCAAAAGGCTATAGAGGGTCAACACATAATCCCTACAGGAATTATTCCTTAGCAAGTGGGAGCAATCGTTGTTCGCTAAAATCGGTTCTAACGGAAAAGTCACCGCTTTCGGTGCCAAGTGCCTCATGAAGATTTCTAACTTCATCCAGTTTCATCCTCTCAAATTCAACCAATTTGCATCAATCATCCCCTCCTACCATGTTCCCATAGATAATAAACAAAGCTTATACTGAACATCTTGAGCATGATTCATGAATGCTATGGAAAATCATACATATATGGAGTTTCTACCTAAGGTTCATTGACTTCATTTATATGAAAAGTAATGCAAGTGATATGCCAACGATCATTGATGAAAAGAGTAATGGATTATGTTGGGTTTTGGTTGGCTTTTGGACTGGGCGGTGCACAGATAAGATGATCTACACTTTTAGTTCAGCTTGTCATGGACTCCAATTATAACATTGTTTGATCTGCAAAAGGCAATTGTTTTTTCCTTTTTGTTCTCTTCAATCCTCATCCTTCTCAAAATTTGCTTACAACTGTCAATTAATTGTTACCCTATTTGTTTACTACTATTGATATTCTCATATTGACATTCATGTGAATCAGCATAATGTTACTTGTAGCACAACCTAAGTTAATCTTGAACTTGCAGGTTTCTAGGTCACGCCCTCCAGCACGTTCTAACGACGACATTATAGAAGACATCTTCAACAGCGCCGACGGTGGTGGTAGCGCCCACAACTCCAACAACCCCGAGGCATGAATTCCATTGTGAGCTCGATTGGTGTATAACTGTTGTACTTTATAACTTGTTGTGATGGATACGTTGTGATCGACTTATTGTGATGGACTTATTTTAATGGACTGTGGATTGTATCTATTGTGGTTGTAATGTGTTGTACGTCATTGTGTAGTTTACAAATTGCCGTTGGATGTGTGATTGGATTATCTAAGGACCTGCTAGAATGTCTCCTTCTGGTTTGAGAGATTGATATATATTATAAGCGCAAATGTTTTTTGTCTCATTGAGTGGATGTCCTATTTACAAGAGAGGTCATGCGAAATTTTGTACATTTCGGAGACTTAGTTTTAAGCCGGTTTTGAAGAGTTAAAAGGTTGGTTTCAATATTTTAGTACTGGTAATAGGTTTGGTGTCTCGTTTGTTAATTATTCGTTCGCTTCAACTTGATTGTGGAGTTTGTCTTTTGTGTTACAGTTTCTGATCAGATTTGAACAAAATAGATGATCTTATTTATTCTTCACTTAGCAATTTTTAGTTTCATTTTTCTTTTTGCCTTTTCTTTTCTTCTTTAGTTGTTATATGTATTGAGTGCGATACATATATATATATAAAAATACATACATTTGGATATATATACATATATGTATTGAGTGCGATACATATATATATATAAATACATACATTTGGATAATATACATTTTTTTTTGTAAAAATGACAGTTAAATTCGTGGGTTTAATAAACCCACGAATTTAATCTGATAAATTCGTGGGTTTAATAAACCCACGAATTTAAAGATTAAATTCGTGGGCTAAAAAACCCACGAATTTATTAGATTAAATTTGTGGGTTTAATAAACCCACGAATTTAATCTGATAAATTCGTGGGTTTTTTAGCCCACGAATTTAATCTGTTAAATTCGTGGGTTTATTAAACCCACGAATTTAATCTGTTTAAATTCGTGGGTTTATTAAACCCACGAATTTAACTCAGAAACCCAATTAAATTCGTGGGCTTAGTAGAAACCCACGAATTTAACTTAAATTCGTGGGTACCCACGAATTTAATTAATTAATTTCATCGAGTTAAATTCGTAAACTAAATTTGACGGTTTGCTCACGAATTTAAGTTAAATTCGTGGGTTTTAGCTTAAATTCGTGGGTTTTTGGCCCACGAATTTTTCCCTGATTCTTGTAGTGCCTGTACACCTTCGTTCCACAGTATCACAAGATCTTCCACCAATGGTTGTAGGCATACATCAATATCATTGCCAGGTTGTCTCGGCCCTTGGATAACCAGCGACATCATAATGTACTTTCGTTTCATACACAACCAAGGAGGAAGGTTGTAGATACAGAGAGTTACGGGCCAAGTGCTATGAATACTACTCATGTTACCGAAATGATTCATTCCATCCGTACTCAACCCAAACCTTACATTCCTCGGTTCATTCCCAAGTCCATCCTAAAGAGCCTATCGATGGTTCTCCTTTGGCGTAATCAGCAGGTGTCTCGACTTTCCATCCTTTTACGCTCTTCCGAGTGCCATCGCATCGATTGGGCATGCTTTTGTTTCAAATAAACTCTTCAACCGAGGTATTACGGTAAATACCACACCACTTTAGCGGAGCTCCTTTCTTCACCACGGTGCCCTCATTGTCATGGCCTTTACGCTTGTATCGCGATGATTTGCACACGGACATACATGCATGTCAGTATACTCTTTGCGATAGAGTATACAATCGTTTGGACATGCATGTATTCTTTCTACTTCAATCCCAATGGACATACAACCTTCTTAGCTAAATAAGTGGTTATCGGCAATACGTTTCCATCCGGAAGCATGTCCGCTAAGAGATGTAATAGCGTAGTGAAACTTTTATCGGACCAACCATTGCTTGCCTTCAATTTTAGAAGTGAAAGCACGTGTGCAACTTTGTGTATTCCTCCTTGCAACCCGGGAACAAAGGTGTGTCCGAGTCGTCCAACAAACCCTTGAATTGATTAAACTCTCTCGACTAGTGTAGTTCCATACGCATCGCGCAACATCGAGCAAGATTATTATCGTCATCAATGTCCAACCTATCCTCATCAGATCCATAACTGATGTCAGCTGCCATAATGCCTTCTCCATCATCCAATACGTTATCACCTTCATTTATGTTTTCCTCTTCACCATGACTTGTCCAACGTGTATAGCCAAGTACAAAACCTCTTCGAATCAAGTGCAAGTGGATGTGCTCTTTGTCTGAAAACATTTTCTCATTCTTGCAATCAATGCATGGACAATGTATGTACTCCGTCTTCTTGTGCAACTTGTTCTCCTCAACGGCTCTTAGAAAAGCAGATACCCCATCGATGTAATCTCGGCTATAACGGTTCGCATTGTACATCCATCTCCGGTCCATCTAAAATTAATTAACATATAAAAATTGATTAAAAACTAATCTAATTACTTATCATCTAAATGAGCTAGATAATAAATTCATCATCTAAAAATGATGAGCATCCACCTACCAAATTAGCTAAAATTTCATGTATATTAATATCCAATAATCTTAATTAAATAAATTTAATATATGTCCGCACTAATGGAACCAAATTAATAGTAATTAAAAAACTAATCTGAATACTTTTCTGTAAAGAAGCTAGATAATAAATTCATCATCTAAAAATGATGAGCACCCACCTACCAAATTAACTAAAATTTCATTTATATTAATACCCAATAATCTTAATTAAATAAATTTATTATATGCAAGATGTATATGTCCAGTACACTAATGGAACCAAATTAATAGTAATTAAAAACTAATCTAATTACTTATCATCTAAAGGAGCTAGATAATAAATTCATATATATGCAAGATGTATATGTCCGTACACTAATAGAACCCAATTAATAGTAATTAAAAAACCAATCTAATTACTTATCATCTAAAGGAGCTAGATAATAAATTCATCATGTATCAAATTAACTTAAAATGCAATTAAATTAAATATATGCTTAATCATAATTCATCATCTATAAAAGGAACACAGCATCATCTAATGAACCTAGCTAGGAAATAAATTCATCAACTACAAAATGGTAGCTAAATAAAAATAAACAAAATCTAAACTTTTCATCTCATCTACATATAAACCCTAATTAAACTTGGTTTAAAAATTAAATTGCAACAAGATTAACACAAATCAAGAGAGGAGAAAAAATAACTCACCAAGGAACAACTAGAGGAAGTACAAGCACAAGAATTGGAGAAAACGAAATCTAAAATTTAGAAGTTTTGGTTTGCTCTCGGGAGGAAGAAGACCAGTGCTGCTACTGACCACCTATTTATAGGTAATATTATCAGTGGCGGTTTTTAAATAGAACCGCCACGGATAATCCAATAGAATCGATGGCGGTTGGAGGGTAGCACCGCCATCGATAATTTAGTTATCGATGGCGGTTCTAGCCTCCAACCGCCATCGATAATGTATTTGTTATCGATGGCGGTTCTATCCTCGAACCGCCATCGAATCATTATCGATGGTGGTTCGAGGATAGAACCGCCACTGATATTCTTCCCGCCATTTTTGAAATAGAACCGCCACTGATAATTATTTTTGTGGCGGTTCGAAAAAAACCGCCACAAATAGACCGTCACCTATTGCAGGTTTTGGCGTAGTGATAAGAAGCGATAGTGATGAGGCTCTCATTACTATCGGTTTTAAGCAAGAACCGATTGTGATGATATCTTTATCACAATCGGGCGAAAACCGACCCGACTATGGTAGTGTCGTCCCATCACTGTCTAATGACTTTGTATCGCTACCAGAACCGACCGTGAAGACGAAAAAGAACCAATTATGATGTATATTCTTGTAGTAGTGTGTGTGCTGATCTTGTGTTTTGAGATATGTCCATGTTGTCATGTATGGAATGCACCTTCCTCCTTCTGTAACATGCCTTATGTGCAAATAAGTTCAGTCGCATGTAATTGCCAAAGTTATGTACTGGATTCAAAGTTAATGTGAACCGAAAGTGTCCAATGCACAATCATGGCACAAGTTTATCACCTCTATCTCTGATCCATGAAAAAAAATTCTGTGTGTGGGTGGGTGTGTGTGTGTGTGGGGGGGGGGGGCGAGTTGTATCAACCAACCTCTGCCCTAAGAACTAAGAGATCGTCTGATTCCAACACAACTCAAGAACGGGAAGCTAGCTAGGAATTAAGATCATAGGCAGGCAAAATCAAGAACCACTATCAATCGGTTGCCTCCCCGTCTAGCAAGAACCTATCCGGAAACAACGCAAAAGAGCACCTAGAACACAGAAACTTAACTGAGCACATCATCAGAACTAAAGGGGCTAAATTTGGAATAATCACAGATGAAATTGTACCACTGTCAATTAAAACAGGAAAAAGAAAAATTGCATGCAGTTTGAAAAAAAAATAAGAAGGGGGGCGAGACCAGAACACATGCAAGGAGTAGCAAGTATTGAAATAAAAAGGAGGAATAAAAGGAAAAATCAGAATATGGTGTAATCATGTGATTTTCCCGTACTTGAATAAGTTGTACTAAATCGACTATTTGTATAAATATCTTCAATAGCCATGGAGAACAGTAACACAAGCCACTGATACATGAAAAATTCTCTATAGAAGATCTTTGTTTGGTGGAGGTGTTGAACCAACCACCGTCATCACCATTGAACTATTTATAGAATTGAAGATAAAGATTAATAGTCTATCTTTTCAATGTTAACTGCAACATATTCTTGGACATCCATTTGAGAACATTTGCATAAGGAATGTGTGTTATACATTATCACAGTATATCACCATTCACCAACATAAGCAACTTTTGTGCATCACACCTCGACATCCCATGAGTCTATACACAGTGCATACTGGACCAAGAGTTCAGGTTTGGTCTTGTTTGCCGAGCAATTTTTTAGAGTATAATGAGAATGCACACCACACTCATGTCATTTGCACATGTATTGTGTCCACTGTACACTCGAGATCTACACAGTGCATACTTAGGCCCTGTTTGGTAGAGCTCCATATCCCAGTTTCACCTCAGATCTGAAACTTGTAGGCTAAAATAAAATGAATTAAGTTTATATTTTTAGTCTAAAATATAAATAAGATGACCCACCTAAACACTCTTAATATACCCACAGCTCCAGCTCTATGAATCCGGTGGAGCTAGGAATACCCAACCCCATCAGATCCACGGATCTGATCGAGCTATAGCTGTACCAAACACAGCCTTAACCATGGGTCCTGGCTTCTTTCTTTTTTTAAAACAAATTGATCAAGCTGAAGTGCATCCACAAAAATGTGGGATTAATTCCTTATATGCCATTGAAATTTGGGGAAATCCTTGAATGTGTCACTGACGTGTGGGGTCAGTGAGAAAATGAGTAGTATATAAGCGATGAGATAAACTTTCAGTGCGCATGTAAGGAATTGCCCCTATATGGTATTAATATGTTACATTAAGAACATAAATAGATATTTATGAATAAGAAAACAAATGAGTATGCATTGGCCTTTTGACTGATTTTTGGTTCAGATGACCTAAACCGGTGTTGCCAGCTACCTCTCCACCCTGACCTCCGCCTCCCCACCAAAGAACTTTGTAGCATATGTCACCCTAGCATCTACTGCATTGGACTTCCCCTTCTAAAACCAGTGGCATCCTTGTCCCTAGTGCCACACCCAAAATCCAGCCTCCCTTTTTGAGTCGATGACATATCATCCAACCCCACGCGGCACTACCATCAGAATGCAAAGGCTATGCATTTAAATGCATCACACAATTCACACATCTAAACCAACATCATTCAAAAAATTAAAATGGTCACATCAACTACAGATTATTTCTTACATCACAATTATAAGGATTGATTGTAGAAATAAAGTAGCTAAAGGGGTATTGTTTGAAGGGTAAGCTTAAAGACTAATACGAAGGTTCCACAACAGCTATGTGGTGACAACGGAGAAGAGATACTGTGGAATATAAGAACCCGGGGTACCCTCATAACAAGTCCAGAAGATATTCCCTGCAGGTCTGCTGCCGTGTGCAAAGGTACATATCCTAAAGGAAGTTGAATTTATGTTTAGATATGGAGGAAACAGTTGTAATCCGAGTTGTAAATAGGGTAGATAAAGATGTAAACTCTATCCTGTAACCGACTAGAACCTTGTAACCGATCGGAATCTCTTAACCGATCGGGACTCTGTAAGCTGCCCCCTCCCTACTATATAAGGGTGAGGACAGGTAGCAACAGAAGCATCCAATCATCCAAGCACAAAGCGCCATCTTTTGCCCAGAGCATATAGTGCTTTGAGCACTTCCGATCCGAGAGATCCACGTAATCCCAGCACACAGGATTAGGGTATTACCACCATCGCTGAGGGCCTGAACCTGTATAAATTCCTGTCTTGTGTGACCTTCGAGTTTGAGATCAAGCGCCTACCCCATAAATTCATTGCCGACTACAAAAGTCGACAGTTGGCGCGCCAGGTAGGGGGGCGCTATAATTTTTTCCCACAGACTCGATGGTAGCAATCGGCGGATTCATCGCCACCTTCGTCTCCGGCCAGGCCTTCTGCTTCGGAAACCTGGATTTCGTCGCAGATGCGCGCGGAGAGCTTGTTTGCCTGGTCCAAAATCAGATCCGATCTGGTAAAGAACAGGCCAACCCATCTCAGGTATGCCGCTCTGACTCACCCAGAAAACCAGTCGGCATTGTGAGGAACTGCTGTGATTTTCGCGGCGTCTTCACGATTGAGGAGCAGGAGACTGATCTCCATCAAGAAGACCAAGAAGCTGCGGAGGAAGATCGTCGGCGTAGGGGTAAGGATGTTCTAGCATGATCTCTTCATCGGGCGGCCGCAATGTCTGCGAAGATATCCTGCAGTCCAGGCTGGGAGATCAATCCGTCTTTCGCACGCCAATGCAAAACGTCGTCGCCTCCAAGAATCTCCTCGACACGCTAGATCCGATGATTGCAGCGGATAGTCCAGTAGCCCCGATTGTGGCCCAGATCAAGGCCATGGTGACGGCGGCAGCGATTCAGCAGAACCAGGAAAAGCCGGTGGGAGAAGCACACTCGCACTCCCACGCGGCAACCTGAGTCGCCAACAGTCGGACCGCAACCAGTCGGAACACCGGCAGTCGACGGCACACGCCACCAGCCGGGGACGTCCGCCGTATTCTCAGCCGCGACCTTCGCCAGGACATCACAGTCAGGCGGCAGGAGCGGGATGAGGAAGAAAGGCGTGGATGCCACGACGACTATGAGCGTTTCGACACCGGCCGCGATCGACGAACTAATAAAAAATATGATAATCGCGACGACCACCACCGCCGAGGCGGGAGCGATGACGAACGTCGAGTCTTGGACTCGCCGCACCGTACACCACCCCGGCGTATTGATGATCATCGGCGAGCTAGAGGCTCACCACGATGGACTCCCCCTCATCATGGTGAGAGATCTATCAACGGGATCCGGGCGTTTACTCTTCGGCTGCGCCGAGTGATATGGCCCGAAGGATTCAATCCCAAGGGCATCGTAAAATTCGACGGAGAGCGGGACCCAGAAGCTTGGCTACAGGTTTACGCCCTGGCAGTTAAAGCTGCTGGAGGAAACCAGACTGTCATGGCGAATTATCTGCCGGTCAACCTCACCCCCTCGACTCAAGCATGGCTCACGGGCCTCCCTGCAAACTCGGTAGACTCCTGGAGTGATCTCTACGATCAGTTTATTTCCAACTTCCAGGGCACCTACGAAAGGCCTAGCACTCCATGGGACCTGTACCAGCTACACCAGAAAAAGGACGAGACGCTAATAGATTTCATCCGGCGTTTCATGCAGAAGAAGAACACCGTCAGGGATGTATCCGAGGTGGTGGTGGTGGCGGCCTTCTAGAAAGGGGTAAGTGATCCTGATCTAATCAAAAAGATGTCCAGGAAGCCCCCGACCTCCGTGAAGGAAACGTTCGTGTTGGCCGATCGCTACGCCACAGCCTCAGATGCCCTGGCCGAACGTCAAGAAGATTGCCCGCCGCAGAAGAACAAAGGCGACAAGCCCGAGTCCTCAAAACACAAGGATAGGAAGTGGAAGGTGAAGAGGAACGCGATATGCTAGACCAGCACAAAAAAAAATCTACCGCGTAACTAGAAAGCTACTCGCAAGAAGGGGATCACAGATAAGATTACCACTAGATGCGCCGTTGCGGAATCCTTCGCGCGTCGATGTAGTGGATCGTCCTCGCCGTAGTCGTTGCGTCGATGGAGCAGATCGTCCTCGCCTCGCCGTGGATCGTCCTCCCACGCCGCAGTCGCAGCAGCGTCACCGCAGCAGTCCAGACGTCCAGGGATGGAACGCCGTGCGTCAGTGTGCAAGCACCTGGTCGCTCGGCAGGGGCAACGAGAAGAGGAGGCTAGGGTTTCGAGTGAATCACTTCTAAACCATGGGAAAGCACTCCCTGCGCCCACCCTCCTCCCCTCCTTATATAGCCACGAGATGAAACCCAAAACCAAGGCCCATCAGCGTGCTAAACCCATGATGTCCATTAATTATGGATCCAATCCAAATTAATGCGTCCCAGCCCATTAAGTGTGTGACCCTACAGGTTCATGTACGTTTGGACATGGATTCGAAAAACCCCTTTTCAATCCAATAGTTGGTAACGGCTCCTTGCAAAGTATGCCAACTCCCAAACATACTATGATCAAATCGGACAAAACCTATCAAAAGTACTCATGTAATAATCCCTTTGCCAAGTATATGAAGATTGAACTCAAGGCGAGAAGCATGTCATCCTTTGATGATTCAATCCATCGCTCGTATCCGTGATATATTAATAAGTTGTGATTGACTCCTCAATCGCGGCATGGCCATGCACTTTCTTAATCATATCACACGAGTGGCCTTGTCATATATCGCCGTTTCATTGGAGTGGCAAATTCCATCTTGACTGCTCACTTCCCTTTGCACGTTTCATAGTAAACATGAAAGCTACCTTTATAACTATCCGGTTAGGAAGTAGTGTTTGATAGCCCCAAGGAAAACTATTACACATGTAGGGAATATGACAATCTCAGGTCTAAGGATCATACATCTACTAGGTATGAGATACACTGATGACACATAAGAATGAAACATTCTCGCAGTGTCCAATTGCGGGTCTATCTAACCCATGTTCTTCAACATGCGTCCATAATGTATAGATGATATCTCTATATCCCATGATCTATGAAGCATGATCATCGATCACTACATGTGCTTATCTATTCATCGTTGTCCTATACGATGATATCCGATCAGAGATATTTATCGAATTATATCAATAAGTAAAGAGCTTCATAAGCAAGTCACATACTTGTTGATCAATACAATGATATACATTCATTGGACCAATAATCATATTATTATTCATGAACATAGTCATGTTACAATCATCTAAATGATTGCCTCAAGGGCATAGCACTAACAAAAGGGTGAAGAGCTAGTTGCGGCAGCCCATCACAACCGACCCCGAGCTATTCGGAGGGAGGCACCGACTACAACACCGTCATGGAGGCAATCTGTCCTTTCCACCCTAAAGGAAAACACGCCGCCAAGGACTGCTTCACTTTGAAGCGTTTTGCGCACGAAAGCCACCGGCAACCCACTCCAGCCAAGGGCGAAGTTGCTCCAGCAAAGAAGAAGGACCTCCCTGACGAAGAAGATTTCCAGGAACCCTGGCAAGAGTTGAACTACATCTACGGGGGCTCCATCGGATACGAATCCAAGCGGATGCAGGAACTTAACGCTCGGGAGATCAACGCAGTGGAACCAGTGATTCCCCAGTATTTGAGGTGGTTCGAGGTCCCGATCACCTTCGATCGCAAGGATCACCCCAACCGGGTCCCGTATCCGGGTAAGTTTCATCTATTGCATGACCCTATTGTGCGCAGCGTGAAGCTCAAGAGAGTTTTGATCAATGGCGGAAGTGGACTCAACGTCCAATTTGCCAAGACTTTTGATGACATGAGCATTCCCCGCTCCGAGCTGAGGCCGAGCGTCCAGCCGTTCCACGGAGTGATCCCTGGGGCATCCTCGTTCCCACTCGGGCATATTTCTATGCCTGTTATATTCGTGTAACATCCCAAAATTTGAGTTTTGGAATGTTTGATTTCAAAAATAAACCATTTGCATTTTCTTCAATTAATTCCAGCTTAAGTTGAATTTTCCATAAATGAAAGGATTTAATTTGACTAAACTATTCATCAAACTCAAGTTGGGTTCATTGTGCCCTAAGGAATTTTTCTGTATTTTTGGGGATTTTTCTGAATTTATTTGATATTTATTTGAATTTATTCGAATCTCTGGAAATTTCTAAAATCGAAAAAACGTTTTAATTTTCAAAAAGCATCTCGGGCCGAATCTTGTCCAGCCCACCGCCACAGCCCGCGCTCCCGCGTCGGCCTGCTCCGCCTAGGCCCAGCTCCACTCCGCTCCCTCCGGCCTACCCCGCTCCGCCCGGCCGCTCGCCGCCCAAGACGGCCTAGATCCGCGCCGCTGCCGTGAAACCCTAGCGTCGCCCGCGTTGAAACCACGTCCGCCGCCGTCTTGGATTCCGGGTCGGACAAGGCCTTCGAGACCCCTATTTAAGCCGCCACACACCCTCCGAGTTTCGCCGTTTTCCCCCGCCCGTGCGACCTCGCCGGAGTCCGTCGCCCTTGCCGAAGCTTCCGCCGCCTTTTTCCTTCGTCGCCGGTGCGTCTTCGCCTTGCTCGCGTCGCACCCTTTCCGGTCCACCTTGTCCCGGGTCCGATCCGTCGCCGTGCGCTGTTCGCCGCGTCTTCTTCCTCGCCTCCGGTAAGCCCGCGCCGCCGCTCGCCGTCGTCCTCCTTCGCCGAATCGTGACCGCCCAATCTGCCGCGGACGTCTCGGATCCGGCCACGTTCTTCGCCACCCGAGCTCTGTTTCTAGCCGCCCGATCTGGCCATGCCACCGATGAGCGACGCGTGGCTTGTCCACGTCACCCGCTGTGTCGGCAAGCCGATCGGTGCCAGCGTCGGCGCTGCGTCTACCAGGCGCCGAGCACACGGTGAACCGAGCCCGTGCCGTGGACCGAGTCCACGAAGAGCCGGCTGACGTCAGCGTTGCGCAATAAACCGCTTTTCCCGTATAAAAATAAATCTAGAAATTCTGATTTTCTGTTTTTCAGTATTTTTTTCTCTGATTTAATTTTCCAAAAGCTCGTTCTCCCTCATACGAACTCCGATTGAGGCGATTCAAGTTTCTAAATTTTTCTAAAATCAAGATCTATCTTCCAGAACCATTTATTTTCAGTTTTGAGCTTGTTTGAGTCTCTGTTTTGTATTTATTTTGGGTCCGGTTTTTCTTTTCCGGTAGACGCTAATTCCGAGGGAGCGAATGAAGACTTTGAAGACCAAGACTCAGCTTTAGATCAGCAAGGCATGTCTTAATCCTTTGATCATGTTGATCCTATGTTTGCAAAGGTAATTTACTTTTATACAAGTGCATGCTATTTTGTGTATCAATGCTTATTTCATGGAAGTAGATATGTTCCTAGTTGATATGATGCCACCTTGATTATTGGGATGCCATGTATCCATTGTTAAATCTAGGTTGGGACATTACTAATTGGACATAATCATTATACCAACATTGGGTTACGTAGCTATGCTTAGACATGCTTAGATATACGTTGTGATTCATGTCACATATTGAATAATGTTAATCTTGACTTAATGAGATATTGAATCGTGGCCGTTAGCCACTGTTGTAAAATTTGTTGTACCATGGCTGGGTTTGCCATTGGTCTTGGTTGAACAAATTTTTTTCCCTCGGACAAGTGATCGTGCAGTAAAGGGGGTGCTTTCTAGCACATTGGGATGTGGATGTCTTGCCTGAGACAACTTAAGGACTTAATCTTGTGAGCCATTGAACTGGGCCTAACCGTACTACCAAGAGTCTGGTATGGGACAGACTTAGCTGATTAATTTGCAATGTCTAGCCTTGAGTACTGCCAATTGGTGGTGTGGGTTCCGGGATGGATGGGTAGATTCGCAAGGCGTAAGAGGGGGCCCTAAGGGGTGAAACCTTAGCGGGCAGTACCGAGTTTAGACAGTGCATTGTTAAGGCTTTGTCATGATATCTCTGCGACACACCAAAGGAAGTGTGTTAAGAGCGATTGCACAAAGAGATGGTCATGTCTTGTGGGTAAAGTTGTACAACCTCTGCTGAGTGTAAAACTATTCGAATAGCCGCGTCCGCGGTCATGGACAAAGCCCGGGAATTTCACACGGGGTATAGAGTGTTTCATAAAATGTTGAATATGGAATTGTAGGGATGTGAACAGGGAGTTCACTGTTGTTTTGTTGTCTATCATTGATGTATCAATCATTTATTTACCTTTTTATAAATATGATTCCAATTTATTTATTGTATTTGAATTCAAGTTATTGCTTTCTGCAAATGAAACATATAGCCATCCTTGTCAAGTCGTGCATGAATATATTGCATCAATCCCTACGGCTTGCTGAGTACCATTGTACTCACGGCTTTATGCCCTTGTTGATCAGTTGCTGAAGGAGATAATGAATATCATGAGGAGGAATTCTATGAAGACTACGTGGATTAGGAAGGCGTTTCCCTAGACGATTGCCTGTGGCATGTCGAATAGCTCAAGTTATCTTTTCATTGCAATAGTATTTGTTTCTTAAGCCCTTAAGGCGTAATGGTGTAAACATTGACCATAAGGTCGTTTTCTTTATTTAATAATAATTTGCTTCTTCCTAGTTAATTCGTTGTATGGAATGGTATTTCATCTATGTTTCCACTGTGTGCACTAGCGTGATCCTGGACTAGTGCAGTATACACAGAGGGTTTCGGATTTGCAAATCTGGGTCCCGACAGAGATGGTCTCAGAGCCATATCGACTGTAGGTCGCTATCCTAGTTAGCATGGTCTTCAAAATTATTTTCTAAATCAAACCAACAAATTGGTACTTAATAGTTTTCGTCTCCTCTCATCTTATTGTTAGGTTCTTATTCCTCTCCTTTGCTGAAACATTGATTTAAATTGATCTTATCTCATGAAACTTCTCAAAGCCTCGAGTCTTCTGCAAAGAATCAATCAAGGAAGATGATGATCTTGCCCAGAAGACTACCATATAAGATAGGTTTTTGGTTCTCAACGATGTTTGAGCATGTACCCCTTTCAGTATAGTTACGTTTAGTCTGCGTATACTAAGATTTTATTTGCGTTTGTGCCTGGTATGTTGTACACTTGCCCCAAGCACGGTGTTGCAACCATGCCTTTAGTTGAAAAAGCTTTATTTGCCTCTTTATTTTGTAGCCTTTCGACTGTGTCCTTTTGTCCCTGGGTATTACCTTCTCCCCTAGATGATCTTACCACTTGTTAGCCTCCCACGCACTGGCCTTGCTATCATCCCTTTGCCCGATGGGCCCAGATCGTTTGCCAGTGCAGTACGCTTGAATCAACAGCCAATCAGGTGAAGACGTTTTCCATGTGTGAAGACGTATTTTCTTATTTTCGTTCAGCCATTTACTAAACCTACTCTATTCGCACATTAATCTCTTTTGCAATTTAAGTCCAATTCAAGTGAAATTTTTTTATAAATTAAATTAAATCATTTAGTTTTAAAATATGCAAAAATATTTAATTTTGCACCTTATTTTAAATTATTTGAACCTAAGTTTGCAAGAAGCCTTAATATGGCCTCTATTGTAAATCTGAAATGTAAAACTCATAAAAATATGGAATAAATTTGTAAATGTCCCTGAGACCATGATAAACTCAGTTATGCAAAAATATTAAATTTTAAAACACATTTTAAACTATTTGAGTTAAAACTCAAAGGAAGCCTTAATATGGGTACTATTAAAGAGTATACAAACCATTACCCATAAAATCATGAAATTAATTATGGGAAATTATAATACCTAAATTACTCCATTTCTGTAAAAATATTTAGATTTGGATATAGTTGGTATCAGATTTGAAAATAGATAGTATTTAATGCATAGAAATCAAAATAGCTAAAAACTAGAGCATATAAATTAAAATAATGGTAAAAATAATTCTTAGACCTTAGTAATATCATAATACCTCTGTTTATACAAAAATATTTTATAATTGTTCAAGCCTGAACCAAGTTTGTGATTAACCTTGCTTTAATTATATGTAGCATTTGAATAGGTGGTTAGTATATAAATAGAGTCCATAAATAAAGTGCAAAAGTAAAAGAGATGTTACCTAGAACCATATTATCTACTGCAATGAAAATAACAATAAAAAAGTGTAACGACCTGAAAGTTTGGAACAGTGGAAAATAAACAATTTAAATCTTAATATAGTGGTTTTGAAATTCTAGGTATTATTTGCTCCAATTAGAATTTCTTAGAATTTGTGTTATTGGAAAAGATTAAATAAAAAGGGAAAAGCAAAGAAAAAGGTAAAAAGATGAAAATAAAATTTAGAAAATTTTATCATGAGTCCTATTTGAGCTGGTCATAATGTTTGACCAGTAACTAGAATTTTTATAAACTTAGGGGTAAGTTAAATAAAATATGTATCTACTTTTTGACTAAAAACAGTGAATCAAAAAGTGGAAAGAAAAATAATTAATGTCACAAAAATCCAAGGAAATTTATAAAAATCCTTGGAGATATGATGCATCACTGGTAAAATTTTTATAATTAAATGATTTGAAATAAGCCTTTTAAAAATTCAAATACAGTGGGTCCAAAATGTAAGGAAAATGATTGTCAGAATTTTTATAAAATAATGGGTCATGTTTTTGATTTAAAATTTTACATTAGTCCAATTATAAGGGTTGGAAACTCTCCAAAAAGTTTCAAAAATAAATCCTAGAAAATGAACCTGTAATTAAATCAAAAACCGAAATCAAAGTTTAGAACCAGGGTACAGTGTCAGAATTTTAATAAATTTCCCAAAATGAGTTTTTGTCTCAAAATTTTCCAGTAGATGTGTGACTATCAGTAGTACTTAGTCAAAAATTTTGGAAAAATCTGGAATTAGTTTAGAGCTTAAACCAATGCGAAATCTAGAGAATTCCCGTTCTGTCTTATCACATTAAAATCGGTTATCTCGCTGACAAGTGGGCCCGGCCCTGTTGAAGCGTTGACGCGCTGGTCAGCCGAGGCGAGGCTGTCTCACTGCCGGTGGCCCCGCCCCACCCGTCGACCTCGGATCGCGATTTCCTTCCCTTTCTTCTCCTGGAGGCGAAGTCGCTGACACCGCCGTCCTTCGCGTCCGATTCATCACCTGCTCCCGTCCGGCGCAAGCGATGGCCTCCACGTCGCGAGGAGTCTTCCCCACGTCTGTGCTCGGTCAATCGTGGTTGAGCCGCGTTGGAGAGACGGCAGCGTCGCAGCTCGCGCTCGGTACAGAAGAAGCCGACCGGAGTAGTGCGCCCAAAACCGTGAATGCGATCAACCTCACTTGGCTTTATGCCTTGCCCTCGCGTCGCACTTCTTTGCTGCTCCTCTCTTTTTCCACTTCACCGAGCTGGGAGCCTGGGAGGCGTCATCTTCCCCGTTCGTCCGCAGGAACCCGAAAGGGGGGAAAACGTGGAATCGGGTGAGTCTTTCCCCAATTTTCCGAATTGACCTCACCTCGAGCTTCTCTAGCACCCAAGGGTTACTGATCACTCGCTATTTTGGCTTCATTTCTCTCGTAGCGCCGCCGCATCGCCGCTCTTCTTCCTCCCGGCCGGCGCACGGTGGCAGCTCATTGCAAACCTTCTCCGACCCAGCCATCCGGTGAGTTCGAGTCCCCTAGGGTCACTGTAGCTCGCCTAGCCCTAGTTCACCGGAATGGTAGCCGTTAGCCGAGGTTTCGCCGTCGCAGCCATGGCGCCGCCGCACCCTCACGGTGGCGGCCACCTCCCGGCGAATGGATACCACCCATGGGTGCGCACGGGTGTGCTGGTGCCCATGGTGCTGGCCATTTCGCCGCGGCGGAGCTAGTTCGCCGGCGGCGAGCGAAAGTCCGAGGTGCCCTGTTCTGGGTCACTGACCGGTGGGACCCAGACGTCAGCGAGGCTGGGGGTTTTAAACTCATTTTTGGCGCGCGCAGCGAAACCGTTTTCTCTGATTGAAAGCGCATTTTGCAATTTCAGTTGATTTTCAGAAACCGGCCAAAATTCAAACGCTTGTAACTTTTGAATCATCTGGCCAAATTGAGTGAAACAAATTTCTAAATTCGTATAAAATTCTGTAGTTTCAGAATATACAAAAATTTATGAAGATGAGTAAAATGTGATTTTAGAAAAAATTAAAGAGAAGCTTAACTGTAAATAGGATGTTATGAATAAAATATTTTTGGGATGATCCATTTAAGGAAAAGTAAATTTTTGTTGAGTCTCTGGGTTATGAGTATTTCAAATAAACAACATGTTCTCTTGATACTTTATTATATAACATGTTTGCTTAAAAATGAATATTAAGCATGAAAAATGAAATTGAGTAAATGAAAGAAAAGATTAAAGTTTGAATGTTTAAAAGTTCATTCTATTGAGGTATAAATCATGGGGAGTTGCTCTTGTAAAAATACTTAAATAAAAGTATATGAGGTAATTGTTCAATTAAGAAAAACAACACTAGTTATAACCAAAATAGATATAATTTGCTATGAACAAGTTCAAAATAACTCAAATTCACTTTTAGAATGTTTTTAAGATCATGCCCTAATGTCAGGATGAAAATGGATAAAACATGTTGAATAGTTTAGTAATAAATGAAAATGAAAAATTGAAAGGTTATAAGTTAGTTTTTGATGTTCATATAGCCCTTTTCAACATATGATAAAATGGATTATATGAATGAGAAGAAATGTAAAAATGGTATAGAAGCATTTCAAAAAGTATATTCTAGTATATTCTGGAAAAAGAATGATATTTTGTTAAGGTTTGTATGCAAAACAAGTTAAGGGAATGAGTCTACTTTTTATTTTTTGCTGAATGATTGAAACAATCAAGCTTTTTCAACCCTGTGTAAAATAACTCATCCAAGTAAGAAATTTTTGAAGAATAGTGTAGAAATGATAAAAAAAGTTTGTTCTACTAGATTCCAGAAAAATATTCTGTTTTAGAGTTTTGGTTCACTTAGTTTTCATAAGTGTAATAACCTTAAGTGATATGATGTAGTCCTTTTTCCTTGGCCAGTTTTGTAGCTAAGTCTAGAGTTCAACCAAGCCTGTTCTTTAGTAGTTTTCAAGTTTCATCCAAACCCTAAAAGTTAAAAGAAGTTGTTAGACTTGATAATTAAGGTATGCTCTAGCTAACTCAAGACTTAAACTCAAATTTCTGTAGTCGATGCACATCAATCTTGTTAGGTTTATAACCCTAGATGATATAGTTTTTCAAAGTGCCCTCTTCTTGGTTCTTTTGAGAAAAACAGAGAGGTTCTGTTTCCTCTGTTTGTTGCATCCTCCAAAGAAGCAAATGAGCAATCATTTCATTTCAAATAATTTTAGCATCTATAATTCGATGTTTAAATTCAAATATTTCATGAATAGCGTTTTACTGTTTGATTGAATTGTGTTTACTGTTTATCATGCATTTTCTTTTGCCATTTGAAGTTTGCTGATATTCTCTTTTTCTTCTTGTTACTTAACAGTAGAGACCGACATCATCGAAGAAGAAGAAGACGGTTCTGCATTTCAGATTTTATTCCCGGTGATTTGCAAGGCAAGCAACTCCTTGATCACGTTGAGCCCGATAATTCACCTACTATATGTTGTTTTGCTTATGTACAGTGCATCCGGATAATTCCCCATAAAAGTGCTATTTTGGGTTAGAACTGTAGTTAATCCTGTAAATTATGGTTTGTCTCAATCTGTATGGACTTGTGAACCTTGTAAACCTTAGATTGAGCTAGACATACTTAATGTCATGTTTGGGTATAACCGCTAGCATAATAATATTTCCTGCTTAAGCCTCTCATTGGTGTTTTCAGTCTTTTCAACTGTCATATGATCTTTTGGGAACTGGTTGATGATAAATTGCTAAAAACCCTCAAACAAAATTATGTTTTGACGCGGGTGGTTATTTGGCGCTAGCCGGTTGTGCAAAAGGATTTGCACGTAGCTAGGGTGGAGTATCGCCCGTGTCAGATTAAGGACCGAGCAAATGGGATGTTGTAGAACCATGTTTCGTGCAACCACAAGGGCTTGTATGGGCGGGTCTTAGCTTAATAAGTTGTTTAGATTTGGCTTTGCATCTATGGAAGGCGGGAGATTGCACAGGCAGTCCGGTCAGTGCATGCAGTAGGGTTTCTACATACCAATGCAGCGGTGTACGCCTTGCCACAGACAGAGGCGTGGTGTGTGTGTGATAATGTGGATCCACGGCTTGGGTGAGTGTCTCTGTCTTCAGGGCGAGGGTTAACGTCCCGGGCTGGTGTAAAGCCATATCTAAATAATGTAACAGCTTTGTATGATCTCCTTGCCAACACACCGAAGGAAGTGTGTTGACTGGCCTGGCAAAAGAGGTTGATCATTCCTTGTGGGTAAAGTGTACACCTCTGCAGAGTGAAAAATCTGATCGATTAGCCGCGCCCGCGGTAATGAGCACTTGGGGAAAATCCTCCCAATGCTAGAGTTTTGGTGATTTCCAAAATGGGTTAGGGATTTTGAGAAACTGTTTCTCAACCATCTTTTGTGTCAAAGGATCGACACCGGGGTTATATGTAGTCGGGTAGACTGGGTTGAAAATCTGGAATATTTGCTTACAATTTCTGTCTTTCAATTACTTTTATTAAAATGCGAATGTTGCAATCTATTATGCTTATTTACTTTAATGTTTTCATTCAACTGCAAAATAACCATAGCCTGTCATTTGCTCAACCTGCATAATTACTTAAATGCATCTGTGAACCAATATAAGTCTTGCTGAGTACCAATGTACTCAATCTTGCATCTGCTGTCTCAGAGGAAGAAGACTGCGAATTGCCGGATGACGCGTTCTTTCAGGCAGGTCTCGGGGGTTTTGACGATAGTCTCTTCTAGGTTGCCTAGTCAGTGCCTGAGGGTTTAGTGGGCAACCGCAAGGCTGTTTGGAGTTTTAGTTCCTTTTGGTTTCTGTTTTATTTCCGCTGTTAAAATGGTTCAAATTTGTACTGAACTCTGTATAATTATTTCAGTTATGTAAGATCTTCTATATGTTTGCGTGTATGATTTTGGTACGAATGTTGTAAACATGTGAGTGCTAGCTACTGATCCAGGGAATAGCACAGTAATCACATGGAGTTACCTGTTCATCAGAACGGGGTCTCACAAAAAGTTATAGTTTGTATGTAGATCCTTAATCAAAATATTCTTCTCATGCATAGAAAGTCAAATGGTTAAAATTTGATCAAATGAAATCAAATCTTGGTAAAACTGGTTTTGTTATACTCCTGAGGTCACAAGGATACCAAATATGTTAAAAAATATTTAGGTTTTTCCATGATTAACATCACATGCTTAATAGTCGAAGTTTCAATGCATGAAAAGTCCGAATAGTCATAACTTTCGCAATAGATATCAAATTTGATGAAACCAAATCCTAGGACCTTGAAAAATGATACCCTTTCTAGCTATGAAGAAATATCTCACATATGTGCAAGTTTGAATTAAGTCCATATTAGGCCTTAATGTTCACTTATATGAAAACAATCTCGGATAAAAGCAAAATATCATGGAATCTACTTTAAAACACTCTTAGAGACAAACCCTGCTAATGCCAGAAAAATGGTTAAATAGTCTTATGAGGTGCAGTCATGATCTTAAAACGAAAATTGAACCTTTATCGCGTAGATTTTAGAAACGTTTAAGCCTTTTCGGCAGCCTGTAAAATATCTCGTCTAAATGCAAATTTTATGAAGATTAGCCTAGAAACACACATAAGTATATGTACTACCATATTCATATTCTAGAAAAATATTTTTATTACAACAAGCTTTGCATCTAAATCCTACTAGTGCAATAATCCTAAGTGTTATGGTCGCTAAAGCCCTTTATTTGAATAGTTAAGCTTAAGAAACCTTTAGCTAAAGTACTTGTGGCGCAAGAATCATCATGTCATCATATGTATGCAGCCAATAGCCTTAGTTTGTAAACCCAACATGTATAAATCATCTTTGTGCATAAAATCTTAGGGCTAAAAACTATTCACCCATAATGCTTTAACTAATGACTTACTTCTACTAATCACAATAATTTTTGCATCTTGAAATAAAAATAGTAAATACAAGAATACCAAATTTTAGCTCTTGAATTTGTAAAACAAAGAAAGGTAATCTACCGAAAACAAGAATTTGTATCATCGCTTAACCTAAAGTTGCTATTAATATATATGGGAATAAAGGCGGACTAACATAAATGAATAAAATCATAAAACCCTAACTACACATGTTTTCTATAACAAGTCTTTATTTGGTTTCTGTCTGTCTTCTTTTTGCCCTTATAGAAGTTTTGTTATTTGCTATATTTCCGTTGAACGACGTGTAGAGCCCGACGTCATTGATTCTGTCGTAGACTACGCCAACTGCAACCACGACTATGTCATTAACAACAATCAAGCATGGCAAGCACACCTTTGATCATATTGATCCCAATGTTTTAACTCTCATTTTGTTTTACCAAATCAATTTATGCATACGTTTATTTTCTGTAAATTTGCTATATTGTGGTACTAGTAGATATACCTGTTGTCTCATGAAACCTCCTAGATATGCATTGACATGTGAACCTTGATAAACCCAGAAATTAAGGTTAGACAATATATAATGTCAATTTGGGTATATGCGATTTAATAATCATGCTTAGCTATGCTTTAGATTTGGGATGAATAAATTGGATAAACTGATCATAGGACTAGTACTGTATGCACATAGATTCTCATTTTCGCATAAAATGCAAAAAATGGGAGTCACTCACAGTTTTTGATGTGAAGAAATGACAATGCAAATGGTTAAGGAAATACATGATAAATGTCCTTTAACCAGAAAGCTCTTCTAGTTTTTTTTCTTGCAGGTCTAAACACAGGGTGCCAGAAAGGTTAATTGGCATTAGTAGTGGTGTATGTAAGAATTGTTTAACATGTTAATTTCTTGCTAGTAGCCTTTGTTTTGTTTCGTTGCCATTTATCTTGTCATGTTAATGTCTTTAAAATGGTTTTCACTTTACATGTCATTAATGTTGCTGTCATATGATGAATGTTAGAGTTTAGGCTGCGTAAGCTACGTCTCCCGTTCAAGGGTGTTTGTTTATAAACATGCCAAAATGGCATATTTATAAGCAATCAGTCTCGAATTGTTCATGTTTTTTGGACAGTTCGAGAATATGTGATTCGGGCAAGTTTCTGAGCTGTTGTACTACTCCAAAGTAGATTTCGGAAGCATCTTCCTGGTGTTCTCCAGATACACACCCCTCTTGACCTATTGTCAAAACGTGTATATAGAGAATAGCGGAGAAATGCTGCCAAAATTTTCTTTAGAGTTGTACAATGGCTTAGGAACTTGCCCGAACCACATATCCTCGAATGGGATTATGACCTAACCTTTTGCAGATTAGGAGTTATCATTAGAACGTGCTTAGTTAGTCAACAGATAGACTTTTCTTTAACATCATCTATTAATCTGTTACTTTACTACAATATAATACAACAATTATATGCTATGAATTATCCTTTAATCTAGTACTTTACATGATTTTTTCCAAGTCTACAAAAGTGCTATGAATTGTTTTCTCTCAAGTCAAATATATGACCATGTTAGATCTACACATATTCGAAATATCTCAAGTAGAGAGCATCGGCTCCTCGCCAGACAGAGTAGAAGGTGCTGCTGAGGGGCCGATTCAAGGTTCCAAATGTTGAGGGCCCAAGTAAGGTGAGGAAGTCCCGAGGACCGAACAAATGGGCCACAGCGAGAATGCTACAGGTTCTTCACTTCAATGCCACAGGGGTTTGCATGGGTCCTCCCAAGTACAAGGGACGATATTGGTTATTCCTTGGCCAATTGGTGAGGGAGAGAGTGCCCATCACGGTTAAGGATTGGAGGAAGGAAGTCAGCGCTGAGCAGAAGAATGCGATATGCATGTGTATGGACTGTTAAGCATGTTTGTGTTCTATATTATGAATGAATGTGATATATGTGTTATAATAAAGTGTTTGTGTTCTGTGAATGTGATATGTGCATATTGTGTTTAATCTATGCTATGTGAATGTGATATGTGTGCATACTGTGTGTAATATGTGTTGTTTTTGGGAGGGTGGACAAATGAGAAATAGCACTATCGTCATCACAATCGTTTCTTTATAAGAGTGAGGCCGTCATCACTATCGGTTCTTTATAAGAGGCGATTGTGGTGAGGCCTCATCACAATCATTTCTTTATAAGAAGCGATAGTGATGAGGCTCTCATTACTATCGGTTTTAAGCAAGAACCGATTGTGATGATATCTTTATCACAATCGGGCGAAAACCGACCCGGCTATGGTAGTGTCGTCCCATCACTGTCTAATGACTTTGTATCGCTATCAGAACCGACCGTGAAGACGAAAAAGAACCAATTATGATGTATATTCTTGTAGTAGTGTGTGTGCTGATCTTGTGTTTTGAGATATGTCCATGTTGTCATGTATGGAATGCACCTTCCTCCTTCTGTAACATGCCTTATGTGCAAATAAGTTCAGCATGTGCAAATAAGTTCAGTCGCATGTAATTGCCAAAGTTATGTACTGGATTCAAAGTTAATGTGAACCGAAAGTGTCCAATGCACAATCATGGCACATGTTTATCACCTCTATCACTGATCCAAGAAAAAAAATTGTGTGTGTGGGTGGGTGTGTGGGGGCGGGGGGCGGGTTGTATCAACCAACCTCTGCCCTAAGAACTAAGAGATCGTCTGATTCCAACGCAACTCAAGAACGGGAAGCTAGCTAGGAATTAAGATCATAGGCAGGCAAAATCAAGAACCACTATCAATCGGTTGCCTCCCCGTCTAGCAAGAACCTATCCAGAAACAACACAAAAGAGCACCCATAACACATGTAAGGACCCTAATCCACTGATTCGAACCCACTGTGTTTACCGCACTAGTCCCAGGATCAACGCTAGTGCACACAGCTCAACATCGGTACATATCACATCATACTCAACGATAATAGAATAATAGTTCATTTATTGATATAGCTAAATGTATGATCTTATGACCGACTTACATTATTAAGCCACGCAGGGCAAGACTGGAAATATAATCTAATAATTAAGCAGCGGAAAGTAGAAAACGTAGATAGCTCATCAGTTCACCACAGGCAACCGACAAGGCTCGGACCCTAATGACTCGTGTCTTCCTGGACTTCCTCTTCCAACACAGGTGTAGATTCTTCAACTGTTGATTATTGTTGTTTGGCAAGGGTGAGTACTTAAGCACTCAACAAGTTGTGCACAGAATGCAATTCTATGTATCTATATGCAAGGCTTATTCCAATGGATAGGCTATCATGGCTATTTTGCAATAAGCAGCATTTATGAACAAATACAGTAAATAGATTGTAAAGACTGTAAAACAAATATCAATAGCCTAGTTTCTCAAGTGAACCAAGTTTCCAAGTGAACCAAGTTTCCAATCCTAAGTCAAATTCCATCTTCCATATGGCCTTCCGCCATCCCAACCAAGTTGTCCAATTAATTAAACTAACCCTTAACTGTAATTCCCGAGCATTGCTCAATACCGCGAGCACGGCTATCCGAATAGTTTCACACTCTGCAGAGGTTATACACTTTACCCACGTCATACAACCAAACACCACCAAGGCGAGTGATTATAACAAAGCCTTTACAATGCTCTGGCTTAACCGGATACTACCCGCTAAGGTTTCAACACTGGTGGGTCTGAAAACCATAACCAGGGCCCCCCTCTTACGCCATGTGAATTACACCATAACTCGGGAACTCACACCGACCACGATAGTACCAAAATCAAGACATTGCAAATTAATCAGCTAGGCTGACCCATACCAGACATGTGGTTGCATGATTGACTCAGGTCAAAGGCTTGCAAGGTTAAGTCCTTAGTGTGATCAAGGCAAGACATCCACATACCCTCTGCCCATCGGGCCCACCTTGGCATACTCGCCCCTTGTCACTTGCCACAATCTAAATGATCATCACCCAGTTGATTACCAAGCACCACATGCTATCAACAATTCAACATCGTTGCGTGACATGACTCGCCACAACAACTCAATCTCATCGTGTGATCCCACATGACACACAAGTTCATAATATTGTTCCATATTCCATTAATCAAGATTAATTATCAATGATTCTGACACATGTGATGACGTGGCATGACTAAGTAACTAATACGAACTAATCCTCCAATGTTGATTATAATTATTAACCAACTATATTTAACCAATCTAGGGTGACAATGGATCATGGCATACAAATGACAAGGTAGGGTGTAGATCAATCTGGTATATTAGCTAAACCCAATCTAATTTAAAACAATTATATATTTGAAATATATGCAATAGGGTAAAACAAACATAGCAATTTTATAAACATGGGTTCAACATGATCAAAGCACAACTTGCCTTGGAATAGGTCCTGGTCTGGTTCTGGAACTTGCTCTTGAGTTGCTGGATCTTCCTCCGAAGCGTTGCACAATTCAACGTCTACGCGTACCGAAGAAGAAAAGCAAATAAATGCCAAAATAGAGAGCAATTGAACTCCAAAAATCAAATAAAATTCACCATTAAATATATCTCAATTTTACAAATTTTTAGAAATTGGAATCACTCAATTCCGAGTTACGATGCAAAAGATATAGCCTTTTGAAGTTTGAAATAAATACTGAAAATACATAAAATCAGAAATTCGAAACTAACAAAATTATTTTTAAATTGAAAACAGATTATTGCGTCATCATGACGTCATGCTGGCGTCAGCCCTGGCGCCAGCCAATCAGGGCTTGCCACGTGGCTCGGTGCATAGACTGAGTCCACGGCGCAGCGCGGGACTACGGTGGACTCGGTCCATGGCGCCTCGGCTGCTGAGCTCGACACGCAGCGCAATCTGGTTAGCCACTCGCGCGGTTCAATCTGGTCCGCAGAAACACGATCGGATGGCTAGCGATTTCGCACGACGTGGCAGTGCATCAACCAACCGATCTAGATCTGACGGTCCGCAACGCTTCCCACGCACGGCACACGCGGCACGATCGTACCTCTCCGCTACGGATCGGACGGTTGAAAGCTTCCACGGCGATGGATGATACGCGGCGAAGAAGACACCGGAGTTGAAGACGACGATGGCGCGGCGGCAAAACAGCGGTCCCATGGCGACGTTTCTTTGCGGTGCACGCGTATCTCGGCACGGGGATCTCGGATCCGGTCCTTGATCGGCGAAGACAATGGTCGTGGCGTTTTGGTCAAAAACCGCGGCGACTCGAAGATGCACTCCGGCGAGCTTCTACGCGAAAACGGCGGCGGCTCGGAGCTTCGGGTTTGCGGTAGATGCGCGGCGCGAGGTGAGGAAATCAACGCCCGCCTCGGTGACTTAAATAGCCGCACGGGAAGGCGTGCCAGGCCCGGACTCCGAAGATGGCTCCGTGGCGGCGGCGGACTCCGGCGGAGACTCGGAAAAGCAACGCAGCTGCATCAGGCGCGTACACGCGGCGCTCATCCGACGGCTCAGGGTGCTCGGCCACGCGGACAGATCTCAAGCGCCTGATCGAGATCAACGGCGCAGATCCAACGCGCTAGGGTTTACCCTAGACGGGCCAATTGGGCCGCCCGAAACGGGCTACAGGCGCACAGTATTGGGCTTCGGCCCGATACTGTTTCTAAAGGATTTTTAACACTTTAATAATTTAAATAATTCTAGAAATTCGTTTAATTGATTTTAGGCAAATAAATAATCAGGAAAAATCCAGGAAAAAAATCTCAAAAATACCTTGAGGCATTCTGGACTTAAATAAAATATTTTTGGCAAAACTTTATTTTAACTTTGCATAAATTTAAATAGTTTTGAATAAAAGGGCAATAAACTTGAATTAAAATTAATTCAAATAAATCCAGAAAAATCCAAATAAATTCCAGAAAATCATAAATGCACTTTTAAGCAATAAACTAATATATAAGCAAATTTTTGGGATGTTACAACACAGAAACTTAACTGAGCACATCATCAAAACTAAAGGGGCTAAATTTGAAATAATCATAAATGAAATTGTACCACTGTCAATTAAAACAGGGAAAAGACAAATTGCATGCAGTTTGAAAAAAAATAAGAAGGGGGGCGAGACCAGAAACATGCAAGGAGTAGCAAGTATTGAAATAAAAAGGATGAATAAAAGGAAAAATCAGAATATGGTGTAATCATGTGATTTTCCCGTACTTGAATAAGTTGTACCAAATCGACTATTTGTATAAATATCTTCAATAGCCACGGAGAACAGTAACAAAAGCCACTGATACATGAAAAGTTCACTATGGAAGATCTTTGTTTGGTGGAGGTGTTGAACCAACCACCGTCATCACCATTGAATTATTTATAGAATTGAAGATAAAGATTAATAGTCTATCTTTTCAATGTGAACTGCAACATATTCTTGGACATCCATTTGAGAACATATGCATAAGGAATGTGTGTTATACATTATCACAGTATATCACCATTCACCAACATAAGCAACTTTTGTGCATCACACCTCGACATCCCATGAGATCTATACACAGTGCATACTTGACCAAGGGTTCAGGTTTGGTCTTGTTTGCCGAGCAATTTTTTAGAGTATAATGAGAATGCACACCACAGTCATGTCATTTGCACATGTATTGTGTCCACTGTACACTCGAGATCTACACAGTGCATACTTAGGCCTATTTGGTAGAGCTCCATATCCCAGTTTCACCTCAGATCTGAAACTTGTAGGCTAAAATAAAATGAATTAAGTTTATATTTTTAGTCTAAAATATAAATAAGATGACCCACCTAAACACTCTTAATATACCCACAGCTCGACTCTATGAATCGGTGGAGCTAGGAATACTAACCCCATCGAGATCCACGGATCGATGGAGCTATAGTCAGTACCAAACACACCTTAACCATGGGTCTGGCTTCTTTCTTTTTTCAAACAAATTGATCAAGTGAAGTGCATGCACAAAAATGTGGGATTAATTCCTTATATGCCATTGAAATTTGGGGAAATCCTTGAATGTGTCACTGATGTGTGGGGTCAGTGAGACAATGAGTAGTATATAAGCGATAAGGTAAACTTTCAGTGGGCATGTAAGGAATTGCCCCTATATGGTATTAATATGTTACATTAAGAACATAAATAGATATTTATGAATAAGAAAACAAATGAGTATGCATTGGCCTTTTGACTGATTTTTGGTTCAGATGACATAAACCGGTGTTGCCAGCTACCTCTCCACCCTGACCTCCGCCTCCCCACCAGCAACCTGTAGCATATGTCACCCTAGCATCTACTGCATTGGACTGCCCCTTCTAAAACCAGTGGCATCCTTGTCCCGAGTGCCACACCCAAAATCCAGCCTCCCTTTTTGAGTCGATGACATATCATCCAACCCCACGCGGCACTACCATCAGAATGCAAAGGCTATGCATTTAAATGCATCACACAATTCACACATCTAAACCAACATCATTCAAAAAATTAAAATGGTCACATCAACTACAGATTATTTCTTACATCACAATTATAAGGATTGATTGTAGAAATAAAGTAGCTAAAGGGGTATTGTTTGAAGGGAAAGCTTGAAGACTAATACGAAGGTTCCACAACAGCTATGTGGTGACAACGGAGAAGAGATACTGTGGAATATAAGAACCCGGGGTACCCTCATAACAAGCCCAGAAGATATTCCCCGCAGGTCTGCTGCCGTGTGCAAAGGTACATATCCTAAAGGAAGTTGAATTTATGTTTAGATATGGTGGAAACAGTTGTAATCCGAGTTGTAAATAGGGTAGATAAAGATGTAAACTCTATCCAGTAACCGACTAGAATCTTGTAACTGATCGGAATCTCTTAACCGATCGGGACTCTGTAAACCGCCCCCTCCCTACTATATAAGGGTGAGGACAGGTAGCAACAGAGGCATCCAATCATCCAAGCACAAAGCGTCATCTTTTTACCAGAGCATATAGTGCTTTGAGCACTTCCGATCCGAGAGATCCACGTAATCCCAGCACACAAGATTAGGGTATTACCTCCATCGCTGAGGGCCTGAACCTGTATAAATTCCTGTCTTGTGTGACCTTCGAGTTTGAGATCAAGCGCCTACCCCATAAATTCATTGCCGACTACAAAAGTCCACAGTTGGCGCGCCAGGTAGGGGGGCGCTATAATCTTTTCCCACAGACTCGATGGTAGCAATCGGCGGATTCATCGCCACCTTCGTCTCTGGCCAGGCCTTCTGCTTCGGAAACCTGGATTTCATCGCAGATGCGCGCGGAGAGCTTGTTTGCCTGGTCCAAAACCAGATCCGATCTGGTGAAGAACAGTCCAACCCATCTCAGGTATGCCGCTCTGACTCACCCAGAAAACCAGTCGGCATTGTGAGGAACTGCTGCGATTTTCGCGGTGTCTTCGCTATTGAGGAGCAGGAGACTGATCTCCATCAAGAAGACCAAGAAGCTGCGGAGGAAGATCGTCGGCGTAGGGGTAAGGATGTTCCAGCACGATCTCCTCGATCGGGCGGCCGCAATGTCCGCGAAGATATCCTGCAGTCCAGGCTGGGAGATCAATCCGTCTTTCACATGCCAATGCAAAACGTCGTCGCCTCCAAGACGCTCCTCGACACGCTAGATCCGATGATCACAGCGGATAGTCCAGTAGCCCCGATTGTGGCCCAGATCAAGGCCATGGTGACGGCGGCAGCGATTATGCAGAACCAGGAAAAGCCGGTGGGAGAAGCACACTCGCACTCCCACGCGGCAACCCGAGTCGCCAGCAATCGGACAGCAACCAGTTGGAACACCGGCAGTCGGTGGCACACGCCACGGTAGGGGCGTCCACCGATTCTCGGCGCGACCTTCGCCAGACATCACGGCCCAGCGGCGGGGCGGGATGAGGAAGAAAGGCACGGACGCCATGACGACTATGAGCGTTTCGACACCGGCCGCGATCGACGAAATAATCAAAAATATGATAATCGCGACGACCACCGCCGCCGAGGTGGGTGCGATGACGAACGTCGAGTCTTGGACTCGCCGCGCCGTACACCACCCCGGCGTATTGATGATCATCGCCGAGCTAGAGGCTCACCACGACGGACTCCCCCTCATCATGATGAGAGATCTATCAACGGGATCCGGGCGTTTACTCCTCGGCTGCGCCGAGTGATATGGCCCGAAGGATTCAATCCCAAGGGCATCGTAAAATTCGATGGAGAGCGGGACCCGGAAGCTTGGCTATAGGTTTACGCCCTGGCAGTTAAAGCTGCTGGAGGAAACCAGACTGTCATGGCGAATTATCTGCCGGTCAACCTCACCCCCTCGACTCAAGCATGGCTCACGGGCCTCCCTGCAAACTCGGTAGGCTCCTGGAGTGATCTCTGCGATTAGTTTATTTCCAACTTCCAGGGCACCAACAAAAGGCCTGGCACTCCATGGGACCTGTACCAGCTGCACCAGAAAAAGAACGAGATGCTAAGAGATTTCATCCAGCGTTTCATGCAGAAGAAGAACACCGTCATGGAGGTATCTGAGGCGGTGGTGGTGGCGGCCTTCCAGAAAAGGGTAAGTGATCCTGATCTAATCAAAAAGATGTCCAGGAAGCCCCTGACCTCCATGAAGGAAATGTTCGCATTGGCCGATCGCTACGCCACAGCCTCAGATGCCCTGGCCGAACGTCAAGAAGATTGCCCGCCGCAGAAGAACAAAGGCGACAAGCCCGAGTCCTCAAAACACAAGGATAGGAAGTGGAAGAGTGAAGAGCTAGTTACGGCAGCCGATCACAACCGACCCCGAGCTATTCGGAGGGAGGCACCCGACTACAACACCGTCATGGAAGCAATCTGTCCTTTCCACCCTAAAGGAAAATACGCCGCCAAGGACTGCTTCACTTTGAAGTGTTTTGCGCACGAAAGCCACAGGCAACCCTCTCCTGCCAAGGGCGAAGTTTCTCCAGCAAAGAAGAAGGACCTCCCTGACGAAGAAGATTTCCAGGAACCCTGGCAAGAGTTGAACTACATCTACTGGGGCTCCACCGGATACGAATCCAAGCGGATGCAGAAACTTACCGCTCGGGAGATCAACGCTGTGGAACCGGTGACCCCCCAGTATTTGAGGTGGTCCGAGGTCCCGATCACCTTCGATCGCAAGGATCACCCCAACCGGGTCCCGTATCCGGGTAAGTTTCCTCTAGTGCTTGACCCTGTTGTGCGCAGCGTGAAGCTCAAGAGAGTTTTGATCAATGGCGGAAGTGGACTCAACGTCCTATTTGCCAAGACTTTTGATGACATGAGCATTCCCCGCTCCGAGCTGAGGCCGAGCGTCCAGCCGTTCCACGGAGTGATCCCTGGGGCGTCCTCGTTCGCACTCTGGCAGATTTCTATGCCTGTTACATTCGTGTAACATCCCAAAATTTGAGTTTTGGAATGTTTGATTTCAAAAATAAACCATTTGCATTTTCTTGAATTAATTCCAGCTTAATTTGAATTTTTCCATAAATGAAAGGATTTAATTTGACTAAACTATTCATCAAACTCAATTTGGGTTCATTATGCCCCAAGGAATTTTTCTGTATTTTTGGGGATTTTTCTGAATTTATTTGAATCTCAGGAAATTTCTAAAATCGAAAAAACGTTTTAATTTCCAAAAAGACTCTCGGGCCGAATCTTCTCCAGCCCACCGCCTCAGCCCGCGCTCCCTCGTCGGCCTGCTCCGCCTCGGCCCAGCTCCACTCCACTCCGTCCGGCCTACCCCGCTCCGCCCCGGCCCGCTCACTCGCTCACACGGCCCAGTTGGCCCAGCCCCGCGCCGCTGCCACGAAACCCTAGCGCCGCCCGCGTTGAAACCGCGTCCGTCGCCGTCTTGGAGTCCGGGCCGGAACGGCCTCCGAGACCCCTATTTTTCTAGTTTCTAATTTTTTCTAAAATCAAAATCTATCTTCAAGAACCATTTATTTTCAGTTTTGAGCTTGTTTGAGTCTCTGTTTTGTATTATTTGGTTCCGGTTCTTCTTTTCCGGTAGACGCTAATTCCGAGGGCGCGAACGAAGACTTTGAAGACCAAGACTCAGCTTTAGATCAGCAAGGCAAGTCATAATCCTTTGATCATGTTGATCCTATGTTTGCAAAAGTAATTTCTTTTAATACAAGTGCATGCTATTTTGTGTATCAATGCTTATTTCATGGAAGTAGATATGTTCCTAGTTGATATGATGCCACCTTGATTATTGGGATGCCATGTATCCATTGTTAAACCTAGGTTGGGACTTTACTAATTGGACATAATCATTATACCAACATTGGGTTACGTAGCTATGCTTAGACATGCTTAGATATACGTTGGGATTCATGTCACATATTGAATAATGTTAATCTTGACTTAATGAGATATTGAATCGTGGCCGTTAGCCACTGTTGTAAAATTTGTTGTACCATGGCTAGGTTTGCCATTGGTCTTGGTTGAACAAATTGTTTTCCCTCGGGCAAGTGATCGTGCAGTAAAGGGGGTGCTTTCTAGCACATTGGGATGTGGATGTCTTGCCTGAGACAACTTAAGGACTTAATCTTGTGAGCCATTGAACTGGGCCTAACCGTAATACCACGAGTCTGGTATGGGACAGACTTAGCTGATTAATTTGCAATGTCTAGCCTTGAGTACTGCCAATTGGTGGTGTGGGTTCCGGGATGGATGGGTAGATTCGCAAGGTGCAAGAGGGGGCCCTAAGGGGCGAAACCTTAGCGGACAGTACCGAGTTTAGCCAGTGCATTGTTAAGGCTTTGTCATGATATCTCTACGACACACCAAAGGAAGTGTGTTAAGATCGATTGCACAAAGAGATGGTCATGTCTTGTGGGTAAAGTTGTACAACCTCTGCAGAGTGTAAAACTATTCGAATAGTCATGTCCGCGGTCATGGACAAAGCCCGGGAATTTCACACCGGGTATAGAGTGTTTCATAAAATGTGGAATGTTGAATTGTTGGGATGTGAACGGGGAGTTCACTGTTGTTTTATTGTCTATCATTGATCTATCAATCATTTATTTACCTTTTTATAAATATGCTTTCAATCTATTTATTGTATTTGAATTCAAGTTATTGCTTTCTGCATATGAAACATATAGCCATCCTTGTCAAGTCGTGCATGAATATATTGCATCAATCCCTACGGCTTGCTGAGTACCTTTGTACTCACGGCTTTATGCCCTTGTTGATCAGTTGCTGAAGGAGATAATGAATATCATGAGGAGGAATTCTATGAAGACTACGTGGATTAGGAAGGCGTTTCCCGCACGATTGCCCGTGGCATGTCGAATGGCTCAAGTTATCTTTTTCGCTGCAATAGTATTTGTTTCTTAAGCCCTTAAGGCATAATGGTGTAAACATTGACCATAAGGTCGTTTGCTTTATTTAATAATAATTTGCTTCTTCCTAGTTAATTCGTTGTATGGAATGGTATTTCATCTTTGTTTCCACTGTGTGCACTAGCGTGATCCTGGACTAGTGCAGTATACACAGAGGGTTTTGGATTTGCAAATCCGGGTCCCAACAATTCGGCACCAAGGATAATTTTCGGACTGAATATATCAATTTTGAGGTAGCCAATTTCGAGACGGCGTACCACGCTATCTTGGGAAGGCCCAGCCTAGCTAGATTCATGGCCGTTCCACACTACTCCTACACGATGATGAAGATGTCGGGGCCCCAAGGCGTCATTGCGGTCCGAGGAAACGTCAAGCAATCCTCGCAATGCGACCGAGAGAATCATGAACTCGCCGAACTGCAGGAAGCGGGGGTCGAGGCGAAAAATATCCAGACTGAGGCTGCCACGTTGCAGGACGAAGGAGAGGTTCCATCCAAGAAGTAGGCCACATTAGGAATCAAGCCCGGTGAAGGAACCAAACGAATCATTATTGACTCGTTCGACACGTCTAAAACGACTTTGATTGGGACAGGGCTCGAGGACAAATAGGAAAGTGCGCTCGTCACCTTCCTCCAAGCCAACAAGGACATCTTCGCCTGGAAGCCATCTGATATGCCAGGTGTACCAAGGGAGGTGATCGAGCACTCTCTCCACGTCGACGAGAAGGCGAAACCGATCAAACAAAGGCTTCGGCGGTCGCTCCAGATCGCCGAAATGCCATCAAGTAGGAGATCACCAAGCTTTTAGCTGCCGATTTTATCAAAGAGGTGTATCACCCTGATTGGTTAGCGAATCCTGTATTGGCTCAAAAGAAAAATAAAACTTGGCGCATGTGCGTTGATTATACCGATCTTAACATGGCATGTCCAAAGGATCCCTTCGGGCTGCCCCGAATCGATCAGGTGGTCGACTCGACTGCCGGGTGCTAAATTTTGAGATCTCTTGATGCCTATTCAGGTTACCATCAGATTCGCCTAAAGGCGGAAGATCATATCAAGACATCGTTCATCACGCCTTTCGGAGCCTTCTGCTACACCACGATGGCATTCGGCCTGAAAAATGCTGGCGCGACTTACCAACGCGCGATATAGCGGTGTTTTCACGCCCAGCTCAGGCGCAACGTGGAGGCATACGTGGACGACGTCGTGGTAAAGACTCAGGAAAGGAAGGATCTTATCACCGACCTAACCGAGACATTTGAGAGTCTGAGGACCTTTAGCATGAAGTTAAATCCCGAGAAGTGTGTTTTCGGAGTATCTTCAGGAAAACTGCTTGGGTTTATTGTATCTCAGCGAGGAATCGAAGCCAACCCGGAGAACATCAACGCCATATCAAACATGAAACCGCCGACTTGCCAAAGAGACGTCCAGAAGCTTACGGGGTGTATGGCCGCGCTCAGCAGGTTCATCTCCCGACTAGGTATGCGAGGAATGCCATTTTTCAAACTTCTCAAAAAGCAAGACAAGTTCGAGTGGACGCCAGAAGCACAGCAAGCATTTGAAGAACTTCTTAACGACACCCCCAGTTTTGGTCTCGCCAATGCCGGAAGAACCTCTGTTACTCTACATCGCGGCAACGACTCATGTAGTCAGCGCTGCCATCGTCGTAGAGAGGGAGGAGCCAGCTCACGTGCACAAGATCCAACATCCAGTCTACTTTGTTGGTGAGGTCCTGAGTGAATCCAATGTACGATATCCACAATTGCAGAAATTATTATATGCCGTACTGCTTACATCTCGCAAGCTTAAGCATTATTTCCAAGAGCATGCCATTTCGGTGGTCACCTCCTTCCCGATTGGGGACATACTCCACAACTAGGAGGCCACTGGGAGAATTGGCAAGTGGGTAGTCGAACATGGGGCCTTCGATATCTCATTCAGGCCTCGAACTGCCGTCAAATCTCAAGCGCTCGCCGACTTTACAGCCAAGTGGACAGAGCTTCAGAACCCAACAACTACCAAGGAACTCGAGTATTGGACAATGTACTTCGATGGATCCCTCATGCTCAGCGGCGCAGGGGCTGGTATAGTGCTCATATCGCCAAGCGGGGAAAGGTTGAGATATGTCCTCCAAATATTTTTTTCCTGCATCAAACAACGCCGCCGAGTATGAGGCACTCATTCACGGCCTCCGTATTGCCCTATCCCTCGGAATCCGACGCCTGGCAGTTCGCGGAGACTCAATGCTCGTGGTCAACCAAGTGCAAAAGGAATGGTCATGTATCGAAGACAACATGGCGGCCTATTGCCAGGAGGTACGAAAGCTAGAAAGCAACTTTGACGGCCTGGAGCTCGTTCACGTGCTCCGGCGAGACAATGAAGCAGCCGACGAATTGGCGAAGATGGGATCCTGCTGGTCCAGAGTACCCGTGGGAGTTTTCGTGGAAGAAATCCATAAGCCCACAATTAGCACCCGGCCAAAAGCGGATGCCCCGGTAGGGAAAAGTGAAGAAGCGGAGGTCTTGGTCATTATCCCAGATTGGAGAACTCCATACTTGGATTACCTGATCAAGGACAAGCTCCCCGAGGATCGTGTGCAGTTTGAAAGGATAATGAGCCGAAGCAAGAATTATTTGGTCATCAGAAAAGAGCTCTATCGGAAAAGGTCCTCCGGCATACTGCGACGGTGCATATCAGAACAAGAAGAGAGAAATCCGCTCAAGGAAATCCACTTGGGAACTTGTGGGAATCACGCAGCATCATCAACCCTGGTCGAAAAGGCTTATCGCCAAGGGTTTTTCTGGCTAACAGCTGTCACAGATGCGGAGGACGTCATCCGAACATGCGAAGGATATCAGTTCTTCGCACGGCAAATAAACAAGCCAGTAAAGGAATTACAAACCATCCCGATCACATGGCCATTTGCGGTATGGGGGCTCGACATGGTGGGACCTTTGAAGAAGGTTCAGGGAGGCTATACTCATCTCTTCGTAGCCATCGACAAATTCACCAAGTGGATTGAGGCCAAGCCAGTCGCCACCATCACGACGGCAAAAGCGAAAGAATTCTTTCACGAAATCATGGTTAGATTTGGCGTACCCAATCGAATCATCACGGATAACGGCACTTAGTTCAGAGGTGGGATATTTCAAGACTGGTGTGAAGAGCTTGGCATAAAAATTTTCTTTGCGTCAGTGGCGCACCCCCGAAGCAATGGCCAGGTAGAACGAGCCAACGGTATGGTGTTACAAGGCATAAAAGCGAGAACTTTTTATCGACTCCAACCATATGCCACTCGATGGGTCAAAGAATTGCCTTCGGTGCTCTGGGGGCTGCGAACTACCCCCAGCAGAGCAACCGAGCAGTAACCTTTTTTCTTGGTATACGGCTCCGAGGCGGTACTGCCCACCGAACTAGAATTCGGATCCCCACGGTCGCGGAGTGAGGAGCCACACGTTCTCCAAAGGAGATCTAGTCCTCAGAAAGAACCAGAAGTGCGAGCATAAGCTCTCCCCAAGCTGGGAAGGCCCTTACATTGTCGATGAAAAAGTTCGCCCGGGGACCTACAAACTCAAGCGCGAAGACGGCACGGCAGTCAGCAACACCTGGAATATAGAACAACTACGTCGTTTTTTCGCTTAAACTTTGTATTTTGGCTCAAAACTCTGTATTTCCTCTATAAACAGAAATTAAATTTGAAAGTTGCTTTTTTACAATCTTCATTTCGAGTGCCTTACTCCTAAGGTAAGGCTCAGGGACATACGTCATAAGCTATGTCCCGAGCACAGAAATGAGTCGATCGGATGAGATTTCGGTCGGACCAAAACCACAAGCCATCGAACCACTCAAGGATATACGCATTTTATACCCACACGATTCAGAAGCAGGAAACACCTTTACATATTTTTAATTTACAGGTCCAAAGTTTCCACGATGGACAGGGAGGTGTCCTTAACTTCCTCCCAGAGCTCGACGGCCCGATCCTCATTTACGTTGCTGGCGTAGCCTTCCTTGACGGCTTCAAGATCCACCCGAGGATAGAGTGACTTGGTGATCGCCAAAGCCTGGCTGGCGCCATTGGCCACCGACTCCTTCAAAAGATTATTGAGCATCCCGGGGGCTTCCTCTAGCCGAGAGATAATTTGGTCCCTGCTGACTGGCCTCTCATCCATGGGGTGAAGCGAACCCAGCAGCGGCCCAGAGGCCTCCTGAAGCTTGGCACATGACGCCTCGAGGACTTCCACCTTCTCGCTGAAGACGAAGTATTGCGCCCGAGTTTTGAATCTGTAAAATGCAAAAACAAAGCATTAAGAAAGGCAGTGAAAGCAGGATGAAGCCAGATCGCCAGCTGTACCTTCAAACTCCTTCTCCAATTTTGCCCTGGAATCCTCCGTGGTTTTGAGTTGTCCTTGGAGCTTTGCGAAAGAAGAATCCCGGGCTGACGAGGAGACAGAAAGATCAAAGGGCTGGAATGCTAAACAAAAGCATGAGGCAAGCCCAATAAATAGCTACCTCGAAGGGAGCCGATGACGTCCAACTTGTCCTGGCGAAGAGCGCTTTGCTCCTCCCGTGACGCCTGGATCTCGGACCGAAGGGACCACAGCTCGGCCGCATACCCGGCCTTGACGCGCTCTAAGTCGGCCAAGTATTCCTGGCACGTTCGGATTTCGGGGAGCATCTTTTGGAAGTATTCGGATTTCTGCTCAAAGCGCTCCCCTATTTTCTGCAATCATCAAAGGAAAAGGTAACCACATTACCAACAGCAGAAGCAGGAGCACAGCGATTGTGGTGGAGTGCTTACCCAGGCCGCACGCGCACAGGCCGAAGCATGAAGGTAAAAATCGTTCCTCTCCTTCTCCTCCTCCTCCAGGTCGTCCAAGAGCTTCAAACCTTCCTCCTAATCAATCCACGCAGCCTCCGTTATAAGTCGAGGGCGAGCAGGGGCCGGGGGGACTCGGTGAATTTCTTCGACCTCGGGGGACGGGCAGGAAGTCGGCTCTTGAGCAGCAGGGCCCGGCATCGGAGCAGGAGGGACAAGAGACGGTACTGGGGAACTGGGAGGCGTTCCGGCATCCCCAATGACGGTTCTCGCGACCGATGCGCAAGCCCTCGGGGGCTTATCCTCTACAGAGGACACAGTCGGCGTTCCGACAGGAACTTCGAGACAAGGATCCCTATGAGGAAAGATCGTCAACAAACCTGCAAAACGAGTCAAATAGGAGTCGGCGAGGTGATGAACCTGTCGGACTTCCTCATCTTCATTGGGGGCTTCTTCCGAGTAGACGGACCGCCTTGGGAGGAACCACTCGGGGCGGTACCGGCTGGACCTTGGAGCCCCTCCCGGTGCGGCGGAACCACGTGCTCATGTGAAAGGAGAGCCGAAGGCGCTAGAGCTCGTGCTGACGGGTCTAGAATCATAGGACCGCCGGCCGAGCATCGAGGCGCCACGGGATCCTCGGTCAATGCCTTTCGCCCCTTCTTCGCGGTAGGGCTTCCCGCGGAGGAACTTGCCCGCCGCTTCGAGAAATCATCTATACGAGCGGGCATTTTCGGGAGTGGCGCGACGCTGAAGAAGGCAATGCGATCCTACGAAGGGAGACTAAAAATTAAAGGACATTCTGAAACGAAGACGAAGATCTCTTAAAGTGTGCTCACCTCAGGAGGGGGGCGAGAAACGGTGAAGGACCTCGGGCATCTCACGGAGGATATATCAACGCTCGGTATGAAGAAGTCGCCGACCCGAGCAAAGATTTGTTCCCCAGACAACTCATCGGGCCGTTCACGGGTCGGATCGTCTTTTCCTTCATACGCAAATCCTAGGTGGACTCCCTCCTTCAAGGGTTGTATCCGGCGAGCGACAAAGTGCAGGGCCAGGCCTACCCCCGTAAGACCTCCTTCCTTCAGCTTTTCGATCAATGCCAGAAGGTCATGAACCTGGTCCATGTCGACAGAATTGGGAGTAGATATCCAGGAAAGAGACGCTTTGGGCCGGCGTCCGGCGAAGGGAATTAGGGCATTGTCGAGGTTGCCACAATAGAACCACTCCCGGTGCCAGCCTTTGTTGGAAGTTTTGAAGGGAATCGCGAAGTAATTCTTCTTTAGCCCTTCCTAGAGTTGAAATCCGGCTCCCCCGACAACTTTGCGGTCGCTCTTGGAAGGATAATGTTTCAGAAGGTAAAAATGGCGAAAAAGGTCGAAATGGGGGCTGACGTCCAAGAAGGCTACACAGAGGTGGACAAAAAGAGATATTTGAAGAATAGAGTTGGGATTCAAATTCACCAGCTTGATTTCATAGAAGAAAAGAAGACCGCGAAGAAAAGTGCTGACCGATAATCTAATCCGCGTTGGAAAAAGGATTCGAATACCACCACCTCCCCAGGACGAGGAGTGGGGACGGTTTCACCAGCAGCCATATGAGCGGAAATCAAGGCTAGGTCTGGGAGAATCCCGTCTTCCACCATGGACTGCAGCTTTTCCTCCATCGTCGTCGAGGTCGTCCAATCCTGCGGCGAAGGCGGTGAGGAAGAAGAAGACATCTTTGAAAGGGAAGTCGGAAAGGCAAAGGAAAAGAAGGAGAGAGGGTGCAGCAAGAGAATGAACCGTCGGACACCGTACGGCCTAAACCTTTTAAAAGGGGAGAATTGGTCTTCGACTAATCGGCGGAGAAAAGATTGCGAAGCGTCGCGTCATTCCAAGATTCCCAATAAATGATTTGCAGGCCTGTCGTTTCAACTAACAGAGTTTGACAGAGTTTAACCGAGTAAAATCGGGGCACGTCGCTTCGTGCGACGGGGCATTTACTCCACTTTCTGGTCTAAGCGGGGCATGGGCGATCTCCAAAATGGATAAAACATATCTTCTCACAGTATACCCCACGCTGGGTCACAAGGTGGTTACCGCATGACGGAATCATGTACCGCGAGTTAAGCCTAAGCAGACACGGATCGAAGGGTGTGCCCCACAAGGGTCATGAAAATTGTGCGTCGTATTAAACGAGTACAGACACCTTTGGATAAAAACGTGATACAATCCAAGAGAGTCTAAGCCGTATCCGACATCAGTCGGGAAAGGGTATCACTCGGCCAAGAGCCACGTAAACGTGATACGCTCCAAGAGAATCTAAGCCGTATCCGACGTCAGTCGAGAAAGGGTATCACTCGGCCAAGAGCCACGTAAACGTGATATGCTCCAAGAGAGTCTAAGCCGTATCCGACATCAGTCGGGAAAGGGCATCACTCGGCCAAGAGCCACGTAAACATGATACGCTCCAAGAGAGCCTGAGTTGTATCCTACGCCAGTCGGGTACAAGTATCACTCGGCCATGAGCCAGAAAAACATCGATACATTTCAAATTGGACTAAAATTATATCTTGCAGCAGCCGAACAAGAATACCGATTGGCCAAGAGCCATGATGTACCACAAGTTGGGACCCAAGTTACGTCCAACAATCGTCAGACATGGATATCGTTTGGCTTCAAGCCAGATGGACACAGACGTCGTCGATGTCAAGTAACATGCGAGTTCTGAGACACCCTAGAACGGGGCTACTGCATAGTCAAGGGACAAACAAGAGACTCTTCTACAAAAGGTATTTCTTTATTATGTACAAAAATTCCCCAGGCATTACGCCTAGGAAACTATATGTTACAGGAGAGCTATGCTTCTCCGCGGTGCGCTCGGCCGGGCGCCTCGATGAGGGGATCCCTGGCCTTGGAAAGGGCAGGGACGACCTCGAGGAGAGCGTTGACGGCCTCGCGGTCGAGCCACTTCGCCATTTCCTCCAGCTGTTCTTCAAAGGCCCGGTCAAACTCCTCCCAGCGCTTGATTAGCCTCAGGTCCACCTGTGCCTGATGATACCATGAGGCATGATGAGGATAAAAGCTTGAAGCAGAAAAGTGAAAGACAGAAAGTGAAGAGACACATTTTTAAGCGTTGGTGCGCCTTTTATAGCCGATTTGGTGAAATTGAAGTTATTAAGCAACGGAAGCCGAAGAGGTTTTAAGTAAATGCAACTGCAGAAGACAAAGAGTTTTTTGGCAAAAACAAGTTGGCATGGAAAAACAAGATGACCTCGAAGACTGCCTGATGGTTATCTACGGTGAGGATAAAAAATTCAAGCGAAAAAATATTCAATCTACGTAATGCGGGATGAAGTCCGCGAGGCTACACGCAATAAAGCCTACCTGGTAAAAGGTTGCACTTGGGGAAGGTCGAAAAGATTATGGATTATAATTGAGTACTTCATAATTCGCTCGTTACAAAAAGAGAATTTCCGATTAAAGGGAAGGAATCAGTCGGAGGTTCGAGTCAGGGACAAGTCGGAATTTCAGGAAACAACAAATGCGAGTAGAAGTTTTGAAATCAGAACATAGCGATCGGATCATGAAGCACTCGGGGGCTACTGTGGAATATAAGAACCCGGGGTACCCTCATAACAAGCCTAGAAGATATTCCCCGCAGGTCTGCTGCCGTGTGCAAAGGTACATATCCTAAAGGAAGTTGAATTTATGTTTAGATATGGTGGAAACAGTTGTAATCCGAGTTGTAAATAGGGTAGATAAAGATGTAAACTCTATCTTGTAACCGACTAGAATCTTCTAACCGATCGGAATCTCTTAACCGATCGGGACTCTGTAAGTAGCCCCCTCCCTACTATATAAGGGTGAGGACAGGTAGCAACAGAGGCATCCAATCATTCAAGCACAAAGCGCCATCTTTTGACCAGAGCATATAGCGCTTTGAGCACTTCCGATCCGAGAGATCCACGTAATCCCAACACACAGGATTAGGATATTACCTCCATCGCTGAGGGCCTGAACCTGTATAAATCCCTGTCTTATGTGACCTTCGAGTTTGAGATCAAGCGCCTACCCCATAAATTCATTGTCGACTACAAAAGTCGACAGATACCAACAAGACAAACAAAATAGCTGCCATAGGAGGAGGTACTAGGTGATGGCCAAAGTGAGGAAAACAAAAGTAACATATATGATGAGGAAACAAGGAGGTAGTAGATTGGAGGGTGTGGTGAGCCAACCGCATGGGCTGAGATGTTGACTGTGGCCAGGGGAAATGCAAAGACAATGGAGACGATAGAGGTGGGTGGTTGTTGGTATTGGCGACGCCGAATAGTTGGGGGTGTAGGGATGAATATATAGTTGTTATGCAAGTGTTGGGAGATTTATGAGCCATTGGATTTTATCCAACACTCATATCGTATTTTATTTAGGTCTAATTTGGATGGGCTAGATTGGACCGATCCAGCCCACCCAAATAGGCCCTCAAGAGGATGAGGTGTAGAATAGAATGCTATTCCCCAACATGTCCAAATCGTTTATGCTCCAATTTTTTAGAATGTTCCAATAATGCTAATTGATTAACACTAAATATTACCTACTTCAGTTTCAAATGTCAAGTCAACTAGTAAGAAAACAATAGATTTCTGTGTAGCCCATTGTAACTCGTATGTGTAGGATCATCCTATAGGTTTATGAAGGGTCTTGCCTTAGTTATTGGGTCTGTATGAAAGATAAAATTAGGACGAAAAACACAAAACAAAGAAAATACAAAAGTGTGTCAGTAAAACATTCTAATAGTATAATCATTTACAAAATGCCCCCCCTAGATGGGGCCGTGAGGGGTCACACATCTCGCACAAATTGAACTATCACTGCCGGATCAAATCGAAATCCGGCAGTGATGATAATTATCACTGCCGGTTATACATAAAACAGGCAGTGATAATTATCACTGCCTGTTTTCTCCATGAACCAGCAGTGACAAGCTTGCATATTTTTTGTGCAATATATATATTTTTATACAATTGTTTATACAGTGTCCATATGTAGTATATAAAGCATCGTTCAAATCATAATTCAAATATATCCATGTATATATGAAGCATCGTTAAAATCATAATTCAAATATATTAAATTAAGCATCACATAAATTGTTTTTACAATAATTTGTTTACAAATGTAGCTCGACTACATCTCATCCCATTCGCTTTGATTTTACAAAGAGTGAAGTAGACATGTCACGCGCGTCTAGGTCGTAGGAATGAGAGCGATGAGGCTACTCGTGGAACTCGCCGTTTGGATTGATGATCTCATCATGAATGAATCAGCGATCTGTTCTTGAATTGCTATAATTTCATCGACAATAACTTATTGGTTCTCGGTTTGAGTGCTGTTTTTAACAAAAAGGAAGTTAATTAATGATGATATTTGTTAAATAAAAAAGGCATCAATGTGTAATTACGTAGCATGGCCGTTATAGCCGACACTCTCGTGACAATTGAATGCATATTTGTACATACATAGTATGCACATGAATTGTTTCCGGTCTGCCTCATGCATGGAAAGTCATTTATTATTTCAAAATTTTCCTATATGGACGATCTAGAACACTTTTCTTGCGATCGCCGTGCGAAAGCCCTGTGAATGATTTTGAATAGTAATTAAACTTAAATGCAATAGAATAGAATTTTGCTAGAGTAATAGCATAGCGATCGAGTTTACATTCGGCATGTCCCAAAGGTCTTCGTGCAGATTAGTTTGTTTTCTCCCGAGTCCAAGACAAAATCTCGCTAGCATTTAACTAGATGGCGAGGAAGACCAGTGAAAACTGCACATATATGTCAACGTAGTCAATTACTCCCACATCGTCGTGTTATGCAAAAATAGTAAAGCGATATTAGAAGTAAGGAGATCGTACTTGAAGTTATAGGGTAAAAATACGGAGGTTTTGTATTGCGACTTCAAAAAGTATTAAATAAATAGTCTTCAGCGAACTATGGATTGTCCTTCACAAGCTTCTCGTTGTGAGCCGGATCTAGGAATGCTAGATTGTCATTGTTATTTCTTCTACATGTACGTATCTCCATTCTACATAAGAAAGAAGTTAGACATGCAATTAAACGATACAAAAATGCTCAACGATATACAGACGGACATACAAAGTCCATAGTCTAAGTATATTCACGTCCGGGGCATCTTCTTTGGTACAACATATCTGACTCAGTGAAAAGAACCCAGCAGATGTTATCCCCATTGTGTAAATCTTACTCTGTGTATCATTGCGACGCCTCCATACCATCGTTGGATTGCTGCATGTACCATCGATGGGCCGCGCGCGATTGTGTTGTGAGGTTGTCGAAATGAGTGGTTCAACCGGCGGTTTTCCCATAACGAACTTCCACCTTAGACCTTGCACGGAGCATCTAGTTGAGCAAAGCATCGCTTGAGCATCCCGCTTTAACGTGTTGGCACTAGCGCTGCAAGTATTGCTTTCTGGATATGCGCTCGTAGTCCGACATTTTGCAAGGTTCAGAAGCCTGCCCCGTCTTTTGCACTTTTGCCATACTCAAGAAAAACTTTTGCGTGTCAGCATCAACTTTAGTATTCTTACATGATGGCACCTTTTTAAAGTGAGATGTTACGTAGGCGCTTACATGCTTTTTCTGTTCTTCTTCAGTCATGTCAGCTGATAATTTCTTATGTGATTGTCCTAGGTTCACAGATGGTTGAGATTTCTTCGAGGACGGTGCCGACTGCCGAGGTGTTCTTGGTGTTCGATTCTTTTCAGATTTTGGCGGAGGAGTCGGGCTTTTACGGATGGTGCCGCGCAGAGTTGGACTTTTACGGTTGGCGCGAGAAGCGGCGGAGGTCTATGTGTGGAGAGTGCGGCTGATCATCATCGTCGTCGCCCTCATCGCCCGAGCCAAACTTAATCAAGCTCTTGCGCCACGCGAGGAAGCCATGCACGTTTTCTCCTAGTTTTTTGTTTCCATCCTGCTTGAGGATCTCTACCTCCATTTTTGGTATTGGCGGATGACCTTTGTCCGCCGACCTGGCGAATCCCTATGGTATCAGGCGGCGATGCAAAACTTGCGACTCTGGCATGGCCAAGCCACGCCTCGGCCACCTTTATGGTAATGCCATGTGCGGCCAAATGTAGCTTGCGGTGTCGGTTCTTTGATGTCATCCACAGAAAATGCAGTCCAAGCTCTTGAGAATCCTGTGGGCCTTGTTGCTCTTACGAGCACCGGATCGATGAGCTCGAGGTCATCACGGGTGGCGGTTGTGGTGACAGACTTTCGTGCGGCTTGCTCCATAGCCTTATCTAGTTCCGCTCTCTGTTCCTCTAGCGCTCTCGCGACAACATCTTTTATCTGACGTTCCAGTTGATCTTCTCTTAATCTCTTTGAACGCTTGTACAACCGTGCATCTGCGGGGAAGGCTTCTTTCCACGTGACCAAACCAACTCCCCTGGTGCGACCTGGATGCTCCTTGTTACCCAGGGCGATGGTTAGCTCGTCATTCTCCCTTCGTGGCGTGAAGGATCCTTGGGAGACTACATGTGAGCATCTGTGATTCTACGCAGCACTTCCTGCTCTCTATCGCTTCTGAAGCTTAAGATGCCATCATCGGAGATAGAAGCACCCCTCCCAAGCAACGATTGCTTGATCGTTAAGCAAAAGCGACGTCGCAGGAATTATACCCTTGCGGTTAGTTTTTCTTGGACCGATCCCATCGGTATTTTCTTCACGTACCCTCCTGTTCCTAGTTTGTGAGGTGAATATTCTTATCGCGTTTGCTTTATTCCTTTGACTTACTATGTGAGCTTCTTGATCCTCTTATGCATACAAATTCATCCCAAAACTCCCTTAACTTTGGGTGCGTGTCAAAATTTGGCGTTTCATTCTTTTCACATAATTCTTGTTTAGTCTTGTCTTCCAATTCTTCCCGCAGTGCACATGATCTGAGTGCTCGTTTCTTTGCAACCAGCTCGGTCCCTTGGGGAGGCTGGAAAACTTGTTTCAGCTTGTCCCATAATGAGTTCTTCAGGTCATTAGGTACCACCCATGGGGCACCTCCGTGGCCAATCCATGATCTATAGCTGATGGGCACATCATCCCTAGCAAGAACCCGCAGCTGTCTGTCTGGCCCCAATGATGACTCTGGTATAGCAGGTTCCCCGACTGCCGAGAGCTCCACTATGTTGAAAATTCCCTTAGGCATCTTGTTCGGACCATGACTTGCTTGCGCCTTCGTTGATCGGGCGTGCGAGCCTACAATTTGATCTTCTAAATTATTAGTAAATGCGGGCCTACAATGTTTTGGGAACCACGATGTACTAAAACTTTACCTCGCCTACGTTAGTAACGTCAGGTTGGTCCATGGCAGGATCCTGCAAGTTCAGATAGGACGTTGGGCTATTATTTGGGCTACCCCTTCCTCCTTCATCCATATTTGAGGGCCCAACTCCCTCCGGCACTTGTCCTTCGTCGGAGGCCATTCCTAGCAAGTTTACCAGAAATTTCAAATTAACAAGGTCATTTTTTAAAGACACATACAAATGAAGATTGACATTAAAGTTAATCCCGTGATAAGATGTTTACATATTCGACACTGTAACATGTTTGTTTACTAGGTTTTTTCCCAAAAGGCATGTGCACAACTACGAATGCTTGCAATACATATCGCCAAAAACAAAGAACATGCTAAACTGTGTGACTATTATGACAGCAAGTGCAACAGGATGGACAAAGGCAAATCATGGAGAAATGGCATGACAGTCAAAATGATATTTGTAGGGAGCCCAACTTCAATCAACCAAGTGCTTTGAATGACAAATACAGAGGGGAGATAACGAAAGAGCCTAAAAGCAATCAAAATCTTATCAATGACAAATACTTACACCACAGACATCTTAACACATTTTGTATGCCTTAAACATGAATGTACAGAACTCCAAATACTTACACCACATATACATATACATCTTTGAAGAATACATACACATATACATCTTTCGAGGATACATACATATATACATCTTTCGAGGATACATACACATATACATCTTTCGAGGATACATACACATAGGATACATACACATATACATGTTTGAAGAATACATACACATATCCATGCATGGCAGATTGTACTAACAAGCAACAAACCATTTAATTTCTGAAGAAAAACAAGTAACAAACCATAACATACATTATGGATACCAAATGCAGTACTAGCTCAGATCTTGATGCATGGTAACGATACAGAAAATGTATAAATTACTTAAATTTTATCTATTTCGAGGAGTAGCATTTTCGAAATTTTCACATTTGCTAAGATTTTTACATTTCTCATGCAGGTTGATCATGTGCCTCTTCGGAACATTATATGTGTAATCTTTATTTGGATTTAAGGGGACAGTATGTTGGAGAAACTTATTTTATTTTTGCGTCTATGCCTAGCCTTATAAGCATGTGATCCTAATTCATCGGTTTGTGTTGTTTTAGTTAATCATCTCTTTTCCTCCGTGCGAGATCCGGGATCTGGTTTCTTGCAAATCATATACTTCATCACAGATGCCCAGTGCGTACTATTCATGGTTTTTTTTACTCTGCAGTTTCACATTTCTTGCTGCATCTACGCGCCAACAAAATGGTTTTTTTTGTGAACACATTTCCATTTTTCCCTTAAAAGAATTAAAGAAAATTTTCACGCGTGAAGCCTTTTTTACTCGTTCTATGAAACTTTGTCTTTCTATTAGAATTATAATTCACTTGAATTGTTTTATCCATCATTTGAAGTGGAATTTTTCAAGCCATCAGCGTAATAGGCTTCAGTACTATCTGTTGGGGTGAGCTAATATTATGTCAATATTTCTACCATCATGAGAACCAGGATCCTGAGGCAAATTGCACACTTCGGAATCACAACTGAAATCCAAAACCAATAGTTTCCAGTTCTTCCCCATTTGGATTTTTGAAAACATTAACTTACCTCTAGAATTCGACTGGGGGGCCAATTTGAGGCGGTCTGTGGCGGCGGTCAGCGGTGCGGGCGCGAGCGAGGCGGCGGCAAGGCGGTCTGACGGAGTGCGAGGTGTGGCGAGGCGGTGAGGTCGAGGCGGCATACCGGGAGGTTGAGGCGACGAAGTGGTGGCGTGAGGTTGAAGTGGAAATGAGGGTGAGTGGTGCGGCGTCGAATTTATAGGGTTGGAGTATCACTGCGGGTCTCCACAAAAACCAAGAATGATACACTATCTTCGCCGAGCACAAACAGAACCGGCGATGATAGCGGAATTATCACTTCCGGCTCACGCGCAACCCGGCAGTAATACCTATTTTCACTACGGTCCAATCTAAAACCGCGATAATACTACATTATCTTTGCCGAGTGTATCTACACCGGCGGTGAAAATATTTATCCTCGCCGATTCAAAACAAAAACGGCGATAATACTTGATTATCACTGCCGGGTTAATACTAGAAACCGGCAGTAATAAACCACATCACTGCCGGCTTAATGAGACAACCGGCAGTGATAAGCTCCGGTCACTTATGTCAAATTTTCAATTAATTTCTTTTCAAAGGGTGATTGCTTTGGGATTTTTGAAATCCTATCAAATTTTATCCAAATTTTCTGAAAATGTTTGGAGAAATACTTCAGGACATGTAATATTTAATTTAAATATTTCCCCTTAGTTTTGACAAAGTTGTAAAATTATAAAAATCCAGATTGCTCACTGTTTTAATAGTTTTAATATTTTAAAATAAAAAAATTCACACAAATTCAAACAAATGCAGTAGACTAACCATTGCTTCAAAAATTCACACAAATACAAAAAATCACACAGATGAAGTTTAATTCACACAAATTGTTACATATGAGAAAAGAATAATACCACTATTACAGATTTGTATAACAGAATCGGTTCTTTTTTGTCATTACAGTCGGTTCCAGTGGCGATACGAAGTCTTTGGATAGTGATGAGGTGGAGTTATCACAGTCGGTTTTGGCCCGATTGTGATAAAGCCTCATTAGAATCGGTTCTTAGGTGAAACTGATTCTGATGAACACATTATCACAATCGGTTTTTTTGAATAACCGATTCTGATAAAGGTCATCAGAATCGGTTCTTTGAAGGAAGCGATTCTGATGACCCCCTCATTAGAATCGGTTCTTTTGTGGAACCGATTCTGATAACCACGTTATCAGAATCGGTTCCACACAAGAACCGATTCTAATGAGGGGATCAGCACAATCGCTTCCTTGAAAGAACCGATTCTGATGATGGATCATCACAATCACTTTATTTCAAGAACCGATTGTAATGGTACAGTTATCACAATCGCTTCCGTAAAAGAACCGATTCTACTGATGTGGTCATCACAATCGCTTGTTTAAAAGAACCGATTCTGATGAGAGGTCATCAGAATCAGTTCCTCATAAGAACCGATTCTGATGATAGGGTCATCACAATCGCTTTCTTCAATAAACCGATTCTGATGATAGGGTCATCCGAATCATGTATATAAGAACCGATTTCAATTATAACATGTAGATTACGCATTTTTAACTCATAAACAAGTACTCTCGAACAGGAGACGTAGGTTACGCATTTTTAACTCTAACGTAGATCATATTACAGTAACAATAATAACATGTAGATCATATTACTGTATTTGCAGTAGATGATGAAAGCATGCATTGTGAAATTTGAACTCAGAAATGTTTACAAAAGAATCACAAGCAAGTAGGTGTAATGTGAACATGATAATTGAAGCATTCTGGAACATATATCCATGTCAAGATCAAAGGAGCATTCTGATGAACTTACACTAGATGAGCTTGGGTTTTCCTTTCCGGCTATACTTGATGAGCTTGGTACCTTTCTTCAAAGTAATAACGACTAGCTACTTCCAACAAACCTGTTATACACAAAAGGGAACTTACATGGGATCAAAAATAATTTTCACTTAAACACATGATTCCAATAAAAGGGTTGGCGAGATATACAGGTCCTTGGACTGTATATAATTATTTTGTAATAATGTTTTATGAATAATCTAATGGCCAATGTAAATAGTTTCTTTCACATATTAGTACTCAATGTTAAAGAAGTTGGAATGTATGTTTTCTAAAAGGTCATATGTCTACGAACAGGTACACAACATATACAGTTTCTGCAATGCTGTAGGGCATGCGGAAACTCCAACCACCTAAACAGCTGCACTTTGAGACATGTGCAATAAGAATGCAACTAAAATGAAGAGAGAAAATAGTTTGAAAATGACATAGGATTTGGTAGACAGAAATATCCATTTGATTGTCCATTGCTGGAAGCAATGTTGCTACTGGAATTTACACTGCACAAGGTTGTCAAAGCATGTCCATAGTTTGCAATAAGAACCTCATCCTCTTTTCCATCTACAGATTTCGCTATAGGAATTGCATGAATGACTTCTTTAAATTGCATGAAGCAAGATCAGAATTGTATGAGGCAGAAAACCACACTAACCAACAAGAGTGGTGAGATAAAATCATTTAAGAAAATTGGGCTGCCGGTGTCATTTCTAGAGGTTTATATACTTCTAAAGAAAAGACAACACGAGGCTGATTTTTTTGGTGTTGTTCCTACTAGATGCGTGACACGAGGGATTATTACACACACAAAACAAAAAGAACCTACACAAATGCCTTCTTGGTGAATTTTATTTTGAAACTAGGATGCATTATCTTGTCTCAGCGGCATGACAGGGCTGATGGGTTTTCTGCAGGAATGACCACTGGTACTCCAATTCATGTTTTTGTCCCAAACACAGATCAAAGAGGAGGTGTAAGTATACACTGTTCTTCATATAAATTTTGCAGTAACTATAGCCCATGGAAGCTGAACATTTAGAAGGGTAGGAATTGTTAGTATTATCTTTTTGTTTCATAATCATATTCGGTTCCGCAGGATTACAGTGAAATGGCTAAGGCGTACAGACCTTCCCATGCAGATGCAACCTATGACTTCAAATACGGAGTTAGAGCTGTGCAGGTACCTTTTGTCATGTACATACAATAAGCATGGACAAGTTATCACAACGAGTCACTAATTATTCCACATTTGTAACCAAGCATGGTAATTGACCTGGTTACTGATCCATAAACAACACAGCACTTCGAAAAGAAAACCCGCGTGTTGATTCACCCTAAATATGTCCAAGCATTCAATTTTTTTGTCCTGATTAGTTAATTTTCATGTTGACATATGTTCATTTTGGTTTTACAAATGAGTAATGAAATACAATTGGCATAGAAGTTTCCTGTTAAATAGCCCCTCCTCGATTTACTTTTATCCTGCTTCTTGCTTGACCTAAATATTGAGAATTGTGTTGCTTATATAGTTTGATCTAGCATACTGTTGCATAGACAATCCACAATATTGCAAATATCCTGCTATGGTGAATAGAATGATTTCTTTCATCTTTTCATTGCCACTGCAAAAGGGCAAAATTTGTGGCTATCTTCAAGCTAGATAGAAAGTCAAGTAAATCATCCAAAAGTGGATGCTGTAACTAAATGAAAACACAACTAGCACAATTTCACTTTACTAAGAATCAAAAGAAAAGCATTTCATTCAACACATTACATATTATTGAATTAAAGAAAATACACTACTAGAATTAATGATGTGCAAAATTAACTGAGAGTTTCACAAGGAAATTTTTAACTCGTAGAGTTACAAAACATAATGGTCAAACCACATATTTTGTTCGATTCCTCACCTGCTACAGAACTAGTATGAGCTTTGCACATTTCAAGATTCCAAGTCAACAAATTGGAAAGCTTCAAGGAGAATCGGACGACCTGGCTCACCTTCCTCGACCTTCTTCTTGACGTGATTCTCCGGGCGGGCGGCGGCGGGCGGCGGGGTGGCGGGCGGGACTACGGGTGGCGCGCGCTGGCCGGGAGGCGGGCTGCGGGCGCCCGGCGGGAGGTGGGGCTGCGTGGCGTCGGGAAGGAGCTGCAGGGCTTGGGCGCCGGGCGGGCTGCGGGGAGAGGCGGGCGCCGGGGTGGGGCGCGGGACGGGAGGTTGGGCTGCGGGCGGCAGGCGGGAGGCGGGCGTCGGGCACCGCGCGCGCTGCGAATAGGATCTTTGCTGCGCTAGGGTTAAGGAGGCCAGTGTGAGTTGCGTGTGCGAATAGTCCAGGCTGATCGCGGGGAAAAATGGCCGGATACTAGTCATCGGTATCGCTTTTTGCAACAAAACTGACACTCATGTTAGTCATCAGATTCACTTTTATATCTAAAACCGACACTGATAAAGACATATATCTGTATCGCTTTTTTATATAAAACCAACACTGATGTGTTTCAATATCCGTATCATTTTTCAAAGAAAACCGACACAGATGTGTGTAGTCATTAGTATCACTCTTACATATAAAACTGACACTGATAAGGTAATATATCCATATCGCTTTTTTACATATAACCGACACTGATGGTTCTAATCCGTATCGCTTTTTTAAAGAAAACCGACACAGATGTATGTCAATATCCGTATCGCTTTTTTCAAGAAAACCGACACAGATGTGTCTCAATATCCGCATCACTTTTTTAAAGAAAACTGACACTGATGTGTGTCTCAATATATCCGTATCACTTTTATAAATAAAACCGACACCGATGATGCTTCAAAATCCGTATCGCTTTTGTAAATAAAACCGACACTGATACATAATTATCTCTATCGGTTCTCAGAAAAAACAACACAAATGTAGTTCATTACACTATTGCCTTTCCAGACAAACCTGGAGTCTAAATTTTCAGAATTAGATCAAAGAGTGAAAAACTTTTGCAAATATCGTTGGAATTATTTGAAATTTTGCAAAAATATACTTCGGCATACTTCAAATCTTTTTCAAAAAGAATTTTGCAAAAAACAGTTAGCATTGAAAAAAGAAGCCAAAATTCGCTTTCTAGGCATGAATTTTCCTTAAATAGTTGAAAAGTCAAAATTTTCCTTAAATAGGCACCAATTTCCAATCGAGAAAGCCCAGAGATGAGGTAGGGAAGTAAGAAAGGAGAAATTTTGCGCACCAGGGAAGAACTTGCCGACGATGCGAACGATGCACAGACCGGTCCTATCGGTTCCCTGCACGCCTGCACACGGACGACCTGGAACTCATCAAGGTCGCAAAAGGCGTCGCCCTCGGAGGCGTCCGCGGAAAGGTCGGGGAGGCAGACGTGCCACAGCTCACGGTCGGCGGCGGGGCGACTGGGAATCTCCTCAAGATAGGGTTTCAAGATAGTATTGCTTCCAACCACACAATATGAGCTGTTTTCTCGGGTGGCGACGGAGAAATCTCCTTTGGAGCAACAAAAGAGAAGAGTTCAGCGCGAGAGTTATATATGACCTAGCGAGACACATCAGAATCGGTTCTTTCCGAGAAGCGATAGTGATTTGCACGGTCATCACTATCGGTTCTTTTTATAGAAGCGATAGTGATGAGTACATGCACATCAGAATCGGTTTTTTTTCGAGAAACGATAGTGATGTGTACGGTCATCACTATCGGTTCTTTTTATAGAAGCGATAGTGATGATCACGTGCACATCACTATCACTTCTTTTCTCAGAACAGATAGTGATGTGAATGCACATCACTATCGGTTCTTTCAAAAGAAGCGATAGTGATGTGGATGTGATCATCACTATCACTTCTTTTGTTCGAACCGATAGTGATGACCTTGTACATCACTATCGCTTTTTAGTTGAGAACCGATTGTGATATGCCCAGTGCTACATCAGAATCACTTATAATCTCAGAACCGATACTGATTATTACTAACACCCCTGCGAAGTTATTTATCACAATCGTTTTTTCCTAAAACCTTAAGAACCGACACAGATAAAGCGATAGTGATGTGTCATTCTGTAGTAGTGTACATTAATTGTTACATATGAAAAAATAAACATGTATTTAATTAGGACAACTAAGCTACGATTCGACCTTCGTTTATGATCGCGGCGTATGTATGTAGCTTCATCCTCACTCTCTTCCATGAGACCTAGGTCAACGTCCTCTCCGAAAGGAGGAAGCTCATCGAATTGGTTGTACTCTTCCTCATCGACAACATTCTTAACTCCAACAATCCTTCTTTTTCCTTGAATAACCACGTGGCGCTCCTTGTTAGCTGGATCGGTTACAAAAAAGATTTGTGTACAGAATTAGCAAGTACGAATGGTTCTTCACTGTATCTGACCAGTTTGAGGTCCATGGTAGTGATACCGTACTTGTCGATGTTCATGCCCCTTGGAAGTCTTACCCATTGACACCGAAAGAGAGGGACCTTCAAAGGTCCGTAATCAAGCTCCCAAATCTCTTCTATGAATCCGTAGTAGGTTTTCCTATTTCCGTTGCTGTCGTAGGCATCTATACGGATACCGCTGTTTTGGTTGGTGCTCTTTTTATCTTGTGCTCTTGTAAAATGTAAAACCATTTATATCGTATCCTTGGAATGTCCGAATTGTAGTTGACGGTCCCTGAGCCAACACTTTCAACTGAGCGCACTCTGTCTCCGTATGCATCATGTGCCTACACAACCAATCGCCAAAGTTATGTCTATCCTCTCTCGCGATCCAACCCTCCGACTTCGCTAGGTTTGTTCTGGATAGCATGCTCTTATGCATGTTGACATACGGGGCCACCACAACTGATTGTACCAAAACTGCGAAATGTGCTTGTGTGAATGAAGCTAGATTGTTTGTACGGAGTGACTTCCCGCCCAGTGTCCCTTTTCCCTGTAACCTGCCCTCATGCTGTGATGTAGGCACACCAATCGGTTTGAGATCCATGTAATCGACGCAGAACTCAATGACCCCCTCGGTTCCCCAACCATCTACAATGCAACCTTCCGGCCGATGTCGGTTACGAACATATTTCTTTATAACCCCCATGAACCTCTCAAAAGGATACATCTGATGTAGAAACACGGGACCAAGAATCCGTATCTCTTTCACAATGTGAACAATGAGATGGACCATAATATCAAAAAAAGATGGAGGGAAACACATCTCGAGCCTGCAGAGAGTGTGGACCACATCTTCCTGCAGCTTATCTAGTTTCAATGGATCGATGGCCTTCTGTGAAATCACGTTGAAGAATGAACACAACTTTATAATGGGGTCTCGGACTTTCTCTGGCAGAACACCCCTAATTGCAATTGGAAGCATCTGCGTCATCATCACGTGGCAATCGTGAGACTTCATGCCAATTAATTTTAAGTCTTTCATTGAGACTAGTCTCTTTATGTTGGCAGAGTATCCGGACAGAACTTTCACTCCGTGCAAGCATTCGCACAAGGTAATTTTTCTTTCTTGCTCGAGTGTAGCAGTGCGGGAAGGTACTTTTTCCCTGTATCCATGTCTTTGTGATGCAGCTCCTTCCTGAGTTTCATATCATCAAGGTCCATCCGTGCTTGGAGAGTACCTTTTGTTTTGCCAGGTATATCCAGTAAGATACCAAGCAAGCTGTCACACACGTTCTTCTCTATGTGCATGGCGTCGATTGCGTGTCGAACTTCCAAGTCTTGCGATGAGTACGACCCAAAATATCGATCTCTTTTTCCACAAAGGAGCCTTATCACGGGAACTCGGGATAGATGTCTTTGCTGCTCCTTTCCGTGAATAATTTTAAGATCCTTTACACCGCAAATATCTCTCTCCGGTGTGATTCTTGAGCTAAAGCGGTCTCCTTTGTCTCGTCAAAAGCTCTCTTATTATTGCGGTATGGGTGATCCTTGCGGAGGAACCTACGATGCGCATGTAAGACATTTTTCGACAGTTCTTGACAACCGACTAGCTGTACCATCTAAGCCTGGGCGCATCCATTGAAGCCTTTTGTCGTGCGGCCCGACAGTTACCAAGGCGGGGTAATCATTGATGATTACGAACAACAATGCGCGTGAGGATAAAGTTCTCTCTTTTATATTCATCCCATACCCGTACTCCATCGTTCCACAAGATTAGAAGATCTTCAACCAATGGTTTGAGGTACACATCGATATCGTTGCGGGTTGCACGGGCCCTTGGATCGATAGTGGCATCATAATGTACTACGCTTCATACAAAGCCAAGGAGGAAGGTTGTAGATAGATAGAGTTACCGGCCAAGTGCTATGACGACTACTCATGTTGCGAAAGGATTAATCCCATCCGTACTCCTTTGAACCTTATATTCCTCACATCATATGCGAAGTGCTTCTTATATTTTACGTCGATGTTCCTCCATTGCACGAGTCGTGAGGTGTGTCGAGCATTCCATCCTTCTTACGCTCTTCGGCGTGCCATCGTAGCAATTGGGCATGCCTTTTGTTCGCAAACAATCGATTCAGACGGGGAATTATAGGAAAATAACACACCACCTTACGGGGGGATCTCATCTTCTTAAGCTTCACCCCGACATCGTCATTATCGATGTCATCATCGTTGCCCTTATACCGCTTTGCTTTGCAAACAGCACAGCCATCCAAGTCTGCAAACTCATTGCGATACAACATGCAATCGTTTGGACATGCGTGTATCCTTTGTACTTCCAGTCCCAACGGGTAGACAACCTGCTTGGCCTGGTACGTACTTGTAGGCAACACGTTACCCTCTGGAAGCAAATCCCCCAATAGACATAACAGCTCAGTGAAGCTCTTATCGGACCAATCATTGCTTGCCTTCAACTACAGTAGTGAAAGCACGGTCTGCAATTTTTTGTGCTCCTCCTTGCAGCCTGGGTACAATGGTGTTGTGAAGTCCTGTACCATATGTTGGAACTTTTGAAACTCTCTTTCACTCGTAAAGTCGCCCTCCCCATCACGCAACATTTGATCCAGATCGTCGTCGTGGCTGTCGACAAACGTATCTTCAACTGCCGTCATATCGTTGTCTCCGTCATCTTTAGTAATGTGTTGCCCTTCATGTACAATCTCATCTTCGCCATGCTTGGTCCAATAGGTATAGCCAGCCTTGAAACCTCTTCGAAGCAAGTGTGCACGTATCGACTCTATGGTAGAAAACAACTTCTGATTTTTGCAATCAACGCATGGACAGCACATGTAGTCCGCCAGATTCTTCGACTTGTGCGCCGCAGCCACGTTTAGAAAATAACTCACACCATTAAAAAAACTCTGCCCTGCAATGGTCCGTGTCATACATCCACCTTCGGTCCATCTACAATTAATTAAATCAAACATTACATAAGCATATAATTGCAAATAACAAATAATTGTAAACGATTAGATTTAAAAACCTATGTACCAATTTTGACTATAGTAAAATACATCAACCTTTTTCCGTTATGTAAATATCCATGTAGCAATTTTTTATTATTGTAAAATATGAAAATAATTGTAAATAGTTAGGATATATTTGGACTATATTAAAATATATCAATCTTTTTTCATTGCGTCAATATCCATCTTGCAATTTTTTATTATTTAAAAATTTGGAAAAATTGTAAATACTTAGGATATACTTTGAGTACAATAAAATACATCAACATTTTTTCATTAGGTAAATATCCATCTAACAAGTTTTTATTATTTCAAACTTTGAAAATACATGAACCTTTTTTCATTATGTAAATATCCATGTGGCAATTTTTTATTATTTACAAAAATAGAGATCAAATTACTAACATCGAAAAGAAGTACAATATGAATTTTAATTGATTTTTCAGCAGCAAACCGTCGCAATGTACAAATCGAGCAAAGACAGGCGCTGTCTGTCTTTGCTCGATCGGTCGGGAGGCGGGGTCTCGATTATATAAGCGACTTATCACTGCGGTTCTGCGCAGAACCGCGATGATAAGCTCGGATCGCACGGAAAATCATATTGCGCGGAAAATAATATCACGGCGGTTCTAGTCTCAAACCGGCGGTGGAAAGTCAAATACCACTGCGGTTAAAGAACGACCGGCGATGATATATCTCTGCCGGTTGTTGTCTCAAACCGGCGGTGATATCTGCTTTTATGCGGTTGGTTGCATGAACCGGCGGTGATAAGGTCTCCCAACTTAAGTTTCGAACTGGCAGAGATATGTTATCACTGCCGGCTCGGTCCTAACCGGCAGTGATATGCCGGCAAGGATTGCCTGTTCTGTAGTAGTGCATGACTGCCATGTGCGCCTGATACAGTCCGACCGTACGGTCATGGCGATCGTACCCCAACCCATACTAGAGAGTTTGTGATTATCCAAGTCATGTTTCCTTCCTCTTGAGTGTCCTGATGATATCTTTCCATCCCAGCCCCTGAAGTTGTGTGATTCCCTTCGGATCTTGGAGATAACAACAACTAACACATGCCTGTCTTGTACATTTGGAAATTAATTAACGATTAGTCAAGCAGTTATAGAAATCAGAGGAATACACGTAATAAACACTACGAAAATGATGTGCTTTTAGACGCATCATAATGCTGAAGTCAGCAATGACCCCGAACATGAGGTGAAGTATGGGGAGGACATGGAGGGAAGATGGGCCTCATCGGTAGGAGGGCAGTGGCAACAAAGGTGCAGTGGGTTGCGTGTAGGGTTAGGGTTAGCCAAGGGAAGTGACAGGGTGATATTCACTCCCGTTTACAAAAACTTGTCCGTTTGAGATACGTGCACTCAATCTTTTGAAACTTTAGCTATTGATATCATTTAAAATATCTAGATTGGATGCATTAAAATCACATATGTAGATTTGTTTTGAAACGTACTTTCATAGTATTATAATTTTGTTCTATTTTTTTAAAATATATTATAATAGAAAATAGTAGTTAAAGTTGAGTTTTGGAGACTGTGTCGATGTCCAAAATGACAAATATTCGTCACCGGAGGGAGTATATATTAGATAGTGGTAGGGAGGAGATTATTCATAGGATCTAGATCTCTAATGGTTCAGAATTTGATTGATGCGCTCAAGACAAATAGTGGAAGTGTTGTATACACAAGCCCATCTTAAATATATTTATTGTGGCCAGTTCACTGACATTTTCACATATACAAACTAGGTATTCAAGACTGTATTTGGTGAGTAGAGTTGTAAATTCTAATAATTGGGAAGGACGAGAAGACACCGGAGAAGGGCTAATAGGCCTCCAGCACCAGTGTGGGAGGGTTAGATTATGTAGTGGGAGGCGGGAGATACACGGAATCTATATTCAATGTCTCAAAATCAGATTCGTTTGTTGAAGAAAACAATCGAGTGTTTAATGGTAAGTTTGCTCTCCGGTTTTTACAAAAACTCGTCGGTTTGGGATACGTGCAGTCAAACTTTTGAAACTTTAGCCATTCATATCTTTTAAAATATTTAGATTTGATGCATGAAAATTACATGTGTAGATTCGTTTCGAAACGCACTTTCATAGTATTATAATTTTGTTAGATTTTTTTAAATATATTATAATAGAAAATAGTAGTTAAACTTGAGTTTTGGACACCGTGTCAATGTCCAAAATGACAACTATTCGTGACCCGAGGGTGTATATATTAGATAGTGGGAGGGAGAAGATTATTCATAGGATCCAGATCTCTAATGGTTTAGAATTTGACTGATTCACTCAAGACAAATAGTGGAAGTGTTGTATACACAATCCCATCTTAAATATATTTATTGTGGCAAGTTCACTCACATTTTCACATATACAAACTAGGTATTCAAGACTATATTTGGTGAGAGTTGTAAATTTTAATAATTGGGAAGGACGAGAAGACACCGGAGACGGGTCAATAGGCCTCCAGCACCAGTGTGGGAGGGTTAGATTATGTAGTGGGAGGCGCGAGATACACGGAATCTATATGCAATGTCTCAAAATCAGATTCGTTTGTTGAAGAAAACAATCGAGTGTTTAATGGTAAGTTTACTCTCCGTAGGTTTCAAAATCTTATCGAGATTTCAAAAATTTTTGCTGAGATTTCGGACTAGTCCTACCAAATTGGATCAGTTGCTCTTCATGCAATGGTAACAATTAGTCTGTGACCACATATATAGTTGCAGGTGATACAACATTACATTTTTTTATAACAGACTACGTACAATGGTAATCACCGCATACACACTACCAGAGTAATTTAAACGAAACTAAATGATATATAGGCTACAGTGCCATGCAAACAGAACAAAATGACAGGATACCATGCAACATTACGACCATGAAACTTTACGACTCAATGCAAATACATAGATCAGTCCTAAATGAAAAATCAAGCCTGGATCGAACCATCTCATTAATCAAGCGCCTCCGACGGCTGGCGTACGACAACTGACACCTCCATCACGTCGATCGGCGGGTTGTACTCCGCCAGCGCCTTACCGTCCTCCATCTCCGCCTGCTCGAAGAAGACGGTCACCCTGGTCGCGGGCAGCGCGCCGTCAGTGCGCTCCTGTAGGATCTCCTTGAGGCGAGCAACAGTGCAGGAGGCATCCAGGTCGAGCGTGATGCTGCGGCCGAGGGCTGGCGCGGAGACGACGACATGGATGGCGCTGGCACGGCCGTTGGCGGGGGGAGCGTCGTCGGGCAGGAGGAGGAGGACGCGGGAGCCCTGCAGAATGGAGTAGTGCCCAGTGTCATGGTCGTCTTGGAGTTCCTTGCCCTCGAAGAAGAGCCGCTGAGACTCCACGGGGATGCCCTCGTGCTCCAGGATGTACTCCTTTATCATCCTCACAGTGGAGAAGTACCAAATCTGGATAGTGAACCGGCGACCCTGCGGCGTCTCAAACGTCACGTCCATCTCTCAATCTTCACATGCACTTTGCTTGATATATAGTGGTTGTGTGTCAATTGAGAGTGTAAACTGTGTACGGGAATTTATACACAACCGCCACGGATGCAAACGAGGAAGGTCGTGAATGTGATGCGTTCATTTCATGCGTCCATCAATACTCGATGTTACTTCCAGATATACTCTCATGTTGTGAATCCATGATGACACATGGTCCTCATGCGGTGAACCTTGCTCACGCGCCAACTGTCGTGTCCCCGGAAGTGCTGATGCATAGGCGCCATCAAAATTTCGACTCTTACAGAATTGATGTAGAGAAAATGCATCAGGAATCGAGATGCGGACAGAACTGGCTCACGTTATCTCTACTACTCCTAATTAAGAGTTGGTGGCAGTGGTCCGTTGTCCTCTAAAGTATTTGATTCGTTGGATTTGATATGAACGATTGAGATAGAAGTGGATTTAATCATATCTTAGATGGAACGATTTTATCATATCTTTTTAGAATAGAAATATTATTTTAGCATATCTCTATTCACATATTCTTACTATGGAAGGATGTTATTCATTTATATTATAAATGGAAGGATTTTCTCATCATGTCTTGCATAGATAGAAGGATGTACTCACCATATCCCATAATACCAGAATTCTATCTCATCATATCTGGAAATGCATAGATTAAAAGGAAAGAATCACGCAACCAAATCACGTGCCAATCACGAAGATGTCGGGGAGACCTGACTTCCATCCGCCTACGTACGCTGCCTTCTTCTTTCATCTACTCCCTATTAGAGGGCACCCACTCTCAACTCCAGGAGGAAAGGCCGGTCGGTAGTGGAGACACACGCAGGAAGAGAAGAGAAGAGAAAGGCTGCGTGCAAGCAGCAAGAAGATTTCCTGCAAGAGGAAGTCAATAACTTTCTCCTCCTTCAATGGTAAGAATTGATCTCTCTCTACTAATTCTAATTAAGAGTTGGTGGCGATCGTCCGTTCTCCTTCAGAGTACTTGATTCGTTGGATCTAACATGAACGGTTGAGATGGAAGAGGATTTAGGGCCTGTTTGTTTTAGCTTTTGATTCTGGATTCTGGTTCCAACAGCAGAATCAGAAACAAATAGTCTGATTCTAGAATCCGATTCTGACAATCCACCACACTCATATACACTAGAACCCACAATCCACTTCATATGTGCTTTTGGATTCTAGCTTTTGGAGAATCAGCTTCTCAAAACCACAATCTAGAATTAGATTTTAGAGAATCCAAAGCTGAAACAAACAGGCCCTTAACCCGATAGTCAAATCTCTTCGGAGGAACAAACTTTTTGTACTATTGAAACATAACTAAAGTTAGTGTTCTTTGCAAATAAATTTTTTATCGCAAATTGAGTTTTCATTGCAACGCACTCGCACATGACTATACCGATCTAAATGCCTTCTATCTGCACATTAATAAGATGTATTCTGCGGATTTTGCATGCATTGGTAGGCTAAGGATAGGTATGCATGATTGCGAGTTTATGAGGAGCTTTCTATAGAGAAAAGATATGGTGCAATAAATAGATGAAGATAAATTCATTCAATTTTGTTGAAAGAGTTGGTGGCAGTGGTCCGTTCTCCTCTAAAGTATCTAATTCGTTGGATCTGACACTACGATTGAGATAGAAGAGGATTTAATCATATCTTAGATGAAAAGATTTTATCATATCTTTTTTGAATAGAAATATTATTTTAGCATATCTCTATTCACATATTCTTACTATGGAAGGATGTTATTCATATATATTATAAATGGAAGGATTTTCTCATCATGTCTTGCATGGATAGAAGGATATACTCACCATATCCCATAATACGAGAATTCTATCTCATCTTATCTGGAAATGCATAGATTAAAAGGAAAAAATAACGCAACCAAATCACGTGCCAATCACGAAGATATCGGGGAGACCTGACTTCTATCCGCCTGCGTACGCTACCTTCTGCTTTCATCTACTCCCTATTAGAGGGCACCCACTCTCATCTCCAGGAGGACAGGCCGGTTGGTAGTAGAGACACACGCAGGAAGAAAAGAGAAGAGAAAGGCTGCGTGCAAGAAGCAAGAAGATTTCCTGCAAAAGGAAGTCAATAACTTTCTCCTTCAATGGTAAGGATTGATATCTCTCTACTAATTCTAATTAAGAATTGGTAGCGATCGTCCGTTCTCCTTCAGAGTACTTGATTCATTGGATCTAACATGAACGGTTGAGATGGAAGAGGATTTAACCCGATAGTCAAATCTCTTCGGAGGAACAAACTTTTCCTACTATTGAAACATAACTAAAGTTAGTGTTCTTTGTAAATAAATTTTTTATCGCAAATTGAGTTTTCGTTGCAAAGCACAGGCACATGACTATGCTAATCTAAATGTCTTCTATCCACACATTAATAAGATGTAGTCTGCGGATTTTGCATGCATTGGTAGGCTAAGGATAGGTATGCATGATTGCGAGTTTATGAGGAGCTTTATATAGAGAAAAGATATGGTGCAATAAATAGATGCGGATAAATTCATTCAATTTTATTGAAAGATTTACAAGAATACATTGGTACGAATATTGATTACAATATAAATAATTTGGGAATGATGTTATGAACTAGATATCTTTTTGGTGGGCGTCGAGTGGGCCAATCTATCAAGCACATTTATTGATGGAAATATCAAGTATACACTTTCAACAACCACAATAACAAAACAGGAAAATTCTCCAGTGGATTGAAACACCACGTACAGATCTATCCTTGTTGTGATGAGTGTTATTGACTTGTTTTGATTATGTGGTGCTCGAGTTTGAGTTTGATTTGAATTCTATTTTGACTTTGGAGCAATTTGAGCTACTGTCAGGCTTGGCGGTACTACTGGCCATCTGGGAGTGGTCATACCAGCCGAGAGATACTACCGGCCTGGGTTGGCGGTAGGATTGGCCCTGCGTGCTATTGGCCGAGGATGCGGTAGCTTTTTCACATAGAAGTGTTTTTTCTCTAGAGTAAGGCAAGTGTGGTACTACCGACCATCTGGGAGCGGTAGCACCGGGTGCGTTACTACTGGCCTCTAGTGGCGGTAGTTATTTTTCAGAGTGTCTCTTGGGGTTTCTAAGGGTGAGCGGTACTACCGGCCAACTAGGAGCGGTAGTATCGAACTTGCGGTATCATCGGCCTTTGGTTGGTAGTAGTACGGGGTTTCTAGCAACTTTGTGCTTAATGTTTGCATTAATTGTTGATTAATGCATATTATTGTGAATAGTGCTATGTGATGTGTTTCTTGTTTGTATTGGTTGCAGGTTTTCGGGGCAAGGTCATAGTGAGGCAAAGGCGAGATCGGTACTAGGCTAGGAGAACTGAGGTCTAGAATGGTCAAGGGATGTCGGAAGATGACAAGGGTTGGGAAGTGGATGCAAACCAAGAAGACAAGGAACCTAAGCATGATGCACTTGTGATGGACATGGTGGGGAACGACATGAACCAAGACTAGGCTCAGGGAGGTGTTAAGGTCCACAACAATCAAGGAAGCCGGTGCCTCCATGGTGAAGCTGACGAGGAAACGTGATGCGTCAAGTGACTTGGGCTCAATTGCAAGCAAATATGGTTCGGGGGAGTCCAGGCACGTGAGTGGCTTGGCGGCAAGTCATATGGGGCACGTGGAAAGTGACGAAGAATGTGTGATGCTTCGAGGAGATGGAAGATCGGTCATTGGGACAAATTCGCAATTTATCCAATACTGACAGTCGAGGCGGTTTGGAAAACTGTGGCAGTGGCCTAAGTGGTATAGGTCATACCAAAATGGAGTTGGATGCAAATTCGGGCTCGCGAAGCGGATTTGGCGTTGGTGTAATGGTCGCTTTGAGAAGCTGCTTGTGTAAGTGTAAATCCCATTGAGAGTGTTGGGTTTCGGGTTAGCCTATGTAAATGTGGATGGTATCCATGTCAAGGGTTAGGGTTAGGGTTGACTGCTAGGGAATGGGTAGGCTACTCTAGCAAAAAATCAAAATTTTCTACCGTGTAATCAAGTAACCACTGCAAGTTATAGATCACAAAATTACTACTAGATGCGCAGACCCATAGCGGAAGTAGAGTCGATGTTGCGCAGTGGTGCAGATGTAGTCGTACTAGCCTCACGCCTCCCCAACAGCTCCTTGTGACTGTCGCAGGTTGCGGATCGTCCTAGCGTTGAAGCTTCGCAGCAACGCCTCCAAGGTATCCACACGTACACGGCAGGAACACTACGCGCCGGAGTGCTAGTGCCGGATGCGCGGTTCTGGGCAGACGAGAGGTGGAGTCTAGGGTTTTGGGAATTCAGAACTCCTGATATGTCTCTTCGTGTATCTCACTATTCGCAAAGCCATCACCTCTTCCCTATATATAGACATCCCATAACGGGTTTCAACCATTAAAGCCCATTAGGAACTCTAACACCATTACTACTCAGATCCCTATCCGAATTGGTTACAGCCCCTTAAGTGTGCGACCCTATAAGTTCACGTGCACTCAGACATGGCTAGAGTACCCCTATCGATCGTTGAGTATTTCTACTCGACCATCGGGTATTCCTACTCAACCATCGAGTAATCGACCAATAGTCGATAGCGGCCCCTAGTAGGACTTATCGACTCCCAAGTACATGTAAAGATCGGACTAACCTCAACAATGTCCTATATGCATTTCCTTTTGCCTCACGATATTGGTCAAACCCAAGACGAGTTATTGTCATGCTTATTTGGATGGCTCGACGAATCTTTCTCGATGCCATGACTCGGATTCCTCGAATACATCAAGTTAACTTTTTAACTCGATGTCTCGAGTAACTCTTTACTCGAGTAGCATGACCATGCATTTCTGGAATTTGACAACTTGAGAGGCCTAGAGATATCTCTCCTGTTGTATGGAGGGGCAAATCCTATATTGATCGACCACGCCTCGCAGCATGTTTCATGACAAACCCGAAAGCCATCTTTATAACTACCAAGTTACGGAGTAGCGTTTGATGACCCCTAAGTAAGCCATTACGCATCCTGAGAACATGCGATAATCTCAAATCGAAGGATATAGCATACACATCGTATATGAGACGAACTGATGACATGAAATAAAACAACGTTTTCGTAGTGTCTCATAGTGGGTCGATGTCCAACACCATGTTCTCTAAGATGTGTTCATATTATTGATTTGATATCTATATATCTATGACCCGTGAAACATGGTCATCGACCAATACATATGCTAGGCTACTCATATGTGTCCTCATGATTATTGACTAGGGACCCCTTTTAGAATGAACATCATAAAGACGAATACAGAGTTTCACAAACAAGTCACGCACTTTGTTAATCAATATCCATGATGTTATTCAAAGAACAATCTCATAGTTCATGAATATTTATGGAAATATAATCATCTCTATGATTGCCTCTAGTGCATATTTCCAACATTGCCTCCACTATATAAGGAGATATAGTGGGAGAAGAGATTTGAGACCTTAGACTTAGTCACTAGGAGTTTTAGGTTTCCCACAAGATTATGTGTTCTTGTGTGGGTGTGTGAGTGCTCCTTGGAAGCTTTGCCCTCAAGTGAGAGCCTTTGTAAAACTCTCATGATCTGAACGCAAATCATCTTTTTGCTTTTGATCTTCTTCTTGCTTGGCTCTTGCTCTCTTCTTGTAGTTTCTTTGTTCTTTGATCTCGTGCTGCCAAGAATGTATGATTGATATATGTATCATCTATAGATCATCTTCTCAATCATCTATGCAAGCTTCTTCTTGATCATCCAAGTTTCTCCAAAAAACTGGTTTTTGAGTTAGGATGAAAGTTCTTGACGTACATCTTGATCTTGCTCGTTCGAGGGTGATTTCTTTTGAATTCTTGCTCGCTGTGACATGTGGGAGGCCATCTAAAGTCATCTTCATCATCAAATCTCCACGAGCAAGATCAGGGCAAAGTTTTTGATTTTGACTTGATTTTGGTGCAACCTTCGGTAAATTTGAAAAAGGTTGAAACTTTGACATCAATCCTTGCAATTGAAGGTTGGAATAGGTTCTTGACATCCTTAGGAAGGTGCATACAAAGATTCACAGGGTTTGGATCAGCTAATCAAAAGTTACACGAATTTTTGATCTTGAACTCGTGATGATTTTCCTGTTCATACCCTATTTTACTATTCACCAGTAATAATGTGCTATGGTAACCTGATAGTAATGGGGGTTACTATTCATCTCGGTACTACCGGCCATATACAAGTGGTAGTACCGCCCCTGTACTAATTTTTAGAAGATTTTTCTTCTACTCTTCTGAGGTTTTGGTTGGTTTCTCTAGGGGGAAAAATTAGATTGTGATCATTCAACCCTCCTCCGATTGACATTTTCGAACCTTTAATTGGTATCAAAGTTCGATTTTGCTCTATTTAGATCTTGACCAGTCTCGAGAGCCATAGCATCGAACAAGTATTCCACCAATCCTCCATTCTTTTCTGGGGTGGATTATCCTTTTTTGAAATCCATGATGGAGTCATACATCACTGCTTAGGGCTTCATGATCTGGCACAAGGTGAAGCTCCGGTATGTTGTTCCTACCAATGAGAAAGTCAATGCTGTGAATATGGCTAATGTTGAGGCGAGTGCTTAAGCAAGGAACATGCTCATACAGGGGCTTAGCTGCAATGAGTATGACCGGATCTCCCACTTAGGATCTGCACACTAGATTTGGGTGATCCTCGATGCTTACCATGAGGGCATAACCCAAATCAAGATGGTGAGGCAAGATCAGTACAAGCGTGACTACATGTGAGGACCCGCCATTAAGGAATGGAAGGCCTCCATGTGTCCACAGTACTAGTCCCATGATCAATGGCTAGTACGCACATGGTTACAACATTGGCATCACATCCATACATAGATTATATTACATTATTAAAAGTTTAATTATATAGAGTTTATAAATACTATAATACATAGCAGCGGAAATAATAAAAAGAATCAAAGCCTTGTGGTTAGCCCATCCAAACCCGCAGGCAACTGGCAAGGTTGACCCAAGAAAAGATCGTTATCTAAATCCCCGTATCATGCGTGGAAGTGTGAATCATTAGGAATCTCGCATTCTTCATCTTCTGAATCGACAATGTAACATCTCGAAAAATGCAATAAAATAAAAATGAATATTTTAAATTTGAATATGTTTATTTCTAATTTTTTTGTATTATTTATTTTTATTGGAATTTCCTCAATTTTTTGTGTTGAATGAAAAGTCCAACAAATAGAATTAAAGAATGGATAATGGTAAAAAGATAAAAAGATAAAAGTAAAATTTTGGAAAATTTACCATGGAACCCTAACCATGTTGGCAAGTCAGTAAAGTCAACAAGTAAAAATTTTACTCACAGAACAGTAAATAAATAAAATGAGTGACATCTCTTTTGACTAGAAACAGTGAAAGTCAGAATTAATGTATAATATTAGAAACTTATCTGGATCTATAAAAATTACCATGACACCCTCAGAGCAGAATATACATCTAGTAAAAACTTCAGGAATTCATCATGTCATGTACACCTTCTAAAAATTCAAAAACAGAGGCTTCAAAAATCTGAAAATTAACATGTCAGATTTTTTATAAAATAATTACCCAATATTTTGACTTTAATATTTATAGAGACATCCTTAAACTAAAAATAACTCTTTATAAAAGTTTCAAAAATAAATACTATCGTTTGTGCCATTAAAGAAATTAAAACCCGAACTGAAAATTTTGGCTGATGCACAGTGTCAGAATTTTAATTAATTCCTTATAGGATATTTTGGTCCGAAAATTTTACTGGAAGATAAAAACTGCCAGGAGATGTTGGTCAAAAAGTATAACAAAATTTGACAGTGAATAGATGGTGACTTAATGCGTGTACTGAACTGTTTGAGCTGAAACTTATCTCTTTGCCTTGCCCCTCTCACTGACGTGTGGGCCAGCCTCTATGCCGTAACTGTTCGCTAGCAAGGAACGGAGAAACTCCTCTCTCACTAACGGTGGACCCCGGTCCCATTTGTTAGTCGCCAATCCCGTTTCCTTCTTCTCCTTCTCGCGCATGCGCTCCTCTCCCGATCCTTCTCAGTCTCGCGCGTGCGCTTCGCTCGGTCTCGTCTGTCGAACGCCCGATTCAGCACATGAGCCACGCTTGTCCTCGTCGCTCTGCACCGACAGCCTTGCCCATACCTCACCAGTCAAACTGCGCCAACTCATCGCCTGGTTGCAAAAGCGCCGCAACCTCAGCTCGTGCATTCAAACACTGGAGAGACAGACTTCTCCTGGCTATAAATACCCGTGTAGCTTCGCCATGAGCCCTCTACCCTCTTGGCATTTCCCAAACCCGGCGTTTCAGCCGTAGCCTTCTTCTATGCCATTTCCGCCAGAAACCAGAAAAGGGGGAGAAAGCCTTCCAAGCAATCTGGTGAGCATCTTTCAAATTGATTGCGTCTAAATCATACTAGTGCACCTGTAACCACTTGCGCATCGTCAATTCTGGTAATCATCACTCAGTTCGCCGTCACCACGTGTGCCTTTCTTCCCCACGGTCGGCGCACGGTGGCAGCCCAACTCGGTGCTTCTCCGAATGAATCAACCGGCAAAATGGAACTTAGGTAGTACCCTGATGCTCAAACTGTTACCCATTCGAGCCTAGCCTTACCCGTCGTCTTCCCCGGCGAGCCGCCCTTTTCTCTACCGCAGGTCTCCGATGGCGCGCTGTTCTCGCCATCGTCGCCGGCGTTGAGACCCACTGGAAGGTCTGCCTTGTCGAGATCATGCTCTAGATGCCCTCCCATTCACCGGAGCTTCGCCGTAGAGCCGTCGCCGGTGAGCCCTAGGCTGCCCCTGCTTTCGGCTCACTGCGCGGCGGGCCCATTCTATCAACGACGCAAATGAAATCAATCCAAACCGGTAAAGACGCTTTCCCAATAAGAGAAGCGTATTTTTCCATTTTCTTTAGAATTTCATTACCCGAGATAATTCAAATGCTTGTAGATTTTGCATTATGACTCCAAAATTAGTGAAATGAATTTCTATATTCATATAAAATCATGTACTTTCAGGATATGCAATAATATTTTGAAAATGATCATTTGGTGAATTTGAAATTCAAATTTAAATAAAAGGCCTAAAGATATGCTTTATATAAAACTTCTGCAAACAAATTTAGAATTAAATGAAACAAATTTTATTGGAATCCTTATGCTTCCAGAGGTTCAAATATATAAAAATATTCAAATTTCATTTATTTTCGAACTACTTTCTATTAAAGGATACATTCAATACACTAAAAGCTCAAATATACATAACTTATATAAAAGAAATGTGAAATAAGTAAAATTTGTTTATAAATAGTAGTATGGCAGTAGAATATCTGAATTTGCCAAAATAATAAAGAAGTAAACTTGGTTTGAACTATCTTTAAAAATATGAATTAACCCAAGTGCAAAATATATATGTATACATAGAAAATCAAATAGTTAGAATATAGATTAAATGAACTCAATTCATGGAAAACTTAGTTTTGTTGTACTCCTGACATTACAAGGAACCCAAATGTATAAAAATGTTTAAGGTTTACCATAGAAAACAGTAAATGTTTAGTAGTCGAAGTATTAATACTTGTATTGTCCGAGTAGTCATAACTTTCATAAGCGAACTTCAAATTTGATAAAACCAAATCCTATTACCCTGAAAAATAATACTCTTGCTGATTGTACAAAAATATCTTATGTTTGTGCTAATCTGAACTAAGTCCATATTAAACCATAATGATCACTTCTCTGAGAAACATCTCGGGTAAAAGCCAATCATCACGAAATCAACTTTAAAACACTCTTAGAATCATACCCTGTTAATGCCTAAAAAATAGGTAGATTATCTTATAAGGTGTAGTCGCAAACTTATATAAAAAAACTGAACTTTTATCATGTAGTTATAGAAACACTTAAGTATTTTCAACAACCAGTAGGATATCTCGTCTAAGTGCAAAAATTATGAAGATCAGTTTAGAAATGATATTTAGGATATGGTCTACCATAATCTAGAAAAATATTTTATTTACAACTTGCTTTTCAGTTTAGAAAAGTATTATGGTCATCGTAATCCTTAATATCATATAAGCTTTTTCAACAATGAATATAATATCTCATCTAAACACTAAAATGTATAAAATCAGCTTAGAAATGTTCTTCAAAGTATATACTACCCTTTTCGGAAGAAATAGTCTCTTTTCATCATGTTTTGCATATAAATCCTTTTAGCCAAATAACCTTAGGTATTATGATTTATGAACTTCATAATATGAATAAGCAAACTTTGTAATAATGAAGGAAGCCATAGTTAATATATTTGTATCATCAGAACCTTCTTTAAACCACGAATATATAATCAGTAACCTAACATATCAGTTATAACTTATTCAAAACCGCTTCTTGTGCAAAATCACTTAAGAAATTAAGTGCTATTCACTCATAACTCTTTAACTAATGTTTTACCTCTTTTAATCCAAATAATTTTAGCATCTAAAATTTGAAGTTATAAATGGAAGAATTCATAATTTTAGCCTCTTGAATTCGTAATTCAAGAATAGATAATCTGTTAAAGAAACCATGTTTTGTTCATCATAAATGCCATTAACAATATGAATGTGTAATTAGCTAAATCATGAGATCTTGAAATCATTAAATTCAACCCTAAAGCGTTCCTGTTTTCTTCAGTGAATCTTTATTTGATTTTTTGTCTATTTTCTTTTTTCCCTTATTGAAGTTTATTATTTGCTATATTTCCGATTGGTCGACGTGTAGAATCTGACGTCTCTACCTCCATCATCTACGACCGCGTCTTCATCGTAAGCAATAAATAAGCAAGGCAAGCACCCCCTTTGATCATCTTGATCCTAGTATTTGATTTGCATTGTGTTTATTAAAATGTTTCATGCATGCGTTTACTTTCTATAAATTCGCTATTTTGTGGTACTGGTAGTTAGACCTGTTGTCTCATTAAACCCCCTTTGATAAGTATGGACATGTGAACCTTGATATCCATAGATTAAGCATAGACATTATTTAATGTTATCATGGGTATATGCGATTTCATAATTATCCATGCTTAACCATGCTTTAGAACCAATGAGGTTGATGATCAGATCAAAATTTGTTTCTTGAAAAATGGAAAATATTGGAAATGAAGCTGTTGGTTATGGGTATTTTGAATAAAAACCCAAAATAAAACTGTGGTTTCGATGCGGGCGATTATTGGCAATAGCTGGGTGTGCAGATGGATTGGCACGTAGTGTAGGGTGGAGTATCGCCCGTGTTGGATTAAGGACCGAACATAGTGTTGTATGATCCAAGATAATCCGTACAACCACAAGTGTTGGGATAGGGCAACCTTAAACCAATTAAGTTATCTAGTTTAACTTTGCACATTGGTAGGCCGAAGCAGTACGGGCTCTCCCTTCAAGGTTTGCTCGACGGGGTGCCCACACCGAGGTGTTGAGAACAACACTTACCAATATAACGGTGTACGCCATGTCTGTGGGAAGTTCCGACATTTCTATGCTCTGAGTTCTTCCATCATAGCATGGGTTTATCATCCTGGTGCTGGTGCAAAGTTAACTTAGATAATGTAAAGGTTTTCGTCATGAACATTCTGGCCACACGCCGAAGGTGCGTGAAACAAGCGGCAAAAAGAAAAGGTCATGACTTGTGGGTAAAGTTGTACATCTCTGCAGAGTGTAAATCTAATCGATTAGCCGTCCCCTCGGTCATGGGAAACTTGGTGAACTTGCACTAGCTAAATGTTTTGGTATTTTCTAAAATGGGTTTGGTTTGAGCTTGTTTTAGTAGCTATTGCTTTATGTCAAAGGGCCGATATTGTTGGATTCCATTTCTGGATTATTCGATGCTCACGAAGGGTTGTGAGTATTACTTATGGTTTACTTATTTCATATCAGTCAACTTGCCCTTACAAATTCTGTTTATAAAAAACTTGATTTTACAATATCAATTCTGCTTTATGCAAATTAGCTGTATTAGCCTCCTTTAAATGGCCTGCATATATTATAGGTTTTGCTAAAGTCTTGCGGAGTACGAAAGTACTCACCCTTGCTTATATGTTGTTTTTAGGTGGATAAGTTAGCAAAGCTTCAAAGGTTTCTTTCGTCAAAGGTTGCGGGATTTTCTTCATCGTGATCTTTCCAGGGATTATGCCTTGTCAGTTGCCTGCGTGTTTGGATGGTTACACTACAAGACTTTGCTTCTTTTGTTGTTGTAATCTCTGAGTTGTAAGATCTTCTTTGTATAAGAGCTTCCGCTTAATAACATTTGTTGTATGGTTGTGGTTCTAATTGGTGTGTATCTGCGTACTAGCTATTGATCATGGGACTAGTACGGAATGCACATTAGATTTCCATTTTTACGTGTATGTAAAAATAGGGGTCATTACAGTTGGTATCAGAGCTATGCTGACTGTAGGGTAAACCCTAGATAGAGTGGTCGTTAGTATTAGAAGAATCAAAATTAAAAATCTTATTTTCAGAAATTACATTATTTGCAAAATGTAGTTTTTGCTATTCTTACCTCCTCCTTAATATCCTACTCTTACCCTCACTTTCATTTCGTTTGTAAACAAAATTCCTCTTTCTTTAAAACAATCCTCGATAAATGGAGACTCCCACTTCTATGTCAACAATCTTGAAGAGATAAATATCGTCCCATGAAGACTTGTGTTGATAGGTCGAATAGGAATATATTAGGCTCAGATATTTTAGAACCCTTGTATGTTAGTCGATGTTTATTTTGTGATCTTTGCTTCTGAGTTTTTGTATTGCTTTCTGGGATACACTCGTGAATACTTGACACTAGGTTAATTACTTCACGATGTGATAACCCTTAATCAGCCAAAAAGATTAAATTAATTAATTAAAAATATTTTAAGGAACGAAACGTTGCCTAGTAACCTAACTGAATCTCACCTAAATATCTGTCTCCTCTTGACTACAGGATGCCTAAAACAAGGTCCTTAAGAAAATTATTGGAGTATGAGGCCGCTCAAAGTTCCCGACCAAAAAGGGCCAACATTCCAACTCCAGTCCAGCCTAGTCCGCAACATCCAACTATCAGAACATCTCGACGCAATGTTCGTCGTGAATCACCTCCGCCTCCTCAAAATCCAAGTGAAGTTATTCCTGAAAACAATCTCCTGAACCCCCAGCTTTGGCTCAAGTCCTGGCAACGATTGAGCAAGAGCATCAGGTTGATACACTTCTACTCCAGCAAGTGGTGCAGAATACTACCTGTGAGACCCCGTTCTTGCAAAAAGGAACCTCCATGTGATCACTGTACTAGTCCCATGATCAGTGGCTAGCACTTACATGTTTACAACATTCATATCACAACCACAAGAGAACAAACCGATAAATACGTATATACAAGCAGAAATAATTATATAGAGTTTAAAATTTACAAAGACTGAACAGCGGAAAATAGAGAGGTAAAGAAACTCCAAAAGCCTCGTGGTTTGCCTGCTAACCCTCAGGCAACTGACTAGGCAAACCTAGGGAAAATCATCGTCGAACACCCCGTGCCCTGCGTGAAAGTAAGAATCGTGTGGCACTTCGCAGGCTTCGTCCTCTGAGACAGCAGATGCAAGATTGAGTATATTGGTACTCAGCAAGACTTATAGTGTTTGACAAATGCAATTAGATAATCATGTAGGCTAAGCAAAGGCAGGTTATAGGTTATTTTGCAGTTTCATAAACATTGAAAAGTATGAATATAATAGATTGAACTATCACACTTTTAAATAGGCAATTGAGAGACACACAGCGATAAGCAAATATTCAAGTCTTTCAACCCAGTCTACCCGACTACAAAGGTCCTCGGTGTCTATGCTTTGACACAAGAAGCTAGTTGTAAAAAGGTTTCCAAACCAAACCCATTTTTCAGAAAATACCAAAAGACTAACATTGGAATAACTTCACCAAGTGTCCTTAACCGTGGACGCGGCTAATCGATTAGATTTTTCACTCTGCAGAGGTGTACAACTTTACCCACAAGGAATGATCAACCTTTTTTGCCAGGCCAACTAACACACTTCCTTTGGTGTGTCGGCAAGGAGATCATACACAGACGTTACATTATCTACACGTGTCTTTGAACCAGCCCGGGACGTTTGACTCTCGTCATGGAAACAGAAATACGCACCCAAGCCGTGGATCCGCTTTCATCACACCCAACACCACATTTCTGTTCATGGCAAAGCGTACACTGTTGCATTGGTGTGTAGAAACCCCTACAGGCAGACCTGACTGGAATGCCTGTGCAATCTCCCGCCTTCCTTAGATGCAAAGCCACATCTAAATAACTTAATAGGCTAAGACTGTCCCATACTAGGCCTCGTGGTTGCACGGATACCTTGGATCTATAGCGTCACATTGCTCGGTCCTTAATCCGACACGGGCGATACTCCACCCTATACTACGTGCAACTCCCTTTGCACCACCGGCTATTGCCAATAATCGCCCGCGTCAAACCATAGTTTTATTTTGGGTTTTTAACCGAAGTACTAGTAACCTTTTCCCAAAGAGGACCATACATTTGTTGAAAAGACCGAAAACATAAAATGGATAGCTTAAGCAAGAGTAATGTGCTAGCGATTATACCCAAAATGACATTAAGTATGTCTAGTTCAAACTAAGGTTTTCAAGGTTCACATGTCCATACAGATTAAGGTAAACCATAATGTACAGGATTAATTACAGTTCCAACCCAAATTAGCACTTCTAAGGAGAATTATCCAGATGCATAGTACATAGACAAAAACAACATAAGGTTGGTAAATTATCAGGCTCAATATGCTCAAGGGGTTGCTTGCCTTGCAGCTCACTGTCTCGTACAAGATCTGGGTCTGCAACAGAGTCGTCTTCCTCCTCGAGAACGTCGGATTCTACAAGTCAATCAAACGGGAACATAGCAAATATCAAATTTCAATAAGGGCAAAAAGAAAATAGACAGTAAACCAAATAAAGATTCATTGCAGAAAACAAGAATATATTTTAGGGGTTGAATTATAGGATTTCAAGACTTCATGATCTAGGTAAACACTCAAACACATTGCTAAAGACTTTTATGATGAACAAATATGGGTTCTTTCATAGATTATTTATTCTTAAATAGCGAATTCAAGACGCTAAAATCATAAATTCTTATATTTTTAACTTCGAATTATAGATGCTAAAATTATCCAAACTAGTAAAATTTAAACATAAGATTAAGGGTTATGTGCGAATAGCACTTAGCCTTAAGCGACGTATAAGGAAAAAGTAGATTAAGCTAAATCTACTTAGCTGGGTCACTAGATTTGTTCATTGTTTGAATCCATTTAATCTATATTCTAATTATTTAATTTCCTATACATATATATATATATATATATGCGTGTGTGTGTGTGTGCGCATTTGGCTCTAGGGTTACTTCATATTTCTAATGGTAGTTCAAATCAAGTTTACACCTAAATTATTTGGCAAGTTCAAGCATTCTACTGTCTCCCTAAAATTCAGAAAATCAAATCTTACACATTTCATATTTCTTCCATACAATTAAACATATCTAAATTTTTAGTGTATTGAATACAAAACTTAAATGAAAAGTAGTTCAAATATACATGAAAATTTCATTTTTTATATATTTGAGTTCCTGGAAACATAAGGATACTAGAAAAATTAGTTTCATTAAATTCTAAGTTTGTTTGCAAAATTTTTGTATAAAGCACATCTTTAGCCTTTTTATTCAAATTTGAATTTCAAAATTACCCAGAGGTCATTTTCAAAATATTTTTACTTATTTTGAAAGTACCTACTTTTACATGAATATAGAATTTTATTTCACTAATTTTGGAGTTACCATGCCAAAGATATAGCTAAATGAATTGACTCGGTTGCTGAAAATCAACCAAAATTCAAAAATTCGCTTTCTCAGTTTGAAAGTGGCTTTCTGCTTTTGGCGCGCTGGCGCGTTTGAACCAGCTCGGTCTGGCTGACACGCCGACCCCACCCATCAGCGATCGAGCTAGCGCACTCGCGAGAATGGCCGAGAGCTGACGGCTGGGCCCCTGTGCGCAGCGACAGAGCGGCTCAAGGGAGACTGTGCGCCACTAACAACCGGACCGACCGGTCAGCGACCCAAAACAGAGCGATTCAGACTCCGGCCCACCGTCGGCAAACCAGCACCGCCACGGCAGAATGGGTAGCACCATGAGCATGAGCACGCTCGTGCGTACCCAGGGCCGTTACCCATTCGTCGTGAGGTGACCGGAAAGGTGGATGGCACCGTAGAGGGGCGGCGATCGCCATAGCTGCGCGAGCAAAAGCTCGCCGCTGACCATGATTTCACAGGTCAAGCACGGTGTGAGTATCAGTGAGCTAAGGGTGAGCTATTTCACCTGAGAGAGAAAGCGGAGAAGAGCCGAAGATGGCTGACCACGTGCGCATTCGTCAGGGTTTCAAAGGACGGCGAAAAAGACGAGCTGCAGCCAAGAATAAGAGAAAATGCAGATTCGTCAGGGTTTCAAAGGGCACTACAAAGCTCCGGAACGAACCAATCGCACAAATCGATACCGAATTTGCTTGATTCTCCGATTCCCCTCTTCTCGATTCTCCGTGGCAACGGCGAGGAAAAGAAAGACTAGAAGAGGCGCGGGCTAAAGAGAAAGGCAGAAGGAAGAAGGGAGGCTCTCTTTGACGCACGGGCGGTATTTATAGGCAGCCAAATTGGCTTCACAGGATCTGAACGCGAGCAAAAGTTGCGGCGCCCGATTTTGTGCAGAGGCGAGGCGGTGCGAAGCCTCTCACCGGCAAGGAGGCGACGTGAGGCGGTCAGAGTATGGCGCAGAGCTCCCGAGGTTGAACGTGGCGTCATATGACTAGGTGGGTGGCACAGAGTTGTCGGGGCACATGGCGGCGAGAACTCGGGCGCGAGCGAGGCAGCCTCGACGGAGAGGAGAAGAAGAGAGGGAGAAGGGAAAGAAGTGGCTGACGAGTGGGACCGTGGTCCACAGGTCGGTGAGCGTCGCTGCGATACCGCCTTGCGCCAGGGGACGGGCCAGCGCACCCTGGGACCCACCTGTCAACGAGCGTGCACGATTAAGGAGATAAGCCTCCGCTCAGACAGCTAGTACTCGCATTGATTTAGCCATCAACTCAAGTCAAGTCAAGTCAGGCTGGAGATCAATTTCCTCCAACTGAGTAAGCTTCTTCAAGGATTTTAATTGGGTGCTCTCGATAAGTCAAGTCAGGCTGGAGATCAATTTCCTCCAATTGAGTAAGCTCGGTAGGAACGCGAAGACACTTCTTAAGTTGTGACACATGGAAGACATTGTGCACACGGGACAATCGGGATGGCAGCTCCAACTTGTATGCTTTTTCTCCCATCTTTTCCAGTATACGATAAGGTCCAATATATCGAGGGGCTAACTTACCTCGAACATGGAACCGACGGATTCCGCGAAGAGGTGAAACCTTAAGATAGACATAATCATCAATCTCAAAATTCAAGTCACGTCAACGAGTGTCGGCATAACTTTTCTGACGAGATTGAGCTTCCCTCAACCGGCTTCGGATTAAATCCACGTGCTCTTGGGCTTCATTTATCAAATCTGGACCGAAGAACTGTCTTTCACCCACTTCAGACCAGAAGAGTGGAGTCCAACATTTCCTGCCATAAAGGGCTTCAAATGGCGACATTTGCAGACTATCTTGAAAACCATTGTTGTATGAGAATTCTACAAATGCCAAGTACTTTTCCCAATTAGTGCTATAAGTTAGCACACAAGCCCTCAACATATCCTGCAGAATTTGATTTGTCCTTTCAGTATGACAATCGGTCTGAGGATGGTAAGCAGTACTGAAATTCAATTTAGTCCCAGAAGATTATGCAGCTTTTCCCAAAAATGGGATGTGAATTGTGATCCACGATCCGAAACAATTGTTTTTCGGACCCCGTGCAAGCGCACGATGTTGCTAATATAAAGCTCTGCCAATTTATCTCCAGAATAGGTAGTTCTAACAGGGATGAAATGGGCTACTTTGGTCAGTCGGTCAACAATAACCCAAATTTATATCCAGAGTCGTTCCCTTTTTGAGTTCGGGGAAGACCAGTAATGAAGTCCATACCAACAACATCCCATTTCCATTCCGGAATCTGCAATGGCTGAAGAAGCCCAGCTGGACGTTGATGTTCAGCTTTGACTCGCTGACATACATCGCATTTCGCGATATATTCGGCGATATCCCTCTTCATACCAGGCCACCAATATTTTTTCTTAAGGTCCTGGTACATCTTGGTACTACCAGGATGAATAGATAGTGGTGACTCATGAGCTTCAGATAAAATCAGTTTCTTGATGTCAAAATCATTGGGCACATAAATACGAGTTCCTTTCATGATTATCCCATCTGAACTTTCCATGAACTCGGAACTTATGCTTCCATCCAAATGATTTCGGATCTCTATAATGGCTTCATCCCTGAGTTGCGCGGCTTTAATCTGACTTTTAAGAGTTGGCTGTAACTGAAGAGCGGCCACATAACCATTTCCATCTGAGTTCAAATTGAGCTTCTGGAAGTCATTAATTAAGTTAGACTGACTTGAACCCAACATGCAATAAAGTTTCCGACTAAGAGCGTCAACTACGACATTGGCCTTACCGGGATGGTAGTGAAGGCCAAGATCATAGTCTTTAATCAGCTCTACCCATCTTCTTTGCCTCAGGTTCAATTCTGGTTGCGTGAAGAAATACTTGAGGCTCTTATGGTCGGTGTAGATTTTTGTTCTATTTCCAATAAGATAGTGCCGCCAGATTTTAAGGGCATGAACGACAGTGGCTAGCTCAAGGTCATGTGTAGGATAATTCTGCTCCTGAAGGCGAAGTTGTCGAGAGGCATACGCGACAACTCTGCCTTTTTGCATCAACACACAACACAAACCATGAAGCGATGCATCACAATATACTTCAAAATTCTTGTCATTATCTGGCAATATAAGCACTAGGGCAGATGTTAAATTTTCTTTTAACTTTTGGAAACTCTCTTCACAATCAGAAGTCCACTCGAACTTCTTTTCCTTCTTTAGAAGTTGGGTCAGTGGCTTAGCCACTTTCGAGAAGTTTTCAATGAATCGGCGGTAATAAACGAAAAAGCCTAGAAAACTTCGAATTTTTGGAACTGACTGCGGCCTTTCCCAAGCTAACACTGCTTGTACTTTATTTGAGTCAACAGCAACTCCGCCTTCAGACAAAACATGCCCGAGGAATGCCACTTCCTTCAACCAAAACTCGCATTTCTCGAACTTGGCATGGGAGTATTCGTCGAAGAAATTCACAAACCCACGATTAGCACTCGGTCAAAGACGAACGCCCCAGTTGAGAAGGGCGTAAAAGCAGAAGTCCTAGTCATTAGCCCCGATTGGACAGCTCCGTATCCGGACTATTTGACGAAGGACGAGCTACCCGAAGATCGCGTGCAAGCCGAACGAATAATGCGCCGAAGCAAGAGCTACGTGGTGATCAGGGAAGAGCTCTATCGCAAGAGCTCCTCTGGTGTACTGCGACGGTGCATATCAGAGCAAGAAGGGAGAGATCTTCTCAAGGAAATCCACTCGGGAGTTTGTGGGAATCATGCAGCGTCATCAACCTTAGTCGGCAAAGCTTATCGTTAAGGGTTTTTCTGGCCGACTGCTATCACTGACGCAGAGGACATCGTCCGGACATGCGAAGGATGTCAGTTCTTTGCGCGTCAGATGAACAAATCGACACAGGAACTACAGACCATACCCATAACCTGGCCGTTTGCGGTCTGGGGGCTCGACATGGTGAGACCTTTAAAGAAGGCTCAAGGTGGTCATACCCATCTCTTTGTGGCCGTTGATAAATTCACCAAGTGGGTGGACGCCAAGCCAGTCGCGTCAATAACAGCGGCGAAAGCCAAAGAATTCTTCAACGAAATCGTGGTTAGGTTGGGCGTACCAAACCGAATCATCACGGATAACGGCACCCAATTCAGAATCGGCGCATTTCAAGATTGGTGCGACGAACTCGGAATAAAAATCTACTTCGCATCAGTAGCGCACCCCCGGAGCAACGGGCAGGTTGAGCAAGCCAACGGCATGGTGTTACAAGGCCTAAAGGCAAGGATTTTCGATCGGCTAAAGCCATACGCCACTCGATGGGTGAAAGAATTGCCCTCGGTACTCTAGGGCTACGAACCACCCCAGCAGAGCAACCGGGCAGTCACCTTTCTTCCTGGTGTACGGCTCAGAGGCAGTCCTCCCCTCCGAGTTAGAATTCGGATCCCCGCAGGTCCGAAGCTATGAAGAAGTTGGCTCAGAAGAAAGCCGGCTAGATGACCTCGACCGACTGGAAGAAGCCAAGAACGTCGCAACAATTCAATCGGCAAAGTATCTCCAAGGCCTACGGCGCTATCACGGTCGCAATGTGAGGAGCCGCGCATTCTCCAAGGGAGATCTGGTCCTTAGAAAGAATCAAAAATGCGAGCATAAGCTCTCCCCAAGCTAGGAAGGCCCTTACGTCGTCGATGAGGTGGTACGCCCTGGAGCTTACAAGCTCAAGTGAGAAGACGGCACGGCAGTCAACAACACTTGGAACATAGAACAGCTACGTCGTTTCTTCACTTGAACTTTGTAAATCAAATTGTTCCCTCATGAATGAAAAGATCGATATTAAAGTTATTCTTTACATAATCTTCTCGATATCTATGCGTCCGAGTGCTTCGCTCCTACGATTTTAAAGACTCTGCGACATGCGTCATGAACCATGCTTCAGAGCCTGGGGGCTGGATTAGTCGAGCGCGATATGTCGAAACCACTGGGGCAAAGATGAATATTTAAAGACAAAAATGCAAGAACAAGGAAACGCCTTTATATACATTCAATTTACAGGTCCAAAGTTTCGACAACAGACAAAGAGAGGTGTCCTTGACTTCCTCCCAAAGCTCGGTGGCCTGATCCTCATCTACGTTGTGGGCGTAGCCCTCCTTAATGGCCTCAAGATCCACTCGGGGATAAAGCGACTTGGTGATCGCCAAAGCCTGGCTAGCACCATTGGTCGCTGTCTCCTTCAAGAGATTCTTGAGCGCCTCAGGGGCTTCCTCTAGCCGAGAGATGCCCTGGTCCCTGCTGAGTGGCCTCTCGCCTCCGGGGTGAAGTGAACTCAGCAGCGGCTTGGAGGCCTCCTGAAGCTTGGCACAAGACATCTCAAGGGCTTCAACCCTCTCATTGAAGACGACGTACTGTGCCCTCGTTTTGAATTTATATTCTGCAAGACAAGACATTAGGGAGGGCAATGAAGTCATGGTAGGGCCAAGTCGCCGGTCATACCTTCAAGCTCCTTCTTCGATTTCGTTCTGGACGCCTCCGCGGCTTTAAGTTGTTCTTGAAGCTTCGCGACGGTGGAATCCCGAGCTGACATGGAGATAAGAAGATCAAGAAACCAGATGACAAAACAGAAACACGGGGTAGCCTAGAAATAGCTACCTCGAATAGAGCCGACGACGTCCAGCTTCTCATGGCCTAGAGCCTTCTGCTCCTTTCGCAACACCAGGACCTCTGACCGTAGAGATCGCAGCTCGGCAACATGACCGGCCTTGATCTGCTCCAGCTCGGCCAAATACTCCTGGCGCGTCCAGACCTCCGGGAGCATCCTCTGGAGGTACTCGAACTTCTTCTCGAGCGCTCCCCTAATTTCTGTAATCATCACAAGGTGACTATATGCTAAACGACGCGAGCAAGGAGGCGAAAGAGGAGAAAATTATACCCGGGCCAAGCGTGCGTAGGTGGTAGCATGACTATAGAAGTCATTCCTCTCTCTCTCCTCCTCTGAGTCGTCCAGGAGCTTCAGGCCTTCCTCTTCATCAACACACGCAGCTTGCATTATGGGCTGGGGGCGAGCGGGGGTCGGCGGAACCCGGCGGACCTCTTCGATCTCGGGGGATGGACGGGAGGCCGGCTCTGGAACAGCAGGACCCGATGTCGAAGTAGGAGGAGTCGGAGACGGCTTCAGGGGCATTCTGGTGTCCCCAGGCGTGGCCCCCTCGACCGGGACGTGAACCCCCAGGGGCCCAGCCCCTCCTAGGGCCCCAGACGGCACCCCTACAGGAACATCGAGCGAAGGATCCCTACAAGAAGAACTATCAGCAAATAAGCTTGCGAAACGCGTCAAATAAGAGTCGATAGGGTAACAAACCTGTTAGACTTCCTCATTTTCATCGGGAGCTTCTTGCGAGCAGTCAGGCCACCCCCAGAAGGACCACTTGGTACACTGCCGACTGGCACCCGGGGCTCCTCCCGAACGCATGAGTCCCTCAGCGATGGACTCGGCTGAGCCGCAGGCTCATAGGAGAGGGGAACCAAAGGCGCTGGGGCTCGTGCCGATGGATCCCGGATCTTAGGACCACCAGTCGGGCGAAGGGCTTTGCGGGGTCTTTGGCCACCGTCTTTTTCCCCTTCTTGGCGGCGGGATCTCCTGCAGGAGAGCTCGCCCGCCGCTTCGGGGAATCGCCTATACGAGTAGGGATTTTCGGAAGGGGCCCGTCACTAAAGAAGGCAACGCGATCCTGGAAAGGAAGACTAAAAGTGAGAAGTCATTCAGAGAAGAAGATAAGAATCTGTCGGCAAAGTATCTCACCTCTAGTGGAGGATTCAACGCAGAGAAGGCCTTGGGGAATCTGGTGGGCATCTCGACGCTCAGGATGAAGAAATCGTCAAGTCGAGCATGAATCTGCTCTCTCGTTATTAAGTCGGGCAATTCCCTGGTCAGATCGTCTTGGCCCTCAAACTGAAACCCCAGGTGGTCGCGCTCCTTCAGGGGCTGAACCCGTCGGGCAACAAAGTGAATGGCCAGACCAACCCCTGTGTGGTCCCCTTCCTTCAATTTGCCTATAAGCACCAAGAGGTCTTGCGCTGGATCCATGTTACTGGCGTCGCCGACAGAGGACCAAGAGATGGACACCTTCGGCCGGCGCCCGAGGAAAGAAAGAAGAGCTGGACCAGGATTGGTACAATAAAACCACTCTTGGTGTCAGCCTTTATTCGAAGACTTGAAGGGAATAGCGAAATACGACTTCTTTAGCCCCTCCTGATGTTGGAATTCTGCTCCCCCAACTACCTTGGGTCGTTTTTTGAGGGATAGGGCTTCAGAAGGTAAAAATGGAGGAAAAGAACAAAATGGGGGCGGATGCACAAGAAGGCTTCGCAAAGGTGAACAAAGATAGAGATTAGCAAAATAGAGTTGGGATTCAAGTTCACCAACTCGATTTCATAAAAGAAGAGGAGGCCGTGGAGAAAAGCACATGCCAAAAGATCCAGCCCGTGCTGGAAAAAGTATTCAAATACCACTACCTCTTCAGGACGAGGAGTGGGGACAGATTCACTGGCAGTTGGTCGGGCGGAGATCAAGGCCAAGTCTGGGAGAATCCCATCATCCACCATGGACTGCAATTTCTCCTCTATCTTTGTCGAGGTTGTCCAATCCTGCGGCAGAGGCTGCGAGGAGGAAGAAGAAGACATCTTCGAAGGAGAAATCAATGGCGGCGCAAAAGAACAGGCACGACGGCGGTTAACCCTAGCGGCGGAGAAGTTGGAGAGACAAGGAAGTAGAAGAAGCAAGAGCGCGGTGAAAGAGTGAACCGTCGGGCGACGCATGGCCTAATCATTAAAAGGGGGAAAATTAGGTTTTCGCAGAATCGGCGCAAAAAATATTGCGAAACGTCTCACCCTTCCGGATTCCCCATAAATGATTTGCAGGCCTGACGTTCTGACTCACAGAGTCAAATGTGGTTTGACCAAGTCATATTTGGGACACGTCGCTCCCCACGATGGGATGTTTTCTCCACTTACCGTGCTAAGCGGGACGTGGATGTCCTACAACTTGGATAAAAAATATATCTTCTCGTGATATGCCCCACACTGGGTCGCTAGCTGGTTACCGCATGTCGGAATCATATATCACAGGTCGATCCCAAACGGGCGCAAATCCAATGGTATGCCCCATGAGGGTGGAAAAGCTGTGCGTCGTAATAAACGAGTACGGATACCATTCGGATAAAACCTTGATATGTCCCAAGTTGGACTAGAGCTGTATGCTACACCAGTCAGATACAGGTATCACTCGGCCATGAGCCAAGAAAAATCTGGTACGCTCCTAGTTGAGCCTAAGTTGTATCCAACACCAGTCGGATGTGGGTACCACTCGGCCAAGAGCCACGTATGTATGGTACGCTCCAAGTTGAGCCCAAGCCGTATCCTGCACCAGTCGGATATGGGTATCACTCGGCCATGAGCCAGAGAAATCCTGGTACACTCCAAGTCGAGCCTAAGCTAGATCTGGCAACCATCAGGTGTAGGTATCATTCGGCCATGAGCCGTACAAATCCTAATGTGTCCCAAGTCGGATCTAAGGTGTATCTCGCGCCAGTCGGACCCGGATGCTGCTCGACCAAGAACCGCGCAAACACCAATACGACGCGCTCCACGTCTGACCTAAGGTATATCCTACATCAGTCGGGTACGGATGTCACTAGATCAAAGAACCATGCAAGCTTCGAAGCGCCCCAAGCTGGGTCTAAGCTACGACAAACGATAAACGTGAACTTCATTTGCAAAAGGTACTTCTTTATTATATATGAGTTCCCTGGGCATTATGCCCAGGAAACTATTACATTTACAGGTGAGTTACACCTCCCCGCGGTCCACCCGGCCGAGCGCCTCGATAAGAGCCTCCCTAGCCCTATAAAGAGCGGGGAAGATCTCGATGAAGGTATCGACGGCGACGCGGTCGAGGGTGACGGCGGTATCCTCCATCATTTTAGCCATGGCAAGCTCGAAAATAGCCCATTCTTCGGCGAGCCTGGGATCCTAGACGTGCCTGACGTTCCTCCTTCTCCTCGGCATGAAGAAAATGGGAACGTGAAACAGAAGAATGGAGAACCAAGCATGAGAGGATAAATTCTACAAACGCTGGTTCGCCTTTTATAGCCGGTACAGTAAGAACGAAGTAAATGTGTCAGAAGCCGAAGAGATTTAAGGTTTATGTAGTTTCAGAAGCCAAGGAGTTTTTTAGCAAACGAGTTGACACAGAAAATCAAGACGACCTCGAAGATTGTCCGGTGGTTATCCATGAAGAGAAAAGATATTAAAAATTTTGCTTTGGGCGAGAAGAAGTTTTCAATCCACATCCGAAACATGGGTCAGGTCCGCGAGGCCGCTCACAACAAATCCGTCTGACAGAAGATTATACTCATTTGAAGCAAAAATCAAGGGTTATATTCGAGTCCTTCATAATCCACTCGCCGCAAAAAGAAGCATTCAAATCAAATGAAGAAACTAGTCGGAGAATTGTACAGCAAGTTCAGAACAATGATTCAAGTAGGGACCTACCTGGAAGCATAGCAATTGGATTATGAATCACTCGGGGGCTACTGTGGAATATTTGAAACCAGGTATCTCCATGACCGGCCCAGCATCACCTAAAGAGAAGAAAGGCCCAGAGAGGAGGCCCAAAGGTTGCGCCCCGTGCCAAGCCAAGCAGCCGTACGGTAGGGGCATATCTTATCGACAGTTACGTGTATTTGGATATAAAAGATACAGTTGTAATCCGAGTTGTTAATAGGGTAGATAAAGATGTAAACTCTATCCAGTAACCGACTAGAATATGTGTCGGGACCCGAACCTGCAGATCCGGACCCTCTGTGTATTCTGTGCCAGTCCAGGATCACGCTAGCACACACAGTCATACAGGGTTGCACATCACAGACATTCACGAAGATATAAGAATAATTAGTGCAAACATGTATATAAACCGAGTTGTACGACCTTATGGTCTCCTTACAGATAAGATAGCCACACGGGGCTTACATTATTCAGAGAAAAAGAAATAGCAGCGGAACATAAACAAATGTTGAGAAAGCCTTCATCTTGCCACAGGCAACCGACTGGGCTTGCCGCCTAGTTGCTCGGGTCCTCAATGTACTCTTCCTCCCATGCTGGTGTAGATTCCTCCACTGATGTTGGGTTTGGTAAGCAAGGTGGGATGAGTACACAAGGCACTCAACAAGTAATGCACAGAATGCAGTGCTATTACTACATGCAAAGCTTATTCCAAAGGGTTGGCTTAAATGGTTCTTTTGCATCAAACAGCAATTTTAAACCAATATCTTAATTAGATTAAAGCATTGGAACAGTTATAAGTAATACTAATTTCTTCAAATGGTTTTTCCTCGAAGATTCTCGGTACACAGCCTTAACAGTTCATTTTTAACACTTGGTACATAGCCACCCTTCCCACATTTTGTTTATGAAAATCTACCCTTGATCAGAATCCCCGAGCAAAGCTCAATACATGAGCCGGCTATTCAATAGTTTTGACACTCTGCAGAGGTTGTACACTTTACCCACAAGATCTGACCGCCACCACACAGTGATTGTCCGCAACAAAGCTTTTAGGAACCTCTACCTTAACCAAAGAACCTCTCCAGATTGCCTTCACTATCACTTCCCTCACACAGAGCCAAGTATAGGACGGCCAATCACCGTTGGATGGGCACCAAGCCGTAGCAGTGCACGCTCCCCATACAAATACACCCTGTGTGTCACCCCGAGGTATCGGAGGAAAGATATCGAACCCTAGTCAACTAGGTCTGTCCCATATCGGACATGTGGTTGTACGGTGACTCGGATCAAAGGCTTGCAAGGTGAAGTCCTTAATCACCAAGGCAAGACTTCCAACACTCAACAAGTGGCACACAGCCCATTGTGGCACACAGACTCACAACACTCATCAACCCAATGCCACACAGGCCCACTGCACCTGACCTCTTGCCACTTGCCCAGCCTAAATCATTTCCCACCCAGCTTGATTATTGTGCAACACATGCCAATAACTCAACATCAATATGGAACCACACAGTCACCATACTTCCATATCATCATGTGGCATCATCACACCACTTCCAAAATACATTCAATATTCCATTAGTCAATTTTGTAGCATTTTTCCAAAGATCATTCATGACTCGTTGCAAGGCTAAGCATCTACTCACGGCCTAGCCTCCCGTGTTGGTACAATATTAACATCCAACCTATATAATCAAACTTAGGGTGACAAAGATTTAGGGCATACAATTAATAATTCAAGGTGGCATAACAAAATGGGTTGATTAACTACATTATCCCAAATCCATTTAAATTCATTTTAAATAAATAAGCATGCATAGTTTCAAAGCATAAACTACATTTTAAAACCTGGGATCAAAATGATCAAAGCATCACTTGCCTTCAAAGAGTTGCTGGTCGTGTTCCGAAGCTTGGTCTTGAGTGACGAATTCTTCCTCGAAACTTTCCGGCAAATTTGCGTCTACGCGGACAAACAAAATATACAATAAAAATCTAATACAGAGGACTAAATGGCCTCAAAATTCAAATAAAATTCATCATTAAATAGATCATAATTTTATGAATTTTTAGAAATTTGAATCACCCAAACCGAGTTAAAATGCAAAAGTTATAGTCATTTGAAGTTTGAATAAAATCAAAATACAGAAATTAAGAAATCCGATTTTTCCCAATTATTTTTATACTGAAAATTCGCATTTATGACGTCAGCATTGCATCATGATGACGTCAGCACATAAAAGAATTTGGTCAAAATATTTTTATAAATAACATATTTATGACGTCGCCGATGACGTCAAGACGACACGTGGCGACCTCTAGTGCCGCCACGTTGTTTTGATTCATGGGTCGGGTCCACGGTTCGGCTCGTCCACCGTGGATCGGCAAAGATCGTGCTCATGCACGGGTGACGCAGCCGTGGCGTCGGCGCCGACGATGCGAGCCAATGGCGACGCGACACGCGGCAAGATCGCATCGCTTCGCCATCCAACGGCCGGATCTCACCCCGCTGTTCGGCGACGCCGACTCCATGCCCCCACGTTTCACGCATCTAACGGTGCGCCCGAACTCAACTGTCTGATCTGGTCTCACCCTCAGTCGACGCTCACACGCGTCCGCACGTGATTCGATGGAGGTGCGGCGTCATCTCCGCCGTACGTTCAAATTTGAACGGCACGGATCCGCGCGCCACCGATCTACTCACAGCCGCCGTTCAGATCTAAATCCAACGGCCCACGGCACCGAGCTGTTTATTATTCAACCGCCACGCGGCACAATCTCACGCGCTCACTAAAGATCCAACGGCTAAGACAAAAACATATCGCAGTAAACTAGATCTAATCCAAGCCGTTCGCTCTAGATCTAACGATCAAGATCAACTAACGTGTAAACCTTAGGGTTAATCCGCACCGTCCATAACAGATCTAATAAAGACAGATACAAACTAAATGTAACCAGAGAAGGGCGGCGTGGCACGATCCTTACCCTCCTTGCGATCCGACGGTCAACGATGCTCGAGTCCGGCGATGGCGTGCGGCGGTGCAAGCTTGCGGAGATGAGGAAGACGACGTAGTCGACGGCGTTTCGGTGGTTCCCCAGCGAGAAGATCTAGCGCATTCGACGTGGCTTGACTCGGGCAGAGCACTGGTGACCTCGGCGACGGCGAAAATGGACCGACGGCGAAGCAAACAGCGGAGAACAGTGGCGGCGCAGAGGAACAACTACGGCGAGCTCTCCCGTGGTCTCTAGAGCATCTCGACGCGCGCGCGAGGAGTCAAAAGACGCAATGAAGGAGCTCATCGGACGTGCTACTCGGCACTTTAGGGGCCTCGACGCAGCGCTACAAAGCGGCGAACGAGCGGAAACGGTCGGCGGCATTAGCTCCGGTGATCTCGCGAAGACGACCGACGTGGCCCTCTCCCCACCGCTCAGGCGGCGATGATCCGAAGGCGCACGACGCGACGACGTGGCTCACTCACAGCATCCGATCGAGATCGAACGGCTCGGACCGGCGACGCTAGGGTTTCGCGCGCGGTTGGGCGACGACACGCACGAGAATGGGCTCGCCCATTATCGCTCAACTGATTTTAAAATCATTTCACATTTAAAATAATTCTAGAAATTCAATTAAATCATTTGGAGCTTTTAAAATAGCGAAAAATTCTAGAAAAATTCAGAAATTACTTTGAGATATTTGGAACTCAATTAAAATATTTGCAATAAAACTTTGCAAAACTTTTCCATTATTCAATTGTTTTCAAGAAAAGCCCTATTTGAATAAATCCAATTAAATTTAAATAAATTCCCAAAAAATCACAAAAATAAAAATACTCCAAAATTTAAGTTAGAGCAAAAATTAGGGTGTTACAAACCTCCCCCCTTAACAGAATCTCATCCCCGAGATTTAGGGCTGTCTACAGAAATAGGTTAGGGAACTCCTTCTTCAGATCTTCTTCTTGTTCCCATGTTGCTTCACTTTCCGAATGGTTGCTCCATTGAATTCTGCAGAAACGTGTTGACTTGTTCCTTGTCTTTCGGTCCATTACGTCCAGAATCTTCATCGGATGTTCTTTGTAGGTTAGATCTTCTTGCAGCTCAATTGCCTCCAAAGGTGTTTGCTCTTCTGGTACTCAAAGACACTTCTTCAGTTGTGATACATGGAATACATCATGCACTCCTGCCAAAGATGGTGGTAACTCCAACTGATAAGCAACTTCACCTCTGCGGCTCAAGATCTTGAATGGTCCGATATATCTCAGGTGCGAGCTTTCCTTTGCATGGAACCTTCTAACTCCTTTGAGAGGTGTGACTCTAAGGTACACAAAATCTTGGGTTCAAAGCTCAGTTCCTGCGACGGTTGTCAAGATAACTCTTACGCCTTGATTGTGCAATCTTCAATCTTTCCCCGATCGGGGTGATTTGTTCTTCCGCTTCTCAAGAATGTCGGTCCAAAAACATGTCGTTCTTTGTCTCATTCCAATTCAATGGTGTTCGACAGACCGACCATACAAAGCTTCAAATGGAGACATCGTAAACTCGCCGATAATCTGTTGTTGTAACTAAACTCAAGATAAGGCAAACACTTGTCCCATGAGGTTGAATATGCTAAAGCGCAGCTCTCAACATATCTTCCAATATCCGTTAACCTCTCCGCTTGACCATCATGCTGCGGATGGTAGGTCAGATCAAGTTCAAACGAGTCCCCATTGCCTCATGTAGCTTACCCCAAAACTGAGGTAAATTGGGTACCTCTGTCCGACACTATCTTCTTCTCCGTGCAAGGCACGATCCATGCCATATAAAGTTCTGCTAACCGGTCTCCGAAATAAGTGGTCTTCACGGGTATGAAATGTGCCACTTTAGTTAAACGATCTATTATGACCCATATAGAATCATATCCACTTTGCGCTCGGGCAATCCGTTATGAAATCCATACCAATTTCTTTCCATTTCCATTCAGGTATCTTTAGGGGTTGTAATAGCCCTGCTGGTCTTTGGTGCATAGCTTTGACTCTTTGGCATATGTCACATAATGCAACATATTCGGCGACTTCTCGTTTCATGCTTGGCCACCAAAATCTTTCCTTTAAATCTTGATACATTTTCGCACTTCTGGATGAATTGAGTACTTGGAGTCATGAGCCTCCGTAATTAATCGCTTCAACTCCTTTTGTTCGGCACACAAATGCGCTCTTTAAACCACATAGTACCTTGTTCATCCAGTTTGAAATCTTTTGCTTTGCCTTCATCCATTTTGCCCTTAATTCTATTGATCTTATCATCATCTTTCTGCCCTTCCCTGATCTGATCTTTCAGGGTAGGTCTTACTTCCAAAGTTGCTAGGAATCCTTCTCGTACCATTTCCAGTTCTAATTTCTGGAAATCCTTACACAATTCCGCTCGACTGCTTCCAACAAAGATATTCACACTGTGGTTCTTTCGCCATATGCGTCGCCACTACGTTGGCTTTACCAGATGGTAGTGAATTCCCACATTATAATCCTTGATTAACTCTAACCATCTTCTTTGCCTCATATTTAGGTCAGCTTATGTGAAGATATACTTAAGACTTTTATGATCGTATACACTTCACATCTATTTCGATGAGATGATGACGCCATATCTTTAGTGCATGCACTACGGCAAACTAATTCCAAATCATGGGTCGGATAGTTCTCCTCATGTGGTCTCAATTGCCTCGATGCATAGGCAATTACCTTCCTATTTTGCATCAACACGCATCCCAATCCTCGACGCGATGCATCACAATAGATGTCGAAGCCTTGATGAACGCGGGTAAAACTAATACAGTGCCGATGTTAAACTCCTCTTCAACTCCGAAAACTCTTCTCACACTCAAAGGCCCATAAGAATTTCTTTTCCTTTTCAACAATTGCGTAAGAGGTCTCGCAATCGAGAGAATCCTTCGATGAATCGACGGTAATACCCGCCATTCCAAGGAAACTACGGATTTGGGTTACCGACTTGGGTTGTTCCCAATGTAGAACCGTCTCCACTTTCTTTGATCTACCGCAACTCCTTACTGCTGTCATTATGTGTCCAAGAAATTCCACCTTATTTTTCCGTAAGTCACATTTGCTAAATTTTGCAAACAACTGTTGCTCTCTCAACTTTTCAAGGACTAGCCTCAAATGCTCGGCGTGCTCTTCTCTCGCCTTGGAATAGATAAGGATATCATCTATGAATACGACTACAAACTTATCCAAATATTCCATAAAACCTTATTCATTAAGTTCATGAAATATTTGGTGCATTTGTCAAACCAAAAGACATCATCAGTAAACTCGTGGTGTCCATATCTTGACGAAATGCGATCTTGGGATATCCTCCGATCGGATCTTCGCTGATGGTATCCTCGATCGGAGATCAATTTTGGAGAATACTCCGCTCCTCTCAATCGGTCAAACAAATCATCGATCCCGGTAGCGGATACTTATTCTTTATCGCCACATCATTGAGTGCACGATAGTCTATACACATCCTAAAACTCCCGCCCTTCTTCTTGACGAATAAGACAGTGCTCCCCATGGCGATGAACTAGGTCTTATAAATCCTTTTCCAGAGTTCTTCAATTTGCTTCTTCATTTCCACCAATTCCTCTGTGGACATCCTGTAAGGTCTCTTAGCTATTGAGCTGTCCTCGAACCGACTCTATCACGAACTCAATATCTCTATCTCGCGGCATTCTGTAAATCTTCCGAAAACATCCGGATATTCATTGACTATGGAAACTTCTTCTAAGTCGATGATCTTCATGTCGTTGACCATCAATTGTCCATCTCGCACCGATTTTGCTTCAAATTCAATCTTCTTTCCATCCGGCTCTCGACCGATATGACTCTTTTCCATACCCAAAGATCGCTTTGTGATTGGTTAACCAATCCATTCCTGTGATAACATCCAAGGTTTGGGTATTAAGGACGATTAAGTTTGCTAGAACTCAACTCCATTAATTATTAGTCTTACCCGTAACATCCTACTTTAGATCGGAGTTCGATCCGTGGATTGACTATAAGCACACATTTAAGATTCACTATATCCATATCATTTTGAACAGCAAAATCTCGGAAATAAATGAATGTGAAGCTCGAATCGAATAAAGCGAAGGCTGGTAATCGAGTTTACTAGGAACTTACCCAAGATAACATCCGTGGTGCTCGCACTTCATCCGTCAGAATGTGGTTGACTCGCCTCGTGCAGTTCCTTGGGATGGAGTTCTTCTTTGATGCCCCGCGGTTCAATTGGCGCGGAGTCCTTGCGGTGTGTTCCCTGTGTTAAAGCGACCGGGTGACACCTCCTTCTTAGGGCAATTGTTGGCAAATGCCCCATTTCATTGCAATGATAGCAACGCCTTCCCACCGCTCGAGAGGTTCCTCCAGCTTGTGCCACGCTCGGCCGAGTTCGAACATTCGACCCATCGGGCGATTTGCCGGCAGTGGTGCCCTATCATTGCCTCCGGCTGGTACCGATGAACTGTTGGGGTGCCGTCCTTCCGCCTCCGCCTCGACGACCTCCTTGTTGCGCCATTCTGCGCTTCTGTTGTCATCCAACTCTCGGCGCTTGTCCTCTAAGATAAGAGCTTTGTTAACTAGCTCTTGGAAGTCGTGGAATGTGTGGGTGATCACCCCACTGCAACCTCGCATTCAATCCTTCATGAAGCGGGATTGTCCGCCTTATCCGTAGCCACGTCCTGCCGTGCGTAGCGTGCGGTTGGGTGAATTTGTTCGTAATCGCCACCGATCGCCCCCTTGCTTGAGGCTCCGAATTCCTCCTTTTGAGATCCATGATACCCTCGGGTACATGGTAATGCTGGCGAAAGTCGAGGTGAATTCCTCCCACGTGATACTCTGTGGGTCCTCATGAGTCTGTGCAAGTTTTCCCACCATTCTGCGCGCCCTTCGAGTTGATGAGAGGCATAGAGTACCCTCTCATGTCCTACACTTTGGGTAATGTGCGGCTTCCTTCGATTGTCCTTAGCCAATCGTCCGCCTCCGATGGATTGGCGTTGTTCGAGAAGGTAGGTGGACGGGTTCTCATAAACTCCGACAACCTTGAGTAGGGTGTGGTCCATGGTTACCCCGGCTTGAACATTCGCAGCAGCCTTGGTTGGATATCTCGCCGCATGGTTTGAACCATCGTGTTCATAAGTTGAGTCCGAAGGCGCCAAGAAGGCTCCCTGTTCTCGCATATCGACTGCGGCGGTTGAGGAATCGGCTCTTCATTACCGTTGTCCGCCGTTAGCTCCACTTCCACTGCTCCAACATTTCCACGTGTCCTCACCATCTGCTGCAAGCTTCCAAGGTTAAGAAAAGAAGAAAGCATGAGGCAGTAAAAGAACTTATGTGGGGAAACAGTGTAACTTAAATTATTTAGCCACTTTATTGATATAATATAAGGCAAGATGGTTGCTCACAAGTGCCTAAGGGCAATGCAACACATATGAGACACTCACAACGAAAAACAAGTAAGCAAACATAGGACTCTATGACGACTCACACCTAATGGTGACTCAAGAAAAGACGCGACTCAATTATTCGAGTCTCAACACTACCTCGGCTAGACTCGATCACTCATCGAGCCAACCAGCCGCGGCTCCCCGAGCATACATCTGGTGGGTGCTCGCATCGGGCGAATCGATCTCGAAGACCTCTCGCGGTGGTGCAAAAGACCCCATCGACTCTGCTGGTCCCGGGCTGCCGCTCCCGCTGACCGGTGCCTCTGCCTGCTCCTCCGGATCGGATCGTGTAACTCGGGGATCGCTCGGGCTCGGTCCGTATAAAGCCATCTCCAACTCCCGGATCTTCGCATGGAGTGGGCTAAGCCCTCCCGCACTGGATCTCGCCTCCGTGACCTCGCCGCGGGTCCTCTCGCAGCCTCCGGACTGTCTCGCCCAAGGCGTCCTCTCGGGCGATGACGTACCTCGCCGGTGGGTGATAGTGGCGTCCTCCTCTCGCAAGCTCCATCCTCTCTAAACGATTGTCTCGACGAGGATGGTGACGAAAGACGGTGCCTCCAACTCTGCGGAGTAAGTGCGGGCACCGCCGCGACGCTCGTGTCGTGCCGTCTCTGGATTCCGCCTCAAAAGAAGACCTCCGACCGTGATGTAGATAGGACGGCTCGCCTCGCCCTTTCCCGAGCATACTGCGTGATCTTGACATCCCAGCGACGCCAAGTCCCGCCTGCACCACCAAGTCCTCGTCATGCTGGTGCATCAAAACCTCCGAGCAATTGCATCATACGCCATAACTCCGCGGCGTATCCTCCGTAGCGCTCTCCATAGGTATGGATCATCCTCATACGCCAAAACAAACCTTGTTTAAATTAAGCAGAGAATAATAAAAATTCAAGCATAGGTATGAAACAAGAGAGAAGAGATAAGTCAAGATTTCATTGATATTCTTGCTCAAGTTGATTAGGTCTTTAGAAAATAGTTTTACCCTCCTAGGCACAACCAAACTAGGGTCAAGTCCTACAAATCACTGCTCGATACCACCTCTGCGGGACCCGAACTCGCAGATCCGGACCTCTGTGTATTCTCATGCGATCCCAGATCACGCTAGCACACACGATCATACGAGGTTTCACATCACGGACATTCACGAAGATATAAGAATAATTAGTGCAAACATGTATATAAACCGAGTTATACGACCTTATGGTCTCCTTACAGATAAGACTGACCACACGGGCTTACATTATTCAGAGAAAAGAAATAGCAATGAACATAAACAAATATCGAGAAAACCTTCATCTTGCCACAGGCAACCGACTGGCCTTGCCCCCTAGTTGCTCGGGTCCTCAATGTACTCTTCCTCCCTTGCTGGTGTAGACTCCTCCACTGATGTTGGGTTTGATAAGCAAGGTGGGATGAGTACACAAGGCACTCAACAAGTAATGCACAGAATGCAGTGCTATTACTACATGCAAAGCTTATTCCAAAGGGTTGGCTTAAATGGTTCTTTTGCATCAAACAGCAATTTTAAACCAATATCTTAATTAGATTAAAGCATTGGAACAGTTATAAGTAATACTAATTTCTTCAAATGGTTTTTCCTCAAGATTCTCACACAAACCTTAATAGTTCATTTTAACACTTGGCACACAGCCACCCTTCCCACATTTTGTTTATGAAAATCTACCCTTGACTGTAATCCCGAGCAATGCTCAATACATGAGCGGCTATTCGAATAGTTTTGACACTCTGCAGAGGTTGTACACTTTACCCACAAGATACACCCGCCACCACAGTGATTGTCCGCAACAAAGCTTTTCAGAACCTCTACCTTAACCAAAGAACCTCTCCCAGATTGCCTTCACTATCACTTCCCTCACACAGAGCCAAGTATAGGACCTGCCAATCACCGTTGGATGGGCACCAAGCCGTAGCACGTGCACGCCCCATACAAATACACCCACGCGTACCGTCACCCCGAGGTATCGAGGAAAGATATCGTAACCCTAGTCAACTAGGTCCATCCCATATCGGACATGTGGTTGTACGGTGACTCGGATCAAAGGCTTGCAAGGTGAAGTCCTTAACCCACCAAGGCAAGACTTCCAACACTCAACAATGGCACATGACCCATTGTGGCACACAGACTCACAACACTCATCAACCCAATGCCACACAGCCCACTGGCACACGGCCTCTTGCCACTTGCCCAGCCTAAATCATTTCCCACCCAGCTTGATTATTGTGCAACACATGCCAAGAATAACTCAACATCGATATGGAACCACACAGTCACCATACTTCCATATCATCATGTGGCATCATCACACCACTTCAAAATACATTCAATATTCCATTAGTCAATTTTGTAGCATTTTTCCAAAGATCATTCATGACTCGTTGCAAGGCTAAGCATCTACTCACGGTCTAGCCTCCCGTGTTGGCACAATATTAACATCCAACCTATATAATCAAACTTAGGGTGACAAAGATTTAGGCATACAATTAATAATTCAAGGTGGCATAACAAAATGGGTTGATTAACTACATTATCCCAAATCCATTTAAATTCATTTTAAATAAATAAGCATGCATAGTTTCAAAGCATAAACTACATTTTAAAAACCTGGGATCAAAATGATCAAAGCATCACTTGCCTTCAAAGAGTTGCTGGTCGTGTTCCGAAGCTTGGTCTTGAGTGACGAATTCTTCCTCGAAACTTTCCGGCAAATTTGCGTCTCACGCGACAAACAAAATATACAATAAAATCTAATACAGAGGACTAAATGGCCTCAAAAATTCAAATAAAATTCATCATTAAATAGATCATAATTTTATGAATTTTTAGAAATTTGAATCACCCAAATCCGAGTTAAAATGCAAAAGTTATAGTCATTTGAAGTTTGAATAAAATCAAAATACAGAAATTAAGAAATCCGATTTTTCCCAATTATTTTTATACTGAAAATTCGCATTTATGACGTCAGCATTGCATCATGATGACGTCAGCACATAAAAGAATTCGGTCAAAATATTTTTATATATAATATATTTATGACGCCGATGACGTCCAAGACGACACGTGGCGACCTCTAGTGCCGCCACGTTGTTTTGATTCATGGGCGGGTCCACGGTTGGCTCGTCCACCGTGGATGGCAAAGATCGCGCTCATGCACCGGTGACGAGGCCGTGGCGCGCCGACGATCGCGCACCAATCCCGACGCGACACGCGGCAAGATCCGCATCGCCGCCATCCAACGGCCGGATCTCACCCCGCTGATTCGGCGACGCCGCGACTCCACGCCCCACGCGTCACGCATCCAACGGTGCGCCCAACTCAACGGTCGATCTGGTCTCACCTCACCAACGCTCACACGCGCCCGCGCGTGATTCGATGGGGTGCGGCGTCATCTCCGCCCGACGCTCAAATTTGAACGGCACGGATCCGCGCGCCACCGATCTACTCACACCGCCGCTCGATCTAAATCCAACGCCCACTGCACCGAGCTATTTACTATTCAACCCACTCACGCGCACAATCTCACGCGCTCACTAACGATCCAACGGCTAAGACAAAAACATATCGCAGAAACTAGATCTAATCCAAGCCGTCATTTAGATCTAACGATCAAGATCAACTAACGGTAAACCTTAGGTTAATCCATACCGCCCATAATAGATCTAACGGCACGATACAAACTAAATGTAACCAGAGAAGGGCGACGTGGCACGATCCTTACCCTCCTTGCGGATCCGACGGTCAACGATGCTCGAGTCCGGTGATGGCGCGGCGGTGCAAGCTTGTCGAGATGAGGAAGACGACGAGTCGACGGCGTTTCGGTGGTTCCCGCGAGAAGATCTAGCGATTCGACGCGCTTGACTCGCGCAGAGCATCGTGACCTCGGCGACGGCGAAATGGGACCGGTGAAGCAAACGGCGGAGAACGATGGCGCGCAGAGGAACAACTACGGCGAGCTCTCCGTGGTCTCTAGAGCGCCTCGACGCGGCGAGGAGTCAAAAGACGCAGCCGAAGGAGCTCGCCGACGGCGCTACCGGTGCACTTTAAGGGCCTCGACGCAGCGCGCTACAGCGGCGAACGAGCGAAACGGTCGGGCGGCATTAGCTCCGTGATCTCGCGAAGACGACCGACGTGGCCCTCTCCCGCCCGCTCGGCGGCGATGATCCAAGGCGCACGACGCGACGACGTGGCTCACTCACAGCATCCGATCAGATCGAACGGCTCGACCGGCGACGCTTAGGTTTCAGCGCGTTGGGCCGACGACACGCGACAAGAATGGGCTCGGCCCATTATCGCTCAACTGATTTTAAAATCATTTCACATTTAAAATAATTCTAGAAATTCAATTAAATCATTTGGAGCTTTTAAAATAGCGAAAAATTCTAGAAAATTCCAGAAATTACTTTGAGATATTTGGAACTCAATTAAAATATTTGCAATAAAACTTTGCAAAAACTTTTCCATTATTCAATTGTTTTCAAGAAAAGCCCTATTTGAATAAATCCAATTAAATTTAAATAAATTCCCAAAAAAAATCACAAAAATTAAAAATACTCCAAAATTTAAGTTAGAGCAAAAATTAGGGTGTTACAATATGGTAACCGATCGAAATCTCCTAACCGATCGGGACTCTGTAAGCCACCCCATCCCCGCTATATAAGGTAGAGGGCGAGCAACAATATAAACATCGAATCAAAGAGCAAACATGCCTCAGAGCACAGCACACAGGATTAGGGTATTACCTCCACCGTCGAGGACCTGAACATGTCTAACCCCTTGTCTTGTGTGACCTTAGAGTTTGAGATCTAGCGCCTACCCCATAAATTTATTGTCGACTACAAAAGTCGACACCAATGGTAGTACCAAGCTAAAACATTGCTAATTCGTCAGCTAGGCAGTCCCATTCCAAACATATGGTTGCATGATTAACTCAGGTCAAACGATTGTAAGGTTAAGTCCTTAGGATGATCGAAGAAAGACTTCCACATACCCTCTGCCCATTGGGCCCACATTGGCATACTCGCCCCTTGCCACTTGCCCCAATCTAAGTGATTACCACCCTAGTTGATTAACAAGCACCACGTGCCATCAACAATTCAACATCGTTGCGTGACATCCATCGCCACAATAACTCAATCTCATCGTGTGACCACACATGACACACAAGTTCATATCAACGCTTCTATATTCCATTAGTCAAGATTAAACATTGATGATTCAAGTACATGTGATGACGTGGTATGGCTAAGCAACTATGACGCTCTAACCTTCCCATGTTGATTTCAATACAAACTAACTATAGTGAACCAATCTAGGTGACAGAGATCATGGCATAAAAATGACAAGGTAGGTTATAGGTTAAAAGGTATATTAACTAAGTCCCAATTTAAATTGAAACAATTGTATACTTGAAATTATATACAATGTGGTAAAACAATTTAGCAATTTTATAAACATGGGTTCAACATGATCAAAGAACAACTTACCTTGGAAAGGTCCTGTTCTTGCTCTAGAATTTGATCTTGGGTCAACGGATCCTCCTCCAAGCGTTGGATAATTCAACGCCTACGCGAAAACGAGAGAACACCAAATAAACACCAAAATAGAGAGCAAACAATCTTTAAAAATCAAATAAAATTCACCACTAAATAGACTCAATTTAATATTTTTTAGAAATTTGAATCACCTCAATCAAGTTCATAAGCAAAATTTATAGCTACTCAAAGTTTGAAAATATTCAAAATACCAAAATAGGAAACCAAATAAACCGAATTATTTTTATAATGAAAACCACATTTATGACGCCAAGATGACCTCCTCGATGATGTCGGCACCGGCGAATTTCGGTTAAAATATTTTTCAATGGAAAATCTCCGATTATGACGTCATCATGACGCCACCGATGCTCGACTAATCACGAGCGAGGCGTGGTCTCGGCGTATGCACCTAGTTCATGAATCCACACCGCCCACCGTGAACCCGGTGCACAGTGCCTCGCATCTCGTGCCCACCACACATCTATGCTTGATTGGCTATGACATGCGACGCAATCTACCCCGCATGCGATGAATCGAACAGCTACGATTCAGCACGACATGGCACTACCTCAACCGATCGATCTAAATTTATCGGTTCACCTTACCGTGCGGTTCATCACCGGCGTGGTAACGCGTGGCTTGATCTCGGATGCTCGCTCGATCCAACGGTTGAAAGCTTCTCCCGACAATGATGGCGACGTTGCGCAGCTTTCTTCGAAAGTGAAGATGATGACTCGGCGACGGCGCTGCGGATGTAACGGCGATGAAACTTCACGGATCCGATGCGCTTGACATGGAGGTCCCAGATCTGGAGTCCAAGCGCGAAAGATGGCTTGACGGCAAAGACAATGGCAAGAAATGAGCGGCGACGCCATGGACAAACCACGCCTAGCTCCTCGGCGCGCGTTTCACGGTGGTTTCTCGCGAAATGGCTCGACCACGGTCGCGGTGCACAAAGGCGAACCTCGAGAGGCTACGGATCCTTAAATACCCTCGACGGTCGCGTGCGGCACTAGGAAACCTAATCGACGCAGCGGAAGTGTCCAACTTCAGATACTGGCGGCAAGACTCGAGACACACGCGAACACAACAATAACAACCATCCGATGGCGGATGAACGGTCTGCGATCCATGCCGACGTGGCTAGATACGATCCGCCCAATCTAATCAACGACACGATCTCTACTTACCTAAACCGATATGGCTCATTCTTTACCGCCCCGATCTTGATCCCACGGTTCGCATAGCGCTAAGGTTTTGATTCGATCTTGGTCGTCCGATGGCGTCCGACGGCTACCGCGATTGCTTCTAGAAGATGGGGATCATAGATTAGATTACCACTAGATGCGCAGATTGCGGAATCCTTCACGTGTCGATGTAGTGGATTGTCCTTGCTGCAGTCATTGCGTCGATGGAGTGGATCGTCCTACCACGCCGCAGTCGCAGTAGCGTCACCGCAGTAGTCCACACGTCCGGGGATGGAACACTGTGCGTCGGTGTGCAAGCACCAGGTCTTTCGGCAGGGGTAGCTAGAGGAGGAGGCTAGGGTTTTGGGTGAAACACTTCTAAACCGCAGAAAGCACACACCGCGCCCACCCTCCTCCTCCTTATATAGCCATGAGATGAAACCCTAAACCTGGGCCCATAAGTGTGCTAAGCCCACGAGGTCCATTAATTACGGATCCAATCCAAATTAATATGTCCCAGCCCATTAAGTGTGTGACCTGCAGGTTCACGATGTTTGGACATGGATTCGAAAACTCCTTTTCAATCCAATAGTTGGTAGCGGGTCCTTGCCAAGTATATAAAGATTGAACTCAAGGCGAGAAGCATGTCATCCTTTGATGATTCAATCCATCGCTCAGATCGGTGATATATTAATAAGTTGTGATTGACTCTCAATCACGGCATGGTCATGCACTTTCTTAATCATATCACACGAGTGGCCTTGTCATATATCTCCGTTTCATTGGAGTGGCAAATTCCATCTTGGCTGCTCACTTCCTCTCTGACGCTTCATAGTAAACATGAAAGCTACCTTTATAACTATCCGGTTAGGAAGTACTGCTTGATAGCCCCAAGGAAAACTATTACACATGTAGGGAACACTACTATGTAATGGTACATCACTATCGCTTCATCCGTGTCGGTTCTTAAGTTTTTAGGAAGAAACGATTGTGATAGATGACTTAGGAGAGGCATTAATCACAATCACTATCGGTTCTCAAAGTTAGAAGTGATAGTGATGTAGCATCGAACATTACAATCGGTTCTTATGCGAGAAGTGATAGTGATGTGCATTATCATCACTATCGGTTTCCACATAAGAAGCGATAGTGATGAGAAAGTACACATCACTATCGGTTCTTATTTAAGAAGATAGTGATGATAATGCACATCACTATCGCTTCTCACAAAAGACCCGATAGTGATAGCACGCACACATCACTATCGGTTCTTATTTAAGAAGCGATAGTGATGATAATGCACATCACTATCGCTCTCACAAAAGAACCGATAGTGATGAGCGCGCGCTCATCACTATCGGTTCTTTTGTGAAGCGATAGTGATGTGTATTATCATCACTATCGCTCTTAAATAAGAACCGATAGTGATGTGTACTTTCTCATCACTATCGCTTCTTATGTGGAAACCGATTGTGATGACTGTGATAATCACTATCGCTTGTCTTATAAGAACCGACTGTGATGTGAATGATCACATCACTATCGCTTTTTATATGAGAACCGATAGTGATGTACCTCGTTAGGTTAATTATACCACTCGAGCGTAACTCTTTCTCGTTATTGTTCCGGAAGAGGTTTCTCGCCGCCACCGTAAAAAAATAGCTTATATTCTGTGGTTGGAAGCAATACTTGGGTGAGAAAATTTGAAATTCTCAAGGGTGGGTGTTAAGAGGGTAAATTTGAAGCCCTAACTTGAGGAGATTTCCCCTCATTTTGCATAATTTGTGGTTTTCTTCAAAATGTGAGCATTCCTTCAAACCCCTTTAATTTTGCACTATGTATTTTTGATATGTCACAAGAAAGTTTAGATTGCTTTGGTATTGTGTATGTCCTATCGATTTCACACCCTTTTATTTCACAAGCATGTACACATGTAGTTAATTATCTTAATTTGTAGTGCTTTGGTGTTAATATGGAATTATTATTCGCCACCTAATGCATGCTAGAGTTTAGGTGCGGAACCTACGTCTCCTGCTCGAGGATGCTTGTTTATAAATATCCCAACTAAATGGCATATTTATAAGCGGCGATCTCGAATTGTCCACGTTTGATAGCTGAGGATATGTGCTTGGCAAGTTCTCGATCGAGCGGTGTTGTACAATCAGAGTAGAGATTTCGTAGCGTCTCTCGGTATTCTCGGATACACACCCTCTTGACCTGTTGTCTAGACGTGTATATGGAGAATAGCGAGATGATCTTCAAATTTTCTCCGAGTTGTACAACGGCTTAGGAACTTGTCGGAACCACATATCCTCGAATGGGATTAGGACCAAACCTATTTAGAGATTGGGAGTCATCGTTGGTACCCTTGTTTTGTTTCGTTGTAGTCAAAAGATCATGAGGCTCTTGCACTATATAATTAGATTGTTTGATATCATTGTTGATGTTAAAAATGTATGTCTCCTATCTAGGGAATTGGAAGCTCTAAACCAGGGAAGAATCTAGGTATCGATTAGGAGAACACATTTTATATATCTTGCAGAACTTGCGATCCTCTATTTTGCAAAGGTAATATTAAATGAAATGATGTCTCAATATTTCAAATAGCTAGCTAGCTTCTGTCGCTCCGATTCTTCCTTAATTTATTGTGTGAATTTTAATTGCAGATGGACCGTAAGGAATGGATGTATGACAAAAGTCGTGGTGAGTGCTGAATTTCAGAGGGTGTTAAGGAGTTCAAAAAATTGCGAACAGGACATGGTGAGGAGGGTGTAAACTTCATATATTGTCCTTGCATTGATTGCACCAACTGAGAAGATTTAACAACTCACCAAATCGAGGACCACTGATTCGACGTGGCTTCGTGAGGAATTACACGCCTTGGATCCATCACGGGAGACAGTAGTACCCTTCCAGTATGCAACGAAGACACGGTGGAACCGATGATGAGTTGCACCTGATATGTTTGAGGAGGAGAATTTGGAGCAAATGTTGCGGGATGTGGAGGGTAATTACACGGAAAGAGAGTTTGAAAAGTTTAAAAGCTTGATGGAAGACGATGCCAAACCACTGCTCACAAAGTTGCAAAGTAGAATACACCAAGTTGGGTTCGGTCCTTGCATTGTTCGAATTGAAGGCAAAACACCGTTGGATGGATACAAGTTTTAATGCACTTCTAGTTCTTCTATCGGATCTACTTCGAGGGAAACGAGTTGCCAACAAGCATTTATGAAGCGAAGAAGCTACTATGTCCCATGGGAATGGAAATAGAAAGGATACATGCATGTCCGAATGATTGCATCTTGTACCGTAACGCACATCGAGTCGCACGTGTGTCCGGTTTGCGGTGTGCCTCGGTACAAACAAAAGGAGAAGCGTGAATGACAAGAAGCGTAAGTGCCGGGCAACGAGGGTGAAGAGGTCACTAAAGGTGCACCGCCAAGGTATTGTGGTACTTTCCCATCATTCCCCGTCTGGAGAGGTTGTTTGCAAATCCTAGAGAAGCAAAATTGTTGCGCTGGCATTATGAGTCTCGAAAGGAAGATGGCAAGCCGAGACACCGCCGATTCGCTCAATGGAGAAACATCGATTGGAAACATGAGGAGTTTGGTGCCAAATGAGGAACATAAGATTTGGATTGAGTACCGATGGAATGAATCCATTTGGTAACATGAGCAATACACAAAGACGTGGCGGCTCATTGTGTATCTACAACCTCCTCCTTGGTTGTGCATGAAGCGGAAGTATATCATGATGTCGCTGCTAATCTCGGGACCTAAACAAATGGAAATGATATTGATGTGTACCTCGCTCCATTGATCGAGGATTTGGTAAAATTGTGGAATGACGGGTCATTGTGTGGGATGCGCATGTAAGAGAGCATTTCACCCTACGGGCTATGGTATTCTGCACCATAAATGATTTCCGGCTCTTGGTAATTTGGCGGCTACAAGACGAAAGGAGCAAAAGCGTGTCCTATTTGTGAAGAGGAGACCGAGAGCTTATGGTCGCGAATTCCAAGAAAAGCTGTATATGGGTCACCGAGGTTTCTACCTCAAGTCATCGATACCGTAAGATGGATGACAAATTTGATGGGAAGAGGGAAGTCCGCTCGCACCGCAACCTATGAGTGGAAGGCAAGTATATTCACGTGTAGAGGATATCGATGTTCAAGACGGAAGAGCTCTAAACTGCTCGTTCTAGGACCATTTGGAAGAAGAGGTCAATATTTTGGGACTTACCGATCGAAGGAGTTAGATGTTGGCATTGTATTGATGTCATGCACGCTGAGAAGAATGTCTGCGATAATTTGGTTGGTATCTCGCCGAACATACCGAAAGACAAAGGATGGTGTGAATGCTCGTCGCGACATGGCCTACATGGGAATCGGGCCCAGCTTGCGGTGATAGAGGAGGATGGAAAAGGTCCGTGATATCCCTCGCCGCATGCTACACCGCCCAAGAAGGAGAAAGAGGACTTTTGCAAATGTCTCCATGGTATTAAAGTTCCATCCGCTACTCCGCAACATTAAGAAGCTTGTGTCCTTGGATGATTTGAAGTTGTTGGGCATGAAGTCCCACGACCGCCATGTCTTGATGACCCAAATGCTCCCGGCTGTAATCCGAAATATTCTCGCCAGAGGATGTCGGGTTTGCAATCACGGTTGTGTTACTTCTTCAATGCGATCTCTGCAAAATTATTGACCCGACATGCTAGACAACTTACGAGGGAGGTGGTGCGGACTTTATGTCGCCTTGAGATGCATTTCCCACCGTCGTTCTTCGACGCCATGGTCCACCTTGTTGTTCACCTTGTTAGAGAGATTAAGATATGTGGACCCGCTTTCTTACGTTACATGTATCCGCTCGAGAGGTACATGGGTATATTAAAGTCCTATGTGAGGAATCGATCAAGCTCGAGGGTAGTATTGTGGAAGGTTATGGGTCAAGAGGTTATTGAGTTTTGTGTGGACTATCTCGGAAAAGACAAGCAATCGGTGTTCTGTATCTCGCCACGAGGGCGATTTGTCGGCAAAGGAACCGTGGGTTGAAACTAACGAGGCCACGGTTTGATATGTATTGCAAAGCGCATTTGACAGTCTTGCAGCAGAGCACAGAAGTTGCAGGGTACATCAAGCAGCATAAGTTGATATTACGGGAAGAGAATCCACATATGGATGAGCTTTCCATCATGCGAGAACACAACGATAGATTTGTTACATGGTTCAAACAAACGGTAGAGTTCTCTGTTAGTGAGAATGTGAAATGGTTGGCTGATGGACCTAGATTTAATGTACGCATATGGCGGGTGCGATATTAATGGGTACACCTTTTACTTTGAAAGTCAAGATGTAAGAGTAATCTTTGTTCAAAACAGTGGTGTAAGCATAGATGCTTTTTCCGATGTACATCACTCGAAAGGAGGATCCTCAACGGCAATGTACTTGTATTATGGGATAATCAAGAAATTTGGGAGCTCGATTACGGAATATACCAAATTCCATTATTCGATGTAAGTGGGTGGGACTAACACATGGAGTGAAGGTCGATAAGAGAAGTTTTACTCTTGTGGATCTAAGCGGACTCGCCTACAAAGATGACACGTTCAGACTTGCGAAGCAAGCAAATCAAGTCTTCTATGTGCGTGATCCGCCAATCCGAGGTTGCACGTTGTCCTTCAAAGAAGCGGCGGATCGTTGGTGTCGAAAATGTCGTAGATGAAGAAGAATACAATCAATTCGATGAAATACCTCCATTTGCGATGGGGCCTATCTTAGCGGGGATGACGACACACATCAAGAAATTACGTGCGCGTAGATCATCAAGAAGGGTTGTATCAGAACTAAAGGAAATATTGTATTGTTTGTTCATTTTATCATGTGTTCATTTTCTTTAAGCCATTAGTGTTTAAGACATATGTTTTATCGTGCCTTTTGTTTGGGTAAAGTTGTACAGTTATAATCTCTCATGGAACATTGTGACATATTTGAAATCTACTTACTAGTTGGTCATTCGCTTACATATCGTAAAATTTGTTTACGGATTTTTCTTTTGGGAAAGCTTCTAACTAGTCCAAAGTTTATTTACTGGAAAATTTGGAAAACACTGACTTTAATTGCATAAGTTTTGACTTTGCGGTCTATAAGCTAGAATCATGCTTACAAAGTGAATTCTTGCATCTTTGTCGATGCTAAATCTTTTCGAAAATTCTTTTTGAATAGACCTGTAATATCCCAAAGTATGTTTACGCAAAATTTGAAAGAATTCCAACTATATCTGTAAAGTTGTGGCCTTTTACCCTTTCATCAATGAATTCTACTAAATCGACTTCATCTTGCTTTGCTTGGAAAATCAATAGTGATTGATATTTGTGTCGGGTTTTCCTTCAAAACCGATAGTATTGAACAAATATTTGTGTCGGTTTTTATTGAAAACCGATAGTATTAGAGATCAACTTATTTGTGTCGGTTTTCTCTTAAAACCGATAGTACTAGTTTGTGCCAATTTTTCTTCAAAACTCGTTATAGTACTATTAGTGTCGGTTTTTTCTTCAAAACCGATAGTATTGAACCAATATTTGTGTCGGTTTTTTTATTGAAAACCGATAGTATTAGAGATCTACATATTTGTGTCGGTTTTTAAACGCAAACCGATAGTAATAGACTACTTGTTGTCTCGGTTTTCTTAAAACCGATAGTATTAGAGATCTACACATTTGTGTCGGTTTTCTCATAAAAACCGATAGTATTTTAAACATTCTTATTTGTATCGGTTTTTTAATGAAAACCGATAGTAATAGACTACTTGTTGTCTCGGTTTTTTCTTGTAAACCGATAGTACTATTTTGTGCCAATTTTTCTTCAAAACATGTTATAGGACTATTTGTGTCGGGTTTTCCTTCAAAACCGATAGTATTGAACAAATATTTGTGTCGGTTTTTATTGAAAACCGATAGTATTAGAGATCAACTTATTTGTGTCGGTTTCTCTTAAAACCGATAGTACTAGTTTGTGCCAATTTTTCTTCAAAACTGTTATAGTACTATTAGTGTCGGTTTTTATTGAAAACCGATAGTATTAGAGATCTACACATTTGTGTCGGTTTTTCAATGAAAACCGATAGTAATAGACTACTTGTTGTCTCGGTTTTTTGTAAACCGATAGTACTATTTTGTGCCAATTTTTCTTCAAAACATGTTATAGGACTATTTGTGTCGGGTTTTCCTTCAAAACCGATAGTATTGAACTAATATTTGTGTCGGGTTTTTATTGAAAACCGATAGTATTAAAGATCTACATTTGTGCTTTTCTCCTAAAACCGATAGTATTTTAAACATTCATATTTGTATCGGTTTTTAATGAAACCGATAGTAATAGTCTACTTTTTTCTCGGTTTTTCTTGTAAACCGATAGTACTTTTTCGTACAATTTTTCTTCAAAACATGTTATAGGACTATTTGTGTCGGGTTTTCCTTCAAAACCGATAGTATTGAACAAATATTTGTGTCGGGTTTAATATTGAAAACCGATAGTATTAAAGTTACACATTTGGGTCGGTTTTCTCATAAAACCGATAGTATTTTAAATATTCATATTTGTATCGGTTTTTAGTAAAACCGATAGTAATAGACTACTTTTGTCTCGGTTTTTCTTGTAAACCGATAGTACTATTTTGTGCCAATTTTTCTTCAAAACCTGTTATAGTACTATTAGTGTCGGTTTTCTCTGAAAAACCGATAGTATTTTAAACATTCATATTTGTGTCGGTTTTCTCGAAAAACCGATAGTATTGTGAAACATATTTACATCGGTTTTTGTGTAAAACCGATAGTATTGAACTAATATTTGTGTCGGTTTTTTATTTAAAACCGATAGTATTGAGATCTACATATTGGTGTCGGTTTTGTCTTAAAACCGATAGTATTGTAAAATATATTTGTGTCGGTTTTGTGTAAAACCGATAGTAATGTGATACCCTTACTTAAGGCGATTTTTCGAGAAGCTTTCACGTGCCTTGCCTTCGCTTGCCCTAGCCCCTTTCTCAAGCTCCTCGCCTCCACCTCCGCCACCCGGCGCCCGCCCGCCGACTCCACCGCTCGACGCTCCACGCCGCCCCGTCGTCCCACTGGCGGGCGCCGCCCGACGCTCAACGCCCCATCGCCTACCCCGCGCCCACGCCGCTCTCCGCCGCCACCGTCGACGCCTAACGGCCCATCGCCTCAGCGCCCCACCGCCCTGCGCCCACGCCGCCTCCCGCCGCCCACCGCCCCGCCGCCAAGCCCCAACGCCCCATCGCCCGCGCCACCGACTCCACCGCCCGGCGCCCACTCCGCTCCCGTCGCCCCACCGCTCGGCGCGCCGACGCCCTAACGGCCCCATCGTCCCGTGCCCCACCTCCCTGGCGCTCCATCGTAAGTTGCGGGACAACCGCAGTAATCAGTACATGCAATCTATATGATAACAACTTCTATGAACATATCCACCCCAATTGAAAACAATCACAGATATACATCCCATAATAACTATTAGAAATAGTAGAAATTTCATCAAACAACTCGAAAATAGAACGCAGTTTGTTTGAAAATTGGAGAGCGGATATCCCATATTTAGATTAGAAGAAATGTTGACAATGCAGTGTGTTATGAAATTATTTCGAGAGCGTAAATCATGTATTTGGATAACATGACATGTAGACAATGCAATGTGTTATGAAAGAATTACATTGAAAAGAAATCCCATATGTAGATTACATCACATGTAGACAATGCGGTGTGTTATGAAAGCTGACTTACTAAAGTTGTTAAAACAAGCTTGGACAACAATCCGGTTGCATCATGTCCCGAGCAGATGTTTGAGGATTAAGCGGAAAAAAGATATGGTGGCGCAGTGCCTGTGGATATGTCCCGCTAGTAATGTACCCAATGGAATAGCAAGGGCATTAAGAGCTTCGCAGGATGAACTGAAAAAGAAACTCATTAGCCTATTGTTATCGATGAAAACAAAGGAAGCAAGCACTTCAAAATTGAACATTAATAAGCATCTTTCTCAAGTCGCTAATTAGCTTTAACTCACATCTTCAGTGATGAATTGGACATTGTGTAGTCACAGAGGAAGCTAAAGTAACGTAAGATATTGTCCGCACATTAGAAAATATCTTATTGAATAGGAAAACTGCTTATCTACTTCAACCTTGTTTAAAAGGCCAAACATCAAAGGTTACGCTTATGTGCAAGCCACAAAGAAGACTACTAATTTCGTAACCTGTTGTGAAAGGCCATAATGAATTACCGATCTATAATCAATAAGCCAAATCATGACCCATCACTACATGCAAGCAAAGAATGTCGAATGTAATAGCAGATTGAACATATTTATGCTTTGTTCTCAAGCGACAAATCTAGGTGTTACTCTACTAGGACAATTGGATGTGCTTAACATATCATTTCAATTTTAAACTTCACAATATAGAAATGGGAAGTCCTTGCCAACAATCCACAAACTGGGTATGTAATCCATCATAACCGATCAAGTACATCTCTTGCAAAAGTGTCTTCTTTCCATGTATGTTTTCATGCCTTTTCAATATTTTGTCATATGTGCTTCCATACTCGTCATACTATTATGCAACTTTAGACTCTCTTAATTGAGATAGCTATTTCAATTATAATTGCATATTATTTTCCTTTTCATCTCAAAGATATGTTAGAGTTTAGGTTATGAACCTACGCCTCCTGCTCGAGAGTGCTTATTTATAAATATGTGGAATGACATATTTATAAGCAAGCGATCTCAATTGTCCACGATTTTGATGAGCCGAGGATAGGTTTGGGCAAGTTCTCGAGCGTTGTACAACTCACGAGTAGATTTCGTAGCGCCTCCGGTGTTCTTCGGATACACACCCTCTTGACCGTCGCCGAGACGTGTATCCGGAGAACAATGAGATGATCAAATTTTCTCCGGAGTTGTACAACGGCTTAGAACTTGCCCAAACCACATATCCTCGAATGGGATTAGGACCAAACCTATTTAGAGATTAGGAGTTATCGCCCATACGATTTAGTTGGTCTACATACGACTTGTCTTGAAGATCATTCGCTCATCTGTTACTCTAATGCAATATGCTACAACAATGACATGCTATGAATTATCCATTGATTTGTTACTTTAGATGATTTATTGTGAAGTTCACATAATAGCTACGAATTGCTTTCTCTCATGTGAAATATATGTCCATGTTAGATAAGAAAACTCAAAATGTCGCAATTGAGAGCATCGCTCATCGCGAGAAAGAGTAGAAGGTGCTCCCGAGGCCAAGCCAACTTCCAAGTGTCGAGCGGAGCCAGTTCCAAATGTCGAGGGGCCGAGTAAGGTGAGGAAGGCCCGAGGACCGAGCAAAGGGGTCACAGGAGAACGCCGCAAATTCTCCACTTCAATCGCGACAGGCGCTTGCACGGGTCCTCCCAAGTATAAGGGGCGATACCGCCATTCCTCGGGCAACTGGTGAGGGAGAGAGTTCCATAACGGTTAAGGATTGAGAAAGGAGGTCGCGTCGAAAGCGTAAGAACCGGTGTGGGACGAGGTTAAGGGAAATGGATTATAGAAGAGGAGGATGAAAATAATGCCAAAGTGTACGCCTTGAAGAGGATGGGTGTGGCTCGAGGCACTTTAGGGTCTACATGCACAAGTGAGTACGTTGAAAGGCCGTGCACCATCGAGAGGTATCCGCTCGTGCTTCCGATGTTTGGGAGGAGTTCACGAGGATGAAGAGTACGCCCGAGGCGAGGAGCCGAGACAGAGGAACGCTGCTACCTGAGGCTGAACACGCACGCGCACCACCTCGGTTCAGCGGCTCTGAAGGAAGAAAGCGTATGGGCACGACTAGCCGAGGAGTGCGCCAACTCGGACAGCGATGCCTTACTCGCATATATGTGAGGAGCGGCACGTGATAGGTATTAGCGAGGACAAAGAAAACCGGGACGGGCGGTGGTAGTACCAAACCCCACTACTGCGCAAGTTGTCTCCACCATCGTAAGATATCAAACTTGCTACATTGCAGAGACCATTCTGTTGTATTTCGGATCTAATTGCACGCTT